>OZ026621.1:70789984-71289984 GCA_964020975.1 Hermodice carunculata
CTTTCCTTGGTATGGGTTGGACATAATGCACCCAACCCAGTCAAGGAAAGCTATTTACCTGGGATATGTTTGCATCCATGACAGATCAACGTTTTCCATGAGCATGAGACGTAATTAAAAAGAGTGAAGCAGACAATTTACTGTAGTATCTCCATTTAGCACCACGGGTGCTAAGGAAATTAACAGTGAATTTGTCTCAATAACAAGACTTTTTTTCCTTTGGTATAGAACAGAAAAATTTAGCTAAAATTGTTTAAAACAAGAATTTATATTCTATGCCAGTAGAGTAAAGGCGGGGGCGCTTAATAAGGGACAATACCATACATCCACATGCTTTTGGCCAAAAGGTGTTTCAGCCAACACTCCAGTCCCACCTTATACATTTGAAAACAAAAGCCATGTCGTTGATATTATGCTGTTGTATTTGTTTCAGCTTCCAAGTGCAGACACAATGTTAAGATGCAGTGGCAACTATGTATTTTGATATTTAATTCCCTTAACTCTAGGTTGAAAATGTGTACTTTTTTTTACAGAAGTGCTACTAGTTTCACACCACCTAACTTCATATAAATTGGTAAAATATTTACATCTGTATCCCCATAATTATTTCCTTACATTAGTACTGAAGCTATGGACTTTAGGGATATTCATGCAGCATGTCACCACTGAAGTTATTTTCATTGGTATATGCACATGAAGAAAAAAAGAAAAGAAAACGTCTGCTGCAAACGCTCACTTCATTTTACATGGGAAAGAAACCACATGTCCGGACTGGCCCAATGGTCCATTAATTAAGGTTTAACTCTGTTGAACTACAATATATAACATGCTGCCCCTCCACTTCCCAGCGAAAACCAACTAAAACACACGTGTGCACATGTACATATTCTAATTTTCCACCAAAACGTCTGGCTCTGTCATCAGACAATGGTAACAATCAGAGTCCCCCCCCCCACTGGGCATGCAGACGGAAAACTAAGAGTGCTTCTAACACTTTTGGCCAAATAATTTTGGATAAATATTTATTCCAAACACATGATGACTATTCATTATGCATCTTAGGTATTCCTCCCCAGTTTCAATTTCACTATGTTGAACATATTCCGCATTAAACTGAAACGTGAAAATACTGTTTTCACACAGTTTTAACACACTGTATTATTTCCATGGCTTTGTACCATCAGTGAAATAAGTTACTTATATCAAAACACAACAAAACTGAGTACATTTACAAGGGCTGTCCACATGGAGCATTGTAGCAAAATTTTGCTACAAAGCTCCTCAAAATTGCTACAGATTTTCTCATAAATAAGTGTTTCTTATGTAAAGAAGTGGAAAAAATGCTACAAGTAAAGAAAATTTTGCTACAGAGATTTTCAGCTGGACAACAGTGATTTACAATAGGTGAACTGAATACACGTATGCACTCATCCAATCTTATCTCTACATGTTCACTGTTCTGAGTGCACCAAACATGACTGATTTTTTAAACATTCAACTGGGCGTGCATAGCCAGTTTGGCAACAGTAACATATTTTGCTATATACGCGTGAAACAGGGATCTACCCATACATACCCTGGTACTTCTCTGTTGGATGATACAGGCAACAATATCACTGTACATAACTAATATGAATGTCCCCTATATTCTATCTTCAGCCAGGGTTACTGCCAAAGGGTAAAACATAAAATTTGGGACCCTAAATCTTGTATACCCTTATATTTTTGCCTCAAAGAACCTAAATCTAAAAATTGTCTTGTGCAAGTGTCCATTCACCATCCTTTTAACAATTTTAGCTTTCTTAAAATTTTATTGTCAAACCTTTGCATATCCTAAAATTTATTTCTGGTGGAAATCCTGCAAGCCATTCTTGATAGTTTGCTGTGCACATCATCATTTTTCATTTGAAAGTGGGAGTATATGCAGCAACACAGACATAATAGTTTTTGACAAACAAATAAATACAAGTATTTACACTTCAGTGAAACCTCGTTATAACGACATTCCAACATCCGACATATTCAATATGACACAAATTTTCATGGGAAAAAGTTTGTTTTCTTTGTTATTTGACTCTTTCATCTGACATATTCAGTTATCCGACACATTTCTTAGGGAACAGATGGTGTCATTATAATGAGTTTTCACTGTATTAACCATTAAAGTGATATTCATGACCATCGCCACAGTGATCGTTTACCCCCCCCCCCAGTATTATTCGCCACTATTGCCACAATCCGTACATCCCCAGGATAATGACACTTTATTTTGTCCCAGTACCAGAGGGGAATAATAGTTGCTGTATTGGATGGAGTTTCTGTGCTCCAAATTTCATTATTATGCATATACATGTATATATGTATCACGTGCAATTGGGACAAGATTTGTAGTATTGAAACTGGAATATTTGGGAAAATCAAATACTCCACTGTCCACATCAACTGTATAAACTTGGTTTTGCCATTGCCAGCACCCAGCATGTAGCTAATTTCATTCCTTAACCCTAGTGCTGCGCGGGCCTGTGTTTATACAGTCCAAAATGCAGGTTAAAAAACAATTCAGCAGTACTAGGGTTAACTTTCGCCACAGTTTCACTTTCTTTCATATGTCCGTCCTGTATCTTAACCTGATAAAAATGCCACAATTTTTACGTTATAATCACACAGAAATGAGTCATGACCAGTTTTGTGGTCCTTTTGCATTGACAGATGCCATGTTTCCCATTAAAAAACTGGGCAGAAGTAGTAATAATGGTATAATGCAAACATGGTAAAATGGAAATTGAAAACCGCTTTTCCTATTGGCCTATATGATGAAAGATCAGGGTTAATTATACAAGTTATATGATGATCTGCATTGCATCATCATTAGCCAATAGAAAAAGGTGTCTAAAACAGGAACTGACTGCTTGGAAATTTGACCTTTCTGGTATAAATTGACCACACTGCAGCCACTTTTTGCACATAGAAAATCACTTACCTGAGAAGTGGGAATCCAGTTTCAATATTATATGGTACCACACATGACATGTTTTCATTGAGACAACAGTCTGCGGTGGATTTAAGTAAACACAATTTTGCCATTTTTTTTTCACACTGTTTTGACGATTTTTTAATTTTGGCAAACTAAGGCCACTTGTAAAGTTTAAATGTTGAATATCTTCAATGCTATTATTATAGGAAGAGGTGCCATTCCCAATTTAATTCATACGTGTGTGCTGAAGGTGCATCTGATAAACCATGAATGAAAGTCAGTAGCATTTAAACTTATGCAAGTGTTGGAGGCACACATATTTGCTTTCAAACAAATCTTCTTTTTTAGTTATACGAAAATTGCAACCACATGGGGAACCTGACATACACCACAAAATTAAAAGCTACTTGAGAAAGACCACAACAGGGCCTGTAGTAACAAGCGTGACATACTCCATATGATGTTAAACAATGTAAAATGTGCATACCTTATACACTTGTCCATATGTTCCATTGCCTACCACCTCAATCAGGTCAAAGATCCCTGCTGGATCCTGAAACACAAAACAAGAGTACTTTAGCATGATTTCATGCACAATGCATTTAGCTTGCACAAGCAGTACTGTCAACTTTGCAAAATCTCCAGTTACTGTGAAATATACAGCGTAACGGCTCCCTATACTTGAACTGCAACAGATCATACGCCAATGCTGCTGGTAAGTAGATGAGCTTCCCTTGAGGACAAAGAGCAAATTGGCAAGTCTTACCACTGTGACCATGAACTTTGCTGAGGGGCACCAGAACTGATAGATCTACAAAACATCTCCCAAAAACTGCAGGAATTTGGCATTTGTACAAGGATTTCCACTGGTTATATCATCAAGACATTTGACTGCAATGCCCAGTCCAATGTTTTGGGTTTTTTTCTTAAATGTCACTGAAAATTAGAACAATAAATGTTCACACACACACGCCAGGGTAGAAATGGAAGCAACCAAATAAAGAGATCAGTAACATGTCACATTTCACAAGTGACTGACCTGCATGCAGTTTCAATGGTGTTGCAAAGCTGGCCTACAGCCTTATTTTATTTACTATGTACAGTGTTTTATGAGTGTCCAGGCAGTCTACACCACAACAAATCATTGACAGAGTTTATCATACACCACTAGGCTTTTTATCCTTTATTATGCTAGGCTGTCCTGAGTAGACAAGTGTTGTGGAAAAAACAATTTACACCCCTTTCTACTAAAACTTAATATTTACTTTAATTTTACATGAATTAACAGCATTTGCTTTGACAGGTTGTGGATGAGACCTATCACAATAGCTTGCCACATATTAAGAGCTTTTCTTGGATGGGAGTGGATTGGGCACTTTGGACTCAAAGCCATGCAAACAAGACTTACTGTTTCATAAAAAAAAAAAAAAAAAAAAAAAAGTGTGAATCCAGGGTACGGGAGATAGTTTCATTGCCCTTCACATGATTTTGTAGGCTTGTGGAGAGTGAGCCCTACACTGCTGGATCAAGAGTGTCCCAATTCAGAGCTTTAAATTGGAAGTCAGAGTGCTCATAGCACTACAGTGCTCCCTCTTTATAACACCCCTCATCAGTTTCCGATACAACATGGCGGGGCACCATGGCCCCCACCGAAACAGTTTTCCCATTACTTCAATTTTAAAAGTCCTTCTGTTGTTTTGCTATTACACAGTATACCCTGTGGACCACAACACCAGCATTATAAAGAGGGTGTAATGGAAATATTCATGGACAGTTTTCAGAAACCACTCGTGCCATTAGCCAAATGCTAATGTTTCATACATTTGGCTAAAGAAATTTGTTTACGGCTCATTTATTTTAAAATGAATTACAGAAGAGTCAGGTCTAATTCTGCAGCGATTACTGTTTTATTTCCCAATTTGGCTGAAAACTGTCTCTATAATTTTGGCCTACCAGTGAATCACAAAATTTAATGCATTTGCTGAGCTTGCTCCAAGGTCTAAAATTCAACTCAAGATCATGCAGTTGTGGAGTAAAGGAATCCATGAAACTTTTCTGGGATAAGTTAACAAACTTGCCATTTTCCCTCTTTTTTTGGATGAAGAGAAAGTTTGGAAATGTGATTAATGTTTGAGAAGACAAATAACACAAATGGTAATACATGTAGAGCATAGCTACATTGATGTGAATGGGAACATAAACTGGCTTCACTGTCAGAAGAACACATTGATAATGGATTTTACAATGGATACAAGCATAATCAAAATCAGCAAATTAATCTGCTTATGTCTAGTTGTTAAGCTGTATGCAATGGTAATGTTGCATACTCATTCATCAGCAAAAAATTTTTTAAATCCGTTTCACTGCTATATATTTCTATATAATTCATATAACAAAAAATATCAAATTCTGTTTCAACAGCGAAAAAAATGCACAATTCCGCTTCCGTTTCGGAAATGAATGGAAAATCATTGGCCCTACTGGCAGAGCTAGTCCACTGTATTCATTTGCTTACCCTTCCAGCTGGCTGACAGTGATGCCACAATAATTCAAAATGATGTATCATTTTCCCTGATTGCTTCAATATAATTTTTACACCATTTATTAATTCTTTCTCAATGAGGTTGTCATATGTGGAACATATATGGCTACTGACAAAGGAAATAAAAATCCCAAGAAAATAACGATGGCTTCAGACAACCACTATACCTCTCCTGCTGGTGCATGCGTGTTAGAGATGTTAAACAGCTCTTGGCCCAAATTTTGTTCCCAAAACATGAACAAGGAGAGGATTAATAAATGCCAAATTGTTACAAAACCATGGCTTTCATGCAAGATATTATATAAATTTTTATATTCCAACTTGTAATACTATCATGCATACGTGTTCATGCTCTGCAATGTATCATTTAATCTACCCTTTGTTCCGTAAATGATATTCAAAAGAATATTAGAGGCAACAGCTATCTCTAAAAGCTTCTCAACTTCATTAATTTTTAGTATTGAGAGTGATATGACTGTAAAGGATAAAATTGAGTTTGTTTCATGAAAATACTCACACAAAAACTTCCATTATTAACAATAATTTATTTAAAAGCAGTATGTCAATACATATAGTTGAGCACAAGTAGCCACATACTAAGTCCATTTCAATATACATCCAAGAACAAATGCCACAGTGTTCACTGCTTAATGTAACACTTTCCATTAATTGTTTCAACTAATCTTTTACATTTACCATGCTTACAGGGACTGATTCTCAACTTTCTCCAGTCAATTCAGTTCATTTGACATACAAGTTCAGAATAAAGACAGTTTGCATGTAGATTCCTAGTCTGTGCCGGACAGTTTTGTATTATGTTTGCATAGGAAATTATGACCTATTATTAAATTCCATGAACTGAATTCTCAGATGACCTTTTTACGACTGCTGCTCCATTGACAGAACTATCAAATCTGTTATTATTTGCTGTAATCATGGTCATGTCGACAAACATCCTTTTTTTCTATTTTCTTTTTTTCAGTACTGCATCCACATATTTTTTATCTGTCAATTTTTCCAGGGTATGGCAATTTAGATATGCTGAAGATATACAGAACAGGATACCTTTGTCTTGCTCTTAAAATAAAAAACTTTCACTGGCTTTACACAAAGACATGAAATAAAAAAGCATTGGTGCCACAGGAACAAGATGACAAAAAATATTAATACTTCCAGTGGAAGTTCCACACGATTATGTCACATTCACCAACTGTTCATTTGTCATGACTTCATTTTCAAACCAAATGACTGAAAAATCTATTTGGTGGGGAGGATGGCAAGCAAGCACTGTGGTCTGGCTCTGCTCGTTCTTTATTCACTCAATATGAAACCTTCCAAGTTCCAGCATCACAAATAAAAAAGTAAGAATATACTAAGATATATCTTTGCATTGACATCGCCAAAATCACTCATTTGTTGAACTGTCAGTCCAGAAAAAAAAAAAAACACACATAATACTCAGTAATCCACCTTAGGTATATTGATATGGAATTCTACTGTTTCTTATCAAACATCTGTACAGTGTCAAAACTGTATTGGTTTGAATATACAGCTCAGGAAATTCCTCCGAGTCTTGCTAAAAATACATACAATTCTGAACCGTGTTGACCTCGCTTTGTTCATGGTTTCTCAGAACATATGGATTATTTGTGCCGTTTTGGAATATTCTACAATAAGGTTGTCATGTTTTGCACCAATATATTTCTGCTACGCTTTCCTGAAAAAACCTGGTGCCATAACACCCAAAGAAAATCGTAAACTTACCCGTAGGCTCGCTAAGTCTATGTCATCCAAGCTGACATTATGGGACGCCATTTTGAAAGTTTATAAAGTTCGCCCTAGTCTGCTGAATGGGTTTAGAAATTTCCGATCAGTCTCTCGTAACCGCTACATATATCCATGGATTGCAACTCAAGGTATGGATAAGATACTACCGCCCTCGCCTACTCGCATCATAAGACTGTTTGTGTCATAACAATGAAGTAGAACGCCTCGGAAGATAGGGTCTCCCACTTCCTTCTCGCTCTATTTACCCATGCAAATAGCAGGGCTAGGCTCGCGCTATGCAGTATGGGTAATATTAGCTTCATCCGGAATATAACAACGCCATCAGACGGGAGGCATGTAAACCATAAAACTGGTTTTCCCACTTAATACAACCACCGAAATCTGTTTCTGCCATGCCCACACAAAAGTTCCTGAACAGTGAAAGTGTCAGTTGTAGATGGGAATTGAATACCGACAAAGAGCCATGGTGCCACTTTCTGGAAACGTTCACCAGCAATGTGATATCAATATCTATATTTTGTCCTCACAAGCCAAGGCCTCCTTTTCCCTAGATCTCTGCTTTTTTTTCTTTCTCATCAGCTGGCATCATCAACTTGTTAATTTAAGCAGGGAAGTGCTATAGGCTCGTTTGCACTGCCCTGATTTAAGTTGTATGAAAAGATGCCCAATTATGTAATCACGATTTGTTATAAAAGTAGTCAGCGTCAAGAAGTAGTACAAGAATCACGGCAGGCCGGTGTTGATTAAAAGAAAGAAAGAGAGAGAGAGAGAGAGAGAGAGAGAGAGAGAGAGAGAGAGAGAGAGAGAGAGAGAGAGAGAGAGAGAGAGAGAGAGAGAGAGAGAGAGAGAGAGAGAGAGAAAGAGAGAAAGAAAGAAAGAAAGAAAGAAAGAAAGAAAGAAAGAAAGAAAGAAAGAAAGAAAGAAAGAAAGAAAGAAAGAAAGAAAGAAAGAAAGAAAGAATTCTGTGTTGGCACACAGACATAAATTATTACCCTTGATGTCAAATTTGAACACCATATCTGGCGAAGAAACTAAAGTCCGGAAAGGTCACAGTGGAAAATGTCAAATGTTTCAGAATTATACATAAAACGTACATGGCTTTTCCTTTTGTTATTTACATAATTTTGAAATGAAAACCCACCGGAACAATACATCAGTGAAACAAATCAATCTTTAAGACATCACGAATCAAGTTTTTAAAACTGAAATAATTTTAACATAGATGTGCCAAACCAGCCATAAAATTCAAGAATAATGTTAAGATGATCAACATTATGCAGTATTTTCCCGTTGTGTAAAACATACATACAGTTAGCCAGAGATATATGATTTACCGAATCTCCCGAGTGTTCCATGAGGAGAACTTGATGAGATCACCATGTCAATCATGTTAAATTCGCATAGAAAAATAGAGAGCTGATACTGACAACCCAAAAGGTTCCTCTATCATAATGTGTGTCTTTCTTTCTTTCTTTCTTTCTTTCTTTCTTTCTTTCTTTCTTTCTTTCTTTCTTTCTTTCTTTCTTTCCGTCTGTCTGTTTGTTTTTCTTCCTGTCTTTGTTTTATTTCTCCCCTCCATCCTTGCTTCCCTCTCTTCCTTGCAACGTAGTTTTAATCCAAATTTTCTTGAACACTATCACTTATAACTATTTTTGATGGATGTAGCAACTATGAGTGAAATTGTGTACCAAGTATTATCTAACCAAGATGTCCAGAATTATGTAAATTAGATAAATGTAGAAATTTGAAATCTTGTATACATATTCAAAACTACAAAAGTCATGCAATTTCAACTGATGTATGGTTTTAACCATTACACATCTGTGCTGAACTTTTACTTTGAGGGTAGTAGGTGCTGTATGTGCATACAATGAACTACAAACAAAACTGTACAATTTATATGCATGCTAATTCGGGGACAACTGAAAATTTGAATGTCGAGTACCGCCTCTGTGCACTTTCTACAATATGCTTATGATCACATTCCCATACCTTCGCACTATAAAAAAAAAGAAGAAAAAAAAGGTGGTTAAGTCAGCTGGTAGTCCATTACATTTAGAATATAGTGTTTTAATTAAGGCAACATATTTCTGTGCTTGCTCTGTATTGCAAGTGTTTTAGTTGCTTTAGTCAACATTAAAAATAGTAAATACATATAACTGTCAATACTCTGACAAACCATTATAGCGGATGGCTTCTGATAGCTAGACACCATGTGTCACCAGGACCTCTAATCTAAATTGAAAGCCACAGAATCTGCACATTGCTAAATGATCAGCATACATAAAAATGTTACAAAATATTGAAGGGATGACATTTTCAGAAAACTATATGTACTGTTACTACAGCCAGGGCGGCATTCTAAAATTGTGCTCGCATGCGCCTTGTAAAACTTGTAAGCCTTTTAGGCATTAATTCTGGTTTCATATTATCAGTGTTACACTCTCAACTTATATAATTATGTGATATGTGCAGTCTACTGACACCGACTATAGCTACCCTATATCCTCATTCAAGAAAAAGTAAAAACATGGATATAGCATCCAATTTTCAAAATAAAACCAAACATGCGATAATTTAATCACTGTAACTTTCAACTCTTCACGTTTAATAAAATAAGTCAAAACACAAAGATTAAAAGAGAAAACAAAACAAAAAGCAAAAAAAAAACAAAACAAAACCACAAGAACAAAAACAAAAATAAAACAACAAACAAAAAACAAACAAAAGAAAAACAAAAAAAAACAACAAACAAAAGAAAACAAAAACAAAAAAAAAAAAACAAACAAAAAACAAACAAAAGAAAAACAAAAATCAAACAAACAAAAACACACATATACACAAAAAGTAAAAGCTACGAGAGAACTACAATTACAGGATCAGATCTTATACACTTTGGCCTTAACTCAAGTAAATGTATAAAAATTCTCTCCGCTAACTTATATCTAACTTATATATATATATATATATATATATATATATATATATATATATATATATATATATATATATATATATGTATGTATGTGTATATATATATATATATATATATATATATATATATATATATATATATATATATATATATATATATATATATATATATATGTAACGCTTTTCATGACGAAATATCGTTGGGGCCAAGTTTCTATACATTCTCTACCATACAAATGCATTGACAGAATGCAGAAACGGTCAAGTTGCACGTTTTTTGTTTTGTTTTGTTTTGTTTTTAATTAATTGAATGCCTCGTGGATTTATCGATACAATTGAAGCAGAGAATGTGTATCAAGGCACCTCAATATTTTCTTCCACTGGCCTTCTTTTGACAGAGTTATAGCATATGTAGAATAATGTAACACTCACGACTATTTGCGACACTCTAGAAAAACAGTTAAAAGATATAAAATATAAGAAATGTAGACCCCAAACTTCAAAACTAGATAAGATAATATGATAACAGAATCAATGAAAAGATGATATATGTTTGAAATGTAAAAGAGAATCGCACATGAACACAATCATGTTATGAGTGTGATATTATCGAGGCAAATCTGCAGACCTACAAGAAAATATAGCAAAATGGTGTGAATAATGCAAAGAAACACTATCATGAAACTCATGTCAACAAGTACAAATATGACATCAAATATGCCTGGTCTACAAAGTATGACATCTTAAATAAAGTTTTGCTGGTGATAGATGGCCACATTGTTACCAACAAACCGGAAATCGCAAATAAATTCTACGATTACTTGATAAATGTATAGGTGCAAATAAGCTTTAAAAAATGTGCCGGATAGCAGAAACTTGCAGATTATTTAACTAATGCAATACACAACGGATTCGATTTAACATATGTTACACATGACATGATATTAACTCCTTAAGTGCCAAATTTTGGATTTAGTCAACAGACTTTCTCAGAGACTAGGTTAGACGGAATTGATGGTGGAGATGCAAATATGAATAGAAATGGAAGAAAGTTGCTACAATTTTCTAGAGAAATGGGGTTGCGTATTTTGAATAGGGATTTTGAGTGTAAAGGGAAGTGGACCTGGAGTGTTGGAGATAGGAAGTCAATCATCGATTATGCCCTGGTGGATGATAGGTTGTTCAGAATGGTGGAAAAGGTTAGCATTGACGAGGATGGCCGTATGGAAATAGGGAGTGATCATAACTGGGTGACTGTTGATTTGAGGTGTAGGAAACAGGTGAGAAAAAGCGGTGGGTCAAAGTGGGTATGGTGCATCAACAGGGACACAAACTGGTATGCATACAAGGAAAAACTATCAGATGTATTGGATGGATGGAAGGAAGCATGGGTTGATACAGAGTCTAGTGATGTGCAAGGCATGTCTGATGATTTAAGGAGAAAGATTTTTGATGTTGCTAAGGAGACGATAGGTAGGAAAAGAGTTCCAAGTGACAGGAAAGGGTATAGCATAGATTCAGAGTTAAAGGGGGCTATTGGAGATAGAAGGGTAAAGAACAGAGCATGGAGACTGGCTAGAAAAAGGAGGGAGGAGAGGGAGATTGTGTTGGCTCGAGAGGAGTACATGGAGGCAAGAAAGAAAGTGAATGACATGAAGGCTGAGAGGAGGGCAAAGCGAAATGAGGAAATGACGAGGAGGGTTATGTCAAGTGGGGCAGAGTCGTCAGCGGTTTTTTGGAAGCAGGTCAATAGGAGAAAGAAAGTTCCAATAAATAGGTTGTCTCATAGGGGGAGAGTAGTTGAAGGGGAAAAGGACCTAAGGGATGCATTGCAGGGACATTGGAGGGAAGTGAATGATCCACAGTGGGGTGTGGGGGAACCACCAATGGTGAGGTCGGAAGCTAGGGAGGACAAGTGGGACCAGGAACTCTGTAAGAGGGTCCAGAGGGTGGAGGTTGAGCGAGCAGTGGATCATATGAAGGCTGGGAAAGCTCCTGGACCAGATGGGGTGTTGAATGAGTTTATTAAGAAAGGACCAGTGAAATTGTGGGAAAGTATGTGTTGGTTGTTTAACAAGGTTATAGAGAACAGGGAAGCACCAAGAGAATGGAGGGAACTGAAGATAGCATATATTCCGAAAAAAGGGTCAGTCGAGCATTTGGATAAATGCCGAGGCATAGCAATAGCATCAAATATTGGTAAAATCTTTACACGCGTCATGTACAGGAGATTAGGAAGAATAGTTGAAAGAGAAGATATGTTAGGGGAGATTCAGAATGGGTTCAGGCCAGGTAGGAGAGTAGTGGATCATATCTTTACTTTGTCCCAGATTTTAGAGATTGCAAGGAAAAAGAAACGGAAGGTGTACATGGCTTTCTTGGATATCCGGAAAGCTTACGATAGGGTGTGGCGAGATGCTCTGTGGGCAAAGATGGAAGGGTTAGGCTTTGGAGGTAGGTTTTTGGAAGTTTTGAGAGCACTATATGTGGATGTCAAATGTACCCTGAGTTTGGGAGAAGTTGAGGTGGGTGGAGAGGAGTTGAGTATTGGGCTGAAGCAAGGATGTGTATTGTCCCCGATACTGTTTTCACTGTATCTACGAGATTTGGGAGATAAGTTGATAGAGAGTGGAAAAGGTGTTAAGGTGGGAGATGAGAAGTTGGCAGGTCTATTTTTTGCAGACGATATTGTACTGATGGCAAACTCAAAGGATGAACTGCAGAATTTGCTCAAGATAGCAGGGGAATATGGGGAGAAGTGGAGGCTGGAGTTCAGTGAAGAAAAGAGTAAGGTCATGGCTCTAGGTCAGAAACATAGACAGGGAGAGAAGTGGATGTTAGGAAGGTTCGAGATACCAGAAGGACACGAGAAAGTCATTAGAATAGGGGAAGTGGATGATTATGAGTATTTGGGAGTGAGCATTAAGGCTACCGGCCAGGGCATGTTCCGATACCATGTCGATAAAATTAAGCAGAAAGTCAATAGAGCAAAGGGTATGATAAAGCTGACAGCAATGAATAATTTTAATAAGGCATTTACAGGGAGAGTTCTTTGGGAGAGGGTAGCAGTCCCAGGAATGTTGTATGGTCTGGATGTTATTTCAATAAGTGAGAAGGACTTGGAATGGTTGGAAAAGGCACAGAGAGAGATGGGAAAGTGGATACTAGGGGCTCCCCCATGTGTGGCAACAGAAGCAGTACTAGGGGAACTTGGATGGATAAGTGTCAGGGATAGAATAGCAAAGTCGAAGTTGAACTATTGGGGCTATTTGCAGGAGGTAGGAGAAGACAGATGGTGCAGAAAGGTGTATCTTGAGGCAGTTAGGGAGAAGACAAAGTGGATGACAGATATAAATAAGTTGGCAGAGAAGTATGATCTGAAGGGGCCAGATGAGATTGAGATGTGGTGGAAAACGTACGTGGGAAAGTTGATTACTGAGAAGCATGTTGTTGAATGGAAGAGAGGGGTGGAGGAAAAGAGCACACTCATTGCATACAGAGGGCTTGATAAACCAGTAAGAGGAAAGTGTTGGGATTGTAGCAAGGGCTCCAAGTTGTTGTTTCAAGGAAGAGCAGGAGTGATTAATCTTGAGAAACGGACACAGAAGTGGACCAGTGGGACCGATGGGAAGTGCAAGATATGTAGGGAAGATGAGGATGAGACAATAGATCATTTTCTTGTGTGGTGTTCAGAGTATCAGGGATTGAGAGATAGTCTGTTTGAAGGGTGGAAAGAGAAGGATGAATTATGTAGAAGTCTAGAACAAGTTCAGAGCATGGCAGAGGGTGATAGGGTAGCTTGGATGTTGGGGTTGAAAGGAGAGATGCCAGGAAGTGGAGTAGGGATTGAGCTAGTTAAGGGCTTTCTGGTGAAGTGCTGGGAAAGGAGAAATAACGTGTTAGGTTTGAGGGAGTCTGAAGCCAGAGTAGGAAACTGAGAGAGGGGAAGGGAGAAGGTAGCCCTTATAAGGGCTCCCACGGCTCTGTCTATGGCAACATAGACAGGGACTGTGGGCATGCCGAGCGCAAGATGCGATTGTGGGATAGGTGTTGATTTCTTGGCCTCCTTTTCAGGACCACGGCAGACAAGTGGCGCGCCAAAGACAATTATTAGGTACTTGAATGAAAGGTCTTTTTACGAGGGATACGATTCTGAGATCCTAATGATAATTCAGACTAGTTCATTTTAGTAGATCGACTTTAGACGTGACATTGGCACTTAAAGAGTTAAATATACTAAATTTTCTAAAAGGCGTAACTGTTGTGGTCATGACTGTTTGTCCACCTATTTATTAAGGTTGACAAAGCTAGAAGCATACATACTGACAGTGATTATAAATGAAAAAGGCTCAAAAACATTGAAAGAAACAACACGAAACCGAGACTAGTCAAATTCCTGTATTATAAATGTACTATACAATGTTTTCATTCCAATAAAATGATTTCGGCTGTGTTAATATGCCAAATTATGGACTGCAAATCATGAAACAAACTTTTAACTCTTTCAGTGCCAAGCACGGCCAAACTCGATCTACTTAAGTCAAACTAGTCTCATTTATCATAAGGATTCCAGATTCGTATTCCTCGAAATTGTCACTAAAAGAGTTAAGATTCATGTGATAGAGATTGGGACATGTATCACATTGTAGTCCATTACTCATGGCAATGGTCTATCACTCATTCAATTTTTAAGAAGGTTTATATGTTTTTAGTTTAAACATATTTATTTATACTGGATTACCCTATAGTACATACATCTACTAATATAATGGGGTCTCCAGACATGAAGAGAGACACACAATATATATACAGTACGTACAAGACCGTTACCAACTATGTTACCAAACGATTTACATGCATGGGAAAAATTGCCATCACCATATGCAAATAACAGTAGTCAAAGAGACCACATACAAATATCAATAGTCAAAGATACATTAAAGACTGTTTGGGATAATACAGTAGAACATAATGATACTGTGCGTCCCATTTACTATTGACAATAGCAACCAGCGGTAATTATAGCAATTTAGTCAGTAAATATACATACTTAATTTTGGTCAGCATACAGTCGTACATCATAAGACAGACAGCATGGAGAGTGCTTTTAACTTATACAATTTAGCCAGTAGGTCACATTAACTTAAAAAAAAAAGAATAGAGGATAATGCTGCAGGATTAAGGAAAGGATTAAAAAACAAAACGTCAACTTTCAACTAGGTAATTTTGTACTGCATCAGATATCTGTATGTTGAAAATATCTGGTAGTTATTTGCTACCAGAGAGGAAAATATGAATCAGTTTTTCGCTAGCTATATGGATTATCAAGTAAGGGTGCTAACAGAGGTATTGTATTGTCGAAGAGTGTCTTTCTAGGGAAGGCATATTTAGGACAAAAAAAGAAAGAAATGAATAACATCTTCAGTCGGGAAAGAACAGGGGCAAGTAGGAATTGGAATTACATTTACTTTATAAAGGTAACTCTAGAGAAGCTTAGCCGCAGCTGGGTGAGGCAGATATTAGAAAAACGCCCGTAGGAAAAGAAGTCAGGGACATCGTCCACCGCCAGTCAAGGTTGTCTTGAGTTTTGATTTAAAGATTTGGAGCGGGATAGAATCTTTAATATCAGTAGGTAGGTTATTCCAAAGTTTGATTGTATCAGGGAGGAAAAAGCTGCCAAAACGAAGAGTCCTGCTCTGGATGGTCCGAATGGGTCTGGGATGGCGTGTTGTTCGACCAAAGTTTGGAGGTGGCAGAAGATTGGATAGATAGGAGGGAGTAAGATCACGGGTTATTTTGTTAAAAAAAAAAAAAAAAAAAAATCAGTTTAAAGTATTTACGACGGTAGGCCATCCGAGCTCTTGTAAAAGTTTGACATGAGAGGTGTGCCTCTGGGCACCAGTGCATATCTTTGCCGCGTCAAACTAAATATGGTCCAGAGAATCTGACAGTCCTTGACCGCAGTTATCGAAGAGCACACAACCATATTCCAGAATTGGTCTAACCATAGAGAAATAAAGCCTGGCCAGGGTTTTTTTGGGAAAGTTTAAATTTAAACCTGCAGAGAACATCAATGCGCTGCATGACTTTACTATAATACGGGTTATGTGAGTATGCCAAGATAAGTTGCTGCTAAGAGTTATGCCTAAATGGGTGTGAGAGGTGGCCTCTCGTATAGCTGACTGACCACGATAAACAGGTGGGCTTTAATGGTTTTGGCAAGTGAAGACAACAGATAAAGATTTCAGAGCATTGAAGGTGACACCCCATAGTTTTCCCCAATTATGGATATATGAAAGATTTCTATTTAAGTGATGAGCAGATTCCGTTGGATTTCGGAAATCTCTAGCAAGCTTGTGTCGCCTGCGAAGAGCCTCACATCACAGGAGAGGTCGTCAACAAGATCATTTATATACACCAGAAAAAGAAGTGGAACTAGTATGGATCCCTGGGGTACGCCAGCTTCAATAGGCAACCAAGAAGACGCTTGGCCATGAATGACCACTCGTTGGAATCGATTTGAAAGAAAACTTTCGATCCATAGAAAAAATTTAACAGAGATACCTAGCTGACGTAGTTTAAATAGGAGACCAGCGTGCCAAACCTTGTCAAAAGTTTTAGAAATGTCTAGGAAGACCATACGAGCTTCTTTAGAATGTTCTTGTCCATTATAAATATTGTGAACAATATATACTTGTTGGTTTATTGTAGAATCGTCCTCCTTGAACCCAGAGTTTTGGGAAGTAAGAAGATTGTTGTCAATAGGTATTCATAGAGGGCATTAAAGACCAATCGCTCAAAGACTTTGGAGACGTGACACAGTAAGGATAAAGGGTGATAGTTACTTTTAATCTGCTTGTTGGCCTTCTTAAACACGGGACATGTATTTGATTTCTTCCAGGAGTCAAGGAAGCAGGAAAGGCGGAGAGGGAGAGAGATCGCAGATTTTAGTGAAAGGTTTACATATTGAATAAGCTGTATTTTTAAGTAAAATATTTCCTATATTATCTGGACCAGACGCAGAGGAAAGCCGGACGGAGGAGAGGATTTTCCTTACATTTTCTTCATCAAAGTTAATATAATTTAGGCGTGTCTCTGTTCGAACGGTAAATTGGGGCAGGGGTGGGGCGTCAGTATCGGTAGCAGTTCTACATTGGCTTGCATAGTATTTATTAAAAATTTCGCATTTTTCGGTAACACAGGACACAATTTTATCCTCTATAAGTGGAGGAATGTCTTCGTGAACTTTGAATTCCAAAACAGACTTCGAGAGACTCCATCACCGCTTAGGATTAATATCCTTGTAGCCGAGTTGGCTGAAACGTTTACGGAAATATTAGCGAATAGATTGTCTTATTAAGTTGACAACTCCATTACGACACTTTTTGTACAGTTGATAAAATCTATCAATCTTCGTGTAAGTGTCATAGGTATAGGGACATGGACTTCGGGATACTCTCTTGAAGCGTTTCCATGCTCGGTTTCTTTGACGAATATGAAGGGGGGGGGGGGTCAGTACGCTGGTACTGGTAATTATTTTTTTAGAGTACGCAGTACGGAAAATATATATATATTTTTTTGATTTTGGATAGTACGAAGTACGTAAAATAAGAGGGCTTCCAGTACGCCAGTTCGGTAAATAAAAAGCCCTAGCACACCAGTACGGGAAACCCCTTACCCACCCTCGAATATTCTTCCTAATTACTGAGGTTATCCATGGCTTGTCTCTAGGCCGAATCGTGATTGATGAAGTCTTTTGCAGTTGATCAAAATAAGTCCGACCAGAATGACAGGATATCGTCGACCATATCCAGGGCAGTCCAACTGGAGCATTGTAGCGAAATTTTGCTACAATGCTTTTCAAATTGCTACAAATCTGCTCAAAAATAAGTGTTGCTTATGTGAAGAAGTGAAAAAAATGCTACAAGTAAAGAAAATTTTGCTACAGAGATTTTCAGTTGGACAGCACTGATATCGTACACTTGGTGGCCAGTGTCCCATGCACGGGGCGGAGGAGAGGGCAGTATCAAGATCATGGAAATTTGCGTTTTTGAAGTTCCATACTGGCCTTTTGAAACATGTATCCTCATGATGAGTGAGGGAAAAGGATCAGTATACCACAGAATGGTCGGACTTAAAAATGGGGGGGGGGGGGGGGAAGGGGCGGGGGAGAATATCGCTATCTAAGACGAGACGAAGTGAATCGGTGATAATTAAATCCAATAAGCTGTTTGAGTATTCGTTGGTTCTGGTAGGCACATTAATAACTTGAAAAAGGTTGTGTTGAGATACCAGGTTTACAAGAGATAAACCAAGTTCACTTTCAGAATGTGTAGAGTTCCAGTCCTCACACCTGTCATTAAAGTCGCCAGAGACGATAAGGATAAACGGATTGGATTCAATAGCTGATGCCACAGGAGTGGTCAAGGATTCGAGGAAGGCGTCACGTACCTCAGCAGACTGGCCAGGTGGCCGATAGTAGTTTCCAATTAATACTTTATCACGCAATATCCAAACACATTCGCTGTCACAGCTTTCAAGGTCAAAACGTCTAAGACATGGAAGTGACGATTTTACAAAAGTCATGACCCCGCCACCTCTACCTGTAAGGAGGTTTCTGCGAAAGGGCGGTTGGAAGTAATCAACAAGTAGAAGCTGGTCAGGGTAGCTTTCGTCGAGTCATGTTTCAGATATGGTGAAAATATCAAGTTTTTCAGAATGAGCTAAAAGTTGAATTTCATCGACTTTACCGGTAATTTTTATGCCTCGAATATTTGAGTGACAAAATTTGAGCTGATTTTGATGTATTAGGACCGGGATTCAGGTGGACATCAATAGACAGAGAGAAGACATAAGATAGAAATGAGAGGAGGTGTTGTAAACAAAGGGATCCTTTCAAAAGGATATTTACAAGCGAGAGTGCTATGAGACAAAAGGAGATAGTTGTTTGATTGTCAACAGTGAAAACCGATTGAAGAGGGACTGAAAGGGAAGTGGACTTGGTGGAAAAGTGGGATGGATTGTATGATACTTTACAGTATAATTTGATAATTTTCTATTGTAATATCTTAATTTATGCTTATATTTTATTCATATGAATATTTGTAAGTTGTATGTCCATTATTTAAATTTAAAGTTGTATGTCTATGTTTTCACAAATGTAAATTATATATATATATATTCATGTACAGGACCACCATGGAAGTAAGCTTGTAGCTTTCTGATGCTATCCTGGGTTCTATGGGTTCTAAAATGTCTGTTCAGTTATTTTTGTACCTAAGTTATTATTTTTAGTTACTTTGAATGTATTTTAAGAATCAAATAAAATCAATCAATCAATCAATCAATCAATCAATCAATCAATCAATCAATCAATCAATCAAAGGATTTAGCCCCATGGATGTCTAAAGATAGGGAGAGGATTATAGCCCTAACACGAAGACTGACTACAACTGGAAAATTGCATAATGAATATGTGGGGTTATGTTTGTACAGGGTGTCTTCTGGAATGCCTCAGTATCGATGAAAAGATAAAAAAAAAAAAAAGGTAACCCACACAAAGCTATTGATACATAGGATTAAAACAAATAGAGGTTTATCTCTGGAGTATTTATTGATAAGTGGGGATTAAAATTAGTCAACACAGGTGCACATTCAAGTGTTTTCTAGTAAAATTACATTACTCCCACATTGTGAGAATTTCCATGTTCAGTTTTTGGCAAAATCTGAAAAAAATATGTTCTTTTCGAAAAGTGTCTGGCCTTAAAATTGCACAGGCACACATCTGGGGTATCCTAGTCAGATATATAAAAAAAAATCTCAGTGTGCAGTAAGTAATCAAGTGTTTTATTGACAGAAATGAGTCAGTTTGTTTCGGTCCATTGGTCATCAGTATGTAGTACAAAAAGGATAACGTACAAGAAGATCCACAATAAAGAATCATTAATTAAATGTTCCATTACTTAAAATTGAGGCAATTGAGACATTTGACAATGTACAGTCACATGCGTGCAACTCAGACTAGCACGACCCTGCCTTAGCAAAATTAGCAATTTCTGAGCAGTTAAAGATGCTTTGGCGGGTGTTGCTCAATTAGTTTCAATTACGGTCATCCACAACTTCGGGCCTTCACCGTCTCCTATAATATGACTCTCCCTACGAGTGAGAGCGAGGGCAGGCTGCTGCCGTTTTCTCTTCATCTAAGCCTAAGGATGCATGCGCAGGCTTGTCCGAGTTACGTGTTGCCCCCTTTCGACAGAAATATAAACCAGAATGAACTTGGTCAACAGTCCGCTCCCTCATCCGGGGACTGTTAAATACAGCGCTTCCGGGGAAAACATCTCTTGCGGAAAGTGCACATGCTGGCCCAGTCCCTGGTTAAAGTACTTGGTGACAGGCAGGTTTGTATAACAATAACAAGAAAATAACTTGGCACAAATGTTTACCTTTAGATTTATGTGAAATAAGAACGGATGGCATCGTAAAAAGCGAACGCAACTTTTGGCTTGACATTATTTTCCGGCTCACAGTCACAGCTACAGGCTAGCAATTACCCTGAGGTTTAGCCTTTAGTAAGCTTGGTGCGATCGAGATCCGATTCCGACCTAGGTGAAATTGGATGAGAACACAATGGGTTGTGGTACTTTTTCATTTACACATGGAACTTCACGGTTTTAAATATCAGATAGACGGCCTGGGGTCCTCTTGGCGAGTCCCAAACAATGAGTATGATTAAAGAAAGATTCAGGGTAGTGGAGGCAGTTTTCGGTCACCCCACCCATTGAATCAATGAATGGGCCATTCAACTGTAGTCTGTATCAACCTTGCTCTACGGAAGTGGATTTTGTGAATATTACAACAATGGATTGTTACCTGCAAATATATCCAATAAATAACCTTTTCTTGTCAATGAACCTTAGTTTTGAGGCAAATGTGGTAACTATATGCACTTTGTATAATTTCTTTTGAGCCGCATTTTGGGGCATTTCCGTGGCCGCATGCAAAACTTGGTGCAATCCATATTGTCTAAGAAATGATAAGTGCACATGCACACGTTAATTGACAGGTAGTTTTAAGATGCTGGCAAGGTATGTAAGTAGGCCGAAAGAACATGAAAATTGATGGTTACAGAAATGAATACAAACCACACTGCAATCAAATTTCTTTCAAGAGTAAGGTAAACTTATTGTGCTGCTCACCCGCTGGCGCTTGTCACATTCAGTCAGTCAAGCTTTCTTGCTAATATACGCATATAATACGCGGAGCAGGGGAGTGGGGGGGGGGGGTAGAGAGGGTTGAACTGGAACATCTATACGTTCAATGGCCCACATAAGGCCTTATCCATCTTATCTGCAATAAAGTATTGTGTATACAGTGGTACCTGCAGTATGGAACCACTGCCATGAGCAGCCACATTGCTTTTTGTGGTCACTAGGCTCAGACATAGGAGTCCATTTCTTTGTAAAATTTACCTGTGATGACAGGCCACCTGCTGTACGTAGTCACTTTTTCTTGGCAGAAGGGGTGGCTGCATACAACAGGTACCACTGTACATTCATCTGTGCAGTCAATCATTCATGCTAATAAGATGGTGGAGGGTGGGCCTAAAACCACAACATCGTCAGATGGAGCTCCTATAGAGAAAGGTTTGAAATGAAGCTCACATCTGGACCACCGTCCCGCATCACATTTGACATGAGTTCGCCGCTTCTGTACATACCAACGAGCTGCAACTCAGCAGTTTATTCCAAAACTATTTTTTTTTACAGGTATATCCAACTGATAATCCATTGAAATCCACATATATCCATTGGAACATGCCTATAATTGTCGCAAATGTCCCACAAAATCCATTCCGGGCAAAAAGTCTGACATTCCAGCGCCAAATTTAAATGGGCATCCCATCCTGAATCGATTTTGTTCCCTGGCATTAGCCATATGACACTGTCCTCAATTGTCAATCAGACCATATTCTTTGATCCACTTGCGTTTGTGTTCATTTCCACAAATATTGAAACCCGACCAAGCTTGATTCTCTCAGTGCTTCTCCTATTCATCAAAGTTGTTTTGTGACCATACTTTTGACCAGACACAGACTGGTAGCCTAGCTGCTCTTTGATTGGCTGAAAGTCTGTGTAACCTGTCAAAATAATCCATTGCTACGTTCTCATGAAACACATAAACTGTCACAACTAGGTATATTTTACAGTTTTGCAAAAAGTTTTACACAAATAAAAGTATATCTTTGCTTTTCATCTGTGAAGTCCTGCTGACCGAAAACTGCCTCCACTTGCCAAAAATTGACATTTTGTGCCTCATAGAGTGTCATGATTCGTACGATGCAGGAACGCTGCATGTGACATCCAACAGTACACTACCAAATTAGTAGTGCCACTGTGAAGTCGCACCCAGAAAATATTTATCAATGCTTCAGGATCTCTGAAATTACAGATTGATTTATCCTTAAGTGACCGAAAACTGCCCCGACTACCCTAATGTACTACGAGCATGAACTTTGTATTGTGATCGCAGTATGTAAATTGTTTAAAGTCATTGCCTGAAGAACTTTTTACAAGGAGTGTAATGTTGATTTTTTTTATTTGATTTGAATTTATTTGGTGCAAGCCAATTCATCGAAATCATATCCATAATTGTGTACTAGACACCACATTGACAGTATAATAGGGTAAATAAAAGTTTACAAATTATTAAACAGAGGTGTGTCCAGCAAAGTGCGCGTCCGGCGTAGTGCCCCCCCCCCCCCCCCATTTGAGAGAAAAAATAAGAGGTCAGGGCCCTATTTATATTAAACTTGTCAAATGACGCAAATCGTGGTCCAAGATTTTCCCTGGCCATTATCACCTGTTTCTGGTTTATTTGACAGACTAATTACCCTGTGCTTAGGTCTAGGACACAGCTAGTGCCTGGCTGACACACCTTTAGTATTTAGCACTTCTACCTCAGCATGCACATTGTCAGTAGTTCCAGAAACTATGCTTTGTGGATTCCATGATTATAGTGGTTCTCTTAAACTCTATGGCAACTAAATATAATCTTGCAACCCTTCTTTAGTATAGTAAAGAATTCTGTAAAAAATATGTGTTCTTCCATGTCTATCAGAAATAAAAATGAATAACAATGAATACAAATAAGATATGTGAGAAAAATGTCGAAAATATCTTGTAATTTTTCGTACATTTTACATCTACTGATATCAGGTATTAGGTCATAGCCAGAAAGGTCAGTTCATAGCAAGGTCAAGGGTTATTTTCAATTTGTGTGGCAAGTCAACAGATTTCTACACACTGACATCGGATCCCAATGAAGAATACAGTCTATGCATAAGTTCACCAAGCGGGGAAACCCCAGCGGAGATTGCGATGTCAGAGCTAGGGGGGCACAGGTTTCTGGGTAATTTGCGGGCCACTCAGTCTTACCGCACAGGCTACAACGCTACTGAGTAACTGAATACAGCAAGTAACGAGGAGTGAAACACTGACCACGATTTCTTCAAAAAACAGAATCTAGGGTAGCTGAAAAAGTATTTGAAAGATAAAGGAATATCAGTTGATGGGAGGAATAAAGCGGCACGTTTATTTTTGATATTTATCAGTTTGACGTTTCTTCCTGGTATCAACAGTACAGGCCACTACACAACAGTCGGTGATTTACCATGATAATTCGCCTTGTCACGTAACGTTCTAACTATCAATGCTTTCCCTACTCCCTCTGCCAATGATCTACAATGGTAAAATTCTATACACCTCCTGCATTTGGTACATTTCCTGCTTTTCTGTTCATGTTGACACGAACAAGATTAGTGTCCGCCATCATGCATTATCGTGACCACTTTTGAGAAGGTGCACAGCATGCCATCTGGTTGCAAAAAAATAAGCCTGCATGCCTCGCTTTCGTAGTGGGACAACTGCCAGGGTTTTCCCGCTTGCTGAACTTATGCATAGACCGTATTAGATGCAGTTCAGGTAGGCTAATGATCGCATGCTCTTATTTCAACACACCTAAAATTTGGTTTGTATTGGACGTACATGTACATACTACTAATGTATGATTCAAAAAAAGAAAAAAAGTTGGGAAGACTGAGTTATCTACAGTACCAGTTGGTCATTCAGGCATTCATCAGTTCAAATTAGACTGGGCTAGGCCGAAACTGGCGAGAGAAGCCCGACTACTTTCCAATAACAGTCTGACCGGTTTCGTAACCTCTGTGACTCATCAGAGACTGAGGTTAACGGCTCCCAGTACGTGCTTATATACCAGGGTATAACATACGTTGCTAATGTCGCACGTTATTGCACGTACGTAAAACTGTACTTGTAGGTATGGCCATGCCTAGTCGAGCTGACGTTGCATGGTTCCCTGTAGTTAAGCATTGTACTACAAGGGCCGAATGACATGACACAAGTGTGTCAAGTCAGACACCCAATGACCACCGGTCATGAATTGCAGATAACTGTGTCCCGAAACAGCAATGGTCTGCAATTAAGGGGTGACTTCGGGAGCCATTAACTTATGAAAACACTGTGTTTCATAAGTAAAGAGGGTGTTAGTAGGCAGATGAACTTGAACAATAAAAATTTAGCATATGACTGAACTAGGAGTTCATCTGCCCATAACATTGAGGCCGAAAGGTTCTGTGGTACGTAATTGGTGAATCCAATGTGATTCCCTGACCAGTCTAAGCTTGAGAATCAGTTCAAGTCAAAATGCAGATTCAACACATGCACAGAAATGATGTTCAGGTAATCTGTAGCACCTAATGGGATTTTTATTGCCCATTATGGCTAAAAGACAGAAAAAAAGGGTTTTCTTGGCATGTAGGCCAACATTAAGTCTCACTATGATGGATACAAGTCAACATTGGATCAGACAGATGCAGTCATGATCAAGTGTTAAGACTCATTTTTCCCAGAACAGAACACGTGCTCTTGAACCATGTCATTGTTTGCAGAGTCATCAGTCCATGAAACCACTGACAAGGGTCACTCGTAGGGAACAGGAAACCATTAGCCATGGAGAGAAGAATGGGCCAGTTTAGACTAATCACTACTATTGTTCTGACTACTTTGAAATTCTCTATTAATAATAATAATAATTTATTAAAGCCCCCGCGGACGAGGAAATAATCACAATACATCGAGATCAATACAATAAAGGCAAAATAAAAAGCAGGCAGTCATGAAAAACTAAAAAAGAAGTGTGGCCAGCACGTGCTCCTCAGAATATGGCTTAATAAAATTCTCCTGCATGACCAGGTAGGCAATGCTGTATACTACCCCGTCCTGTGGCAGCCTCTGACTGTTATTGCGAGGTTTATTGAAAATTAGGTCCACAGGTGACCCGCCTGCTTTTATCACCCTGTCCAGGAGTGTCCCCGAAACCACAACACCGTGGGCAATGTAAAGCGCAAGCAGACTCGCGCACAAAGTCCTGGTGGGGCTCACCATCCGGAATGTTCGCCACCACAAAGACTTTGTGTTGGATTTTATTCTAGCCCCCATCCGATCTATCTCTACAGCCCTCAGTAATTTTGAGTGGTGGCTCCGAATCGGTAATCCTAGCACTCTCTTCACAGTCGTAGCCTGGACTGTCTCTAACTTGTCTAACTGAGTCTGCTTAACATTGATCGACTCACATCCAAAAAAAAGAGTAGGCAGACCCACCGACTACCAGAGATGGCACTTAACTTGAGTCGAAAGACCTGGGTAAGAACACCCCACCTCCGACAAACTGTACATAGCCCAGCGACACGCCTGGACTCGCTTGTCTACATGGGATGCACCGGACATAGTCGAAGTAAAAATAGTGCCTAAAATTTCGATTTGATTCACAAAATCAATTTTCTCATTGTTAAGGTACCACGACGGCGTATTACGTAGTAAATTATTACCCCCCAGGATCATACATCTAGAATTTGCAATACCAAACGAGAAGCGCCACTTGCGAGAATAATTTAGGCATCTGTCTATTAAACACTGAACACCAGCAGCTGTGAGACTGAAAAGATTAGTGTCGTCAGCATATGCAAAAGAATTTAAAACATCATTACTAATTCTGACACTGGCGTCACAGCAAGAAAGTTCGATGAGTAAATCATTAATGAATATGTTAAAAAGCGCCGGCGACATGGTACCACCCTGTTTGGTTCCACGCGTTACTTTAAATGAAGAGCTGAGTTCGCCATTCCACTTTACGCATGACTCCAACTCGGAATACCACTGCTGCAAAAATAACCAGTGTGACAAATGAAGTACATCAAAAAGCTTATAGAACAACCCATCGTGCCAAAGGGTGTCAAAACATTTCTCTGCATCAAGACTGCAGAGGTAGACCGCGTGCCTTGATGCTTACAATATAGAGTTATATCATTTAACAAATTTGTTTCCAATGCTGTTTCCCCCTCCTTTCGGAACCCGAACTGGTTTTCATGGGACTTATCACATGGCAAGAGAAGCGTCTCTGTCAGCTTGCTGTGACATGAACTCAAGGTTATAGGTCTATAATTACCAGGCTCATTGGGGTTCAAGGTAGGTTTCTTCAAAATTGGTATAATGATACCCACAGACAATACAGTAGGAATGATAGTAAATTTGAATATTACATCATATAACGCAGCTAAGTGAGTGCGCAGCTCGTCACAGTTGCCATAAATAAAAAATGCTCAGCAGTTAACCCATCCGGACCTGGAGACACATTCTTTCTCAGAGATAAAATAGCAGAATTAATCGCTTCATCACTGAAACTACAGTGTGTGGCTTTACCCTTGTGCTGCCTAACCTTGCTAGTGACAAACTCGCGTATGGCACGCTGTCCTTCATCGAGGTTTGTATCGACATCACCCATAATCATACTGTACATATCGGCAAAAGACTGAGCATGGAGTGAGGAGGCAACTTTGCGCCTACACCGTTTAGTAATTTTATTCCAGAACGCACACATATTCCTCTCCTCATACAGCCTATTCAATTCCGAAAATCCACAATTCAACCCATGCCGGACCCTCTGTCTTGAAATCTTCCGAAACATTTTTTTTACCCGCTTGTATGTGTTGTACACTACTCCCTGTCTGGGACGGCCAGTGCTTACCCACAGTGACCACCAGAAACGCTTACTGTCCCTAAGTCGGCTAAGTTCTGGGCACTAATAAGCCTTTGGCTTATAATGTTTACCAGTGACACAGCCCGCTGACCTCGCTGATGAATGCATCGCTTTATTCATACCGTCAATATATCGATCAACCTCACCCTTTTCTTTTTGTTCTAACTCAAGCACCGGTAATTCTTGCTTCTGAGTTCACACTTATATCTATCTATAGTATCGGAATTCTTCCACTTAAGGGGCTGGAAGTGATCAAACCACCATGGTTTAACCTTTATAGATTTATTAGATATAGAAGTGGAGCAATTAATCCCCATCAACATGGGAAGATGATCACTGGTATTACAGCCCTCCTGAATCTACTGTACGTATGGCCGATTGTATTGATGTAAAAACAAATTATCAGAATCCACTTACTGGGCCCCAAATATGCATGTGAACCCACACCCAAACGAGCATATGTTCCCAAGTTTAAAAAAGTTGACTTTTACACCTCAAAATATACTTTTTTGAATGACATCATCACAGAGGTAAAGCTATAATAAAAACACTTGGCAGAAGAAATGAGTATGTGTCATATTACAGCCATAAATGCATAAGAATTGGCAATGTTTTCTTTCAACACAATTTTTTTCAGCACTGTTTTTTGCTCAACTTCTGCAATATGTGTAGTGCCTCACAAACATACGAATTGCCCTAACACGTTAAAATCAACGGACATCAAAACAAAAATATCATATCCAGGAGTAGTTTTCGGGATTCTTTTTTCTGACAACTCCTTCCGTGACCTGAGCAATTTAAAGAAAGAAAATGAACAACCTGTCAGGACTAACGTAAAATTTTTATAACTTTTTATTTATGCTATTTCAGGACTTACCATTGAATTCAATCCATACATATATATATTTTCAGTTTCTTTAGATTTAAACTTGAAAAAAAAATTGTGTGCAACTTCTGCAGGAAAAAATGTGAAAATCCTACCAAGTCAGAAAGAATGCTATAAAATGACAATAAATTCCAATCCTGCAAAAAAAACCCCCAAAAAACTATGTATGCAAATCTATGGATACATAGTAATCAGAAAATATGTAAGTTCAATGTACTTGTGAAAAAATGATATGGGTAATATCCATCCAAAGTTGCTAGTCTCGCTGCGCGCTAGCTTCAGATCTTGCACCTGAAGGTGTTTTTTGATGCGTTGTTTGAAGGTAGTTTTACTGGTAGTTGTTTTGATATATGAGGGTAGTTTGTTCCATTCTGTAATTCCTGTGTAGAAGAAACTTATTTTTCTTGTTTGTTTGATTTGGGAGGGACAAAGAAGTTGAGGGATTGGTTTTAGGGGTACTGCAGTGATAATTTAAAATTTTTGAGTTATACAATAAAAGTAGACCTGTAGCAGAAAATACATTTTTCCCAACTGGATAAGCAGATATCAAGTTATATCTTCTGTAACTGAGAGGGTTTGATGTCACCTGAACTAACTGCAACAGCTAATGCAATGACAGCTGAGTGAAACTCTGACAAAAACATGGAAACCAGACCAAGTACACATATTCCACTTGTTCTGTTGATGAAGCAGTCTGTATAGATATAATCAAAAATACTAAACAGAGATATTTACTCATTTAATGAGGATTGATAAGGAAAAAAATGCAGAAATCAACACACACAAGCTAACAGATCCTGTGGTTGTGTATTTAATTACCGAAGCAGGCCGACAACTAATAAAGCACACTGATAAAATCAAAGAGGGTGATTAACAGAGTACACAAGTCATTATATGATATGCCTGCTTATGTTGTGTATCTCAGCTTGGTGCCCCCTCAAGGTTTGTGTATTATACATGTTTAGTTTAAACATATTTATTTCAGCTGGATCGCCCTACAGTACAAAAAGACTTACATGGGTTCTCCAGACAAGGAGAGACGCACAAAGTATATGTACAAAACACACAGGACATTACAAAGCTATGTTACCAATTCAGTTATGAGTTACTATATAGCAGTACATATATTACTTCAAAAAGTGTGAACTTACAATACATATTAGACACTAGAAATATAAATACACTAACTACAGACAAGTTAATAATATGAATTACAAATAAAGTTTAGCACCTTAAGAAACAAAGCGTCTTGTGCTGACTATACATGTATACATTTGTACTGCGTCAAAAATATGTACATTCATGGCATCGGGAAATCTGTGCTACCAAATAGCATTATTTCAACTAACCTTTCACTAGCAATATCTACAAGTAATTTGTGGTGCACATGAGCTCCCGGGGCTAGAATGGAAGTGATAGTGTCAAGTAGGCCCTTTCTAGATTGAGAATAAAGTGGGCAAAAGAGAAGAAATTGCGTAACATCTTCGCAAGGATGAGTACAATGGCAAGTTGGATGGGATAGGATATTAACTTTATAAAGATCAAAATTCAGCTTAGAGAAACCTAGGCGCAGTTGTGTATGGCATATGTTGGGAAACCTATTTCCATGGGAATAGTAGGGAGGGACTGTATCTACCACCAACAGAGTTTTTTTCAGTTTAGATTTGAAGATTTGCAGAGAAAAAGAGTCTCTAATATCGGATGGAAGGTTATTCCATTGCTTAATTGCATCTGGAATAAAAGAATTTTCCATACGTTGAGTCCTGCATTTGGGAAAGCGAATATTACCAGGCTGACGCAGTACTTGGCCAGGATAGATAGGGGGTAGAAGGTCAGAAAGATAGGAAGGAGTTAGCTTGTGATGCATTTTGTAGAAGAGAACGAGTTTGAAATATTTTCGTCTATTAGCCAAAGTGGGCCACCCAAGTTCCTGTAGTAGATTAACATGTGATGTATGTCTTAGTGCTCCGGTACAAATTTTAGTGGCCTCAAATTGTATCGATTCAAGAAGGTCTGAGAGACCTTGACCACAATTGTCAAAAAGGACACAGCCGTATTCGAGAATGGGGCGAACTAAGGATACATAAAGCCTGATTAAAGTTTTACGTGAAAGTCTGTGTTTGAGTCTATGGAGAAGTGCAATCCTCTGGCTGGCTTTGTTGGTAATACGAGTGATGTGGGCACACCAGGATAGATTACTGCTTAAGGTAATGCCAAGATGAGTATTGATATCTCCTTCAGGTATTGTTGATTCACCTAGGACAAGCGGGGGGGGTGATTAGGTTTTGGCCGTTTAGCAGAGAACACAACAGATAAAGATTTAAGAGCTTTAAAGAATACTCGCCACAGCTTTCCCCAGTTCCATATTGAAAAAAATATTTGTGTTTAGGTGTTGCGAGGACTCAGCTGGGGTGTTAACAAGTTCCAGTAGACAGGTGTCATCAGCGAAGGGTCTGGCATCACATGTAAGATTATCTACAAGGTCATTAATATATACCAGAAATAACAAAGGGCCCAGAATGGATCAGTGGGGTACTCCGGCTTCGACCGGCAACCAGGAAGATGTCTGTCCATGAATAACCACACGCTGAAAACGGCCAGATAGATAACTTTCCACCCACGATGTAAGATTGTCCGAGATGCCCAGTTGTTTGAACTTAAAAAGGAGACCAGGGTGCCATACCTTATCGAATGCTTTCGATACGTCCAAGAATACCATTCTTGTTTCTTTGGAAAGTTCCAGTCCATTGTAGATGTTGTGAAGAATATAAACAAGTTGATTTATGGTACAGTCGTCAGCTTTGAAGCTGGAATTCTTGGGAGTAAGGAGATCATGATATGTCAGATATTTGTAGAGAGCATTAAAGACTAATCTTTCAAACACTTTGGAAACATTACAAAGTAAAGAGATAGGGCGATAGTTACTTTTTATTTGCCTGTTTGACTTTTTTAAAACCGGACAAACATTGGATCTTTTCCAAGAATTAGGAAAGTAAGATTGGTTGAGCGATTGTGTGAAAATTTTAGTCAGTGATTTACTGATAGACACAGCTGAATTCTTGAGTAGGATATTACCAATGTTATCAGGACCAGAAGCAGAAGACAGTCGGAGAGAAGATAACACCTTCTTCACATCATCCTCGTTGACAGAAATATTATGTAGGCATGCATCAGTTCTTGAATGAAAAGTTAGGCAGGGGAGGAGCATCCAGGTCAGGTAGAATTTTGCATTGGCTTGCAAAGTAAGTGTTAAAGATACAGTGGTCCCCCTCTTATAAGGCCCCTCTCACCAGGTGCCACCCCTCTTGAAAGGCCAGCATTCTTGTGCAGAAAGTATGGTATTACTATTATATTCTCCCCCTCAAGAGAGGCCACCCCTCTTATAAGGCCACTTTTTGGCAGCATTTGGGGTGGCCTTATAAGAGGGGGACCACTGTATCGCATTTCTCTAATGCAAGATATAACGTTGTTGTCTATGAGAGGGCCGGGGTATGTCCGAGTGAATTTTGTTGCCTAGGACAGACTTGGACAGTTTCCACCATTGCTTAGGGTTGAGGTTTTTATTGTCTAATTTATGGTTTAATTTCAGGAAATACGAATGGATGGACTGACGAATTTTGTTTAAAACCATGTTGCGAGACTTTTTTGTAGAAATGATAGAACTTCTTAATCTTCAAGTGCATGTCAAAGTTGCAAGGACGGGGTGTATCAGAGGAACGCTTGAAGCGTTTCCATGCTCGATTACGTTGTCGAATACGTTTCTTTTTTTCTGTGGATATCCAAGGTTTGTCTTGAGGGCAGATAGTAACCTCTCTGTAGGGAATAAAGTCTTTAGCAGTGGATAGGAAAAGATCAGACCAATACGAGACAATATCATCGAGGGAATCATAAACTTCATGGGCCGTATCCCATGGAGCTGAAGAGAGAGCAATGTTCAAATCTTGAAAGTTTGCTTTGTTAAAGTCCCATATAGGCCTACTAAAAGATTTATCTTTGAAGTGAGTGAGAGAAAGGGAACAAAAGATCACAGAATGGTCGGAGTTGGAAATTGGGGTTAACACACCACTATCCAGGACGAGTCCCGGAGAGTCCGTGATGATTAAATCTAACAGGTTGCTGGTATATTCATTTATCCTGGTGGGTTCTTCAATAAGCTGGAAGAGGTTGAGGCTTGCTACAAGATTGACAAGTGATGTGCCAAGTTCGCTGTCAGGATGAGCCGAGTTCCAGTCAGCACACCTATCATTAAAGTCGCCAGTAATGATCAACGTGTGGGGGTTGCTTTCAAGTGCTGTGTGGATAGAAGTAGAAAGAGATTCAAGGAAAGCGTCTTGGATTTCGGCAGGTTGGCCAGGTGGACGATAGTAGTTACCGACAAAAAGTGCCCCAAGAGGTGTAGAAATTTCTACCCAGATGCATTCGCAGTATTGGCCTTCTAAGTCAGCACGCCTAGCGCAAGGTAATGATGAGTGAACATAAGTTAGGACCCCCCCTCCTCTGCCTGTCTGGCGATCCTGCCTGAAAGGTGGTTGAAAGTTATCAATGGCTAAAAGCTGATCGGGGTAGTCGGGATCTAGCCAAGTTTCAGAAATGGTAATAACTTTAAAATTTTCAGACTGGGCCAACATTTGAATCTCTTCCAATTTTACGGCACTCTTGATACTACAGACATTAGAATGACATACCTTCAATACATTATTTGAGGAGGGGTTGATGGGGCCGGAGTTGGGGTGTACATCCGATGCTGACATAATAAATTTGCATGGGAATGTAATAATATGACGGGCACAGAGGAATCCATTAAGTAGCAAGGTTATGACTGATAAAAATAAGAGGCGGAATGAAATTGTTATTTCGTATTCAACCGATACACGTATTGAATGTAGGTAAGTATCACGGGTGCTACATCTACTTAAATATAAACCAATCGCTAATCGGTCTTGCTCAATACTGACACCCATCAAGACAGGAATGGATTAAAAGTTGTCTTACTACAGATGCGAATGATTCTTGGGGAAATAAATTTGCTAACGAGAGACAGAGAACCCGAAAATTGATGCCAAGACTTTGTAGCCCATATTCAGCAAAGGTATTGAATGCATAACATTGTGATACAAGAAACATAGCAACATACAAAACAATAAAATGTAAGCAGGTGAGAAATGCAAAGGGAACTGCGCGCCAGTTCATGTGAAATGATGTAAACGACCATAATTCTGGAGCATGTCAAGTACACTGAAGGACATAACTGCCATGAATACCACAAGAAAAAAAAAAAGAAAAAAAGAAAAAAAGTATGTGTCAGTGAGTGACAAATGTTGCAGGAGTAACATAGGTTGATACTATTCATACAGTATAAATTCACAACATAGTATACATATGTGAAACGATGACTGGCATCATTTAAGTACAAAAAAGCATTTCCAAGGCGATATAAACTTGAAACATCCCCTGCATACTTAATGTACATGAAGATACACGAGGTTATCAAGAGGAAACCAAAATTCCAAAATGTTATCATGAGTACATGTATATGTATGTGCGCTGAAAAACTATTTCAAATTTCAAATAATGGGAATATCATCAAATAGGATTTATACATGGATAGATTTGGTACATAGCTCGAGCATTCGATGCATGTCAAGTGAAAAATGACAGAACGCTGCCGTTTACATTAAGAGTCAACAATTTACCATTTAAAGCAAGAGAGGCTTTGACACTACTGCAGAGAGTTATATGATATATCTCAAGCAATGCATTTCTAATTTGATAATTGACTTCGTCACAAGTAAAATGGATAAACAAGCAAGTACGAATCAAACAAAAGTCTCTCATATGTTGTGTACAGTAATCCCGTGCGGAAGAGAGGTCAGCAAGTGGTTCCTAAATATGCACTTATGAATTCTTACATACATTCAAACAGGGGGAAATGTATACCAATGCAAATCCAACAATGCTAGATCATATTTGGAGTAAATTAGGAATAAAACCTCTATGAGAATGCAAACTTTTTCGCTTGATAGATGACCCAGTGTATATAAGCACTTTAGTCACGTGGTCTTAGGAGCACGTGAAACTTGCGAAGAAGATGGTAATAGATTTTGAAGCGATCTTTAAAGATTTGGGATGAGAAAACACGGGTTATGAGTTATAAACAGGTACTACATGGGAACATAATGATACAAAATCAACCATAGTCTACAAATCCAGTAAAAAATAATGGAAAGTATGACCATGTAGAGCAATATATAGGATAAAAATCGGTCGCTGAACGTACACATTGTTTGCAAACATAGTTCAGTTTTAAACAGTTTTTTGGTCCTGACAAAAGCAGAAGTGGGTAACTAAGATCTCCTCGTCTCAGGTTGTAAGCTGTCACAATGGCGTGACGGTGGCAGGGATACATGTGACATATAGCGCTAACACCAAGTATGTACAAACATAGTCTTGTATAGGTTGAAACGATCAATTAGTACTTGGCGGTTCAGCGGATGCATTGTTTTCATACGAAGCTTTGTCCCAGTACTTTTCCAAGTCTTTCAATAATATTCTGTGGCACTCCGCTTATCTGCCGCGGTCCTGGCTAGCTTAGTAGCTAGTCAGGTGGCCAAAAAAAAAAAAAAAAAAGAAAGCAAGCAAGCAAGCCCTATCCCACTGTCGCAACTTTGCGCTCGGCATGCCCACAGCCCCTGCTGATGCTCCCACCTGGCAGGGTCATGGGAGCCCTAATAAGGGCTACCTTCTCCCTTCCCTTGCTAAGTTTGTCCTCTATTCTCTTCCGTGATTAATCCTAAGATATTATTCCTACTCTCCCAGCACTGCACCAAGAAGCCTTTCACTGACTCTAAACCAACTCTACTTCCTGGAAAATCGCCCTTCAATCCTAGTATCCATGCTAACCTATCATTCTCTGCCATGTCCCTTACTTGCTCTAAGCTTTTACACTGCCCATCTCTTGTTCTCCATTGTAAAAACAGCTGGTCTCTAATCGCTCTATAACCTGTACACCATGTCATCATATGATCAATGGTCTCATCCACATCCTCCCTACACACCCTGCACTTCCCATCACTCCCATTTGTCCACTTCTGTTTCCTCTTCTCCAGATTATCACTCCTGCTCTGCCCTGAAACAACAGTCTAGAACCCTTGCTACCATCCCAACATTTAGTCTTCACTGGCTTGTCTACAGCTCTATATGCGTTCAATGTGCTTTTTTCCTCAACCCCTCTTTTCCACTGCTCCACATGTTTCTCTTGGATCACCTTTCCTATATAGGATTTCCACGCCACTTCAATTTCATCTGGCCCTTTCAGCTCATATTTCTCAGCTAACTTGTCTATTTCTTGAACCCATTTTGTCTTTTCACTGACAGCCTCAATGTATGCCTTCCTACACCATCTTTCTTCATTCACCTGTTGCAAATATCCCCAGTAGCCTAGCCGAGCCTTAGCTATTCTATCTCTTATTGGTAACCATCCCATCTCTCCCAACACTGCCTCTGTTGCTACACACGGTGGTGCCCCAAGCACCCATTTCCCCATCTCCCTCTGTGCCTTCTCCATCCATTCAATATCCTTCTCACTAATGGCTATTACATCTATCCCATACAACATCCCAGGTATGGCTACACGTTCCCACAGCACCCTTCCTGTGAATGATCTATTGAAGCTGTTCCCTGCTGTGACCTTTATCATACCTTTTGCTCTGTTCACCTTCTGTCTGATTTTCTCAACATGGTACTTAAACATTCCCTGTCCTGTGACCTTAATGATCACCCCTAAATATTCGTACTCCTCACCCTCTCCAATTCTGATGACTTTCTCTTGACCCTCTGGTATCCTAAACTTCCCTACCATCCATTTCTCCTCCTGCCTTCTCTTCTGCCCCAAGACCATGACCTGACTTTTCTTCTCACTAAACTCTAATCTCCACTTTTCTCCATAGTCTCCTGCTATCCTCAACAGATCCTGTAACTCTCTACCTGTATCTGCCATTAACACAATGTCATCAGCAAAGAACAACCCTGGTATCTTTTCCCCTCCTATTGTTACTCCTTTATTGCTCTCTATCAGCTCAGTTCCCAGTTCTCTCATGTATATGGCAAACAAAATCGGTGATAACACACAACCTTGTTTTAGCCCGATGTCGAACCTTGCCCCATGAGTTTCCACATCTCCTATACTGAGACTACAATTTATATCTGCATACAAAGCCTTTAAAACTTCCATAAAGCCACCTCCAAAGCCTAGCCCTTCCATTTTAGCCCACAGTGCATTTCTCCAAACCCTGTCGTACGCTTTCCGCACATCAAGGAAGGCCATGTACACCTTTCTTTTCCTTTTCCTTCATGGAGCGGATTTCAACTTCAGGGCCTTCTACATCTCTGTTGGTTCCCCAGGGGTTAAATTCTCGAATGTACAAACGACCGTCTCTTGTGTAGCAGGATTTAATAGCCTTGCATTGTACATGAGATTTGATCTCTTCTTGGTCAAGTCTTCCGAAATAAATATTTCTCGATCCCGCCGCCTATTTCTGTAAAGTTTCTGACGGGAGCGATATGTGGCCATTTTCACAATGATAGGCCAAGGTTTGTTACCACCTGCCCTCCCTACTCTGTGAGACCTATCAATTTCTTCTAAGTTAAGATTAACACCCAACTTCTCGGCACAGGCCAGCACAATCTTGTCGGTGTCTTCCCACGCCTGCTCAGGATCATTTGTCCAAATACGAAGGCTGTTTCTTCGGCTATACTGCTGGGACTTATCAATTTCAGCTTGCAGAAGCTCAACATTCGATTCCAAAGACTTAACTTTGGATTCCAAGGTCACAACTCTAGTTTGTAATGTATCACATTTGGCGTTCAATTTGGCTTCGATGTCGTTAATTCTGGCACCTAAAGAGTCAACATGCACCTTGAATCCAGCGTCCATATCATCAGTGATTCACTTCATAATGGCCTTTATCCTGGGATCATTTAGCATATCAAGTACTTCCAACACATCAACATTGGTAGATTTAGAAGGGGGAGTCTCACCTGTAGGCGACATCCATGGTCTTTTAACTCCACTAGTCCCAGGAGTAACCGAATTGTCATTCATAGGAACGTCTGGATTAGCTCCATTTTTAGCCATGTTGTCTTCGAAGTATAAATGGCGGGATATTCAAACGAAGAGTGATAAATGGCACCGTCCTTTACATCAAATTTCCCGAAAGCCCGGCAGTCCAGAAAATGGTCAAAAAAGTCACTAGATCATATCCTTATACTCCACACAGGAAAATGTAAAATCCAGAACATATATCCTCCAAAAAACAATAACTTTGACAGGAGCGAAAATAAGGCTTCTCACAAAGATCCGCGCATGCGCAACCGATGGAAGGTAGTCCAGATGGCATCACACATCAGAATACCTACTGGAAATATAAAATGGCTCTAACTAAATACCTGTTTGAGAAAAAAAAATTAAAAATTTGTCAAATGGACACCTAAAATAACCATTAATGACAAAAAAAGTTAAAACTATCACTGCTGTTCCCTTTATGGTTGCGTGAAATTCTATCAAACTTATGGGCCATGTAGACTGGAGCTAAGTTATTAAAAGATTTTAAAGACATGGGTAAGTCTAAGTTTTTTTACGCTGTCTTCCACCTTGAGTGAGCCTATGCTGCTGCGTTCTTTCTGCCGTATGTGGTCTTTAGATCCTTTGTTTAGAGTGAATCTTGTTACTTTATTCTGAATGATCTGAAATTTTTTCTTGAAGGTTTCAGTTAATTCGGAACACCAAGATGAACAAGAATAGTCTAGATGGCACTGTATAAAGGCTGTAGCAAGAGTTTTCTGTGTTTGTTTTGTAAGGGATGACACATGTTTGTAGAGGAATTTTAATCTTGAATTTGACTTTTTTACTATGTTCTCAACCATTTTTTTGCCAGATAATGTTTCGTCAATGATTGAGCCTTAACTCCCATTTTGCAGTCAGTCTTTGTCAGACACCACTATTCGAAAAAGTACCAGACTTGACATGGTGATAAACCTAGTAGTAAAGTTTTGCATATTGTTTGGAACAGTCATGATGTTGAAAATTATGCAAATTAGAGGCATATTTGTGGAAATTTTAAATGTTACATGTCTTCAAGAGTCTTATAGATAGAGTTACCATTCAAAGCTTAATATGTGGGTCTTAGTTGCTAAAGTAAAATCCTATAGCATGCAAACAAAGTTGAGAAGTTTAATTTGTTAAATTCACTGAATTTCCTCAGAATACAGGTGCATCTGACATATTTCTTGCCCCATTGAAGTACCCATTGCACAGTGGTGTACCGATAATACACTGTTGTACTGAAATACCAATTGTACATTGCCATACCAATAAGCTTTGATGACACACACACACACACTGATTTGCTATACAGCAAATCATCTTTTCTAGTTGCCTATGTTATCTTGATAGGCCCGATCTAAAGTTCTCATTCAAATTGCTTTCATTGCTGTTGATATTAGTGTGCACATTCAAGCAGGGGACATTTGACTGCCAGTCATAACCTGTGGGTAAAGATCGCCTGCGGAATGAGATCATTTCCGTATGACAGAAGAGGTTCAGGGTATTGTAGTGGACCAGTCAGTTGAAACAGGGTCAGACAAGGTCACACCTCATGACATACAGTGGTCCCCCTTTCGTAAGGCCAGCCAAAGTACAGCTGAACTGTGGCCTTATAAGAAGGGTGACCTGTCGTAATGGAGAAAATGAAATTAAACTGTCACCAATATGTCTTGTATTTGGCTAAAGAAATGTGGAAATGGCTATAGTATTTTAAAATGAATTATTAAAAGGCCCAGACCAAATTTTATGTTCATTGTGCTTGTATTGCCAATTTTGGTTGTAGATTTTTAAAGTCTTGATCTGGCCCTGTTCACAGTCAAATTTGCTGCAGGGAGAAGTGGTGTCTGCAGAGGGAGTGCAATGCCTGATGATAGGGGGAGGGCGGAGGAGGAGGAATGACTAGCTCCTAGATTTGAAATATTTAGTCTGCAAAAAACAAACACAGACCAGTCTACATGTTTGGAAATTTAAATTTAAAAAGCTGTAATTGTTATTCTTTTGGTTGGGTATTCTACACACACAGTACTGGTACTCATGTGCTGTCGCAATATAATAGATATGCATGGTAGATTTCAAGTGAGAGACACGTCTTTGTGTGTACATACTTTCAGAGAGGTCTACTCTGCCGCTGTTGGTTACTATACACAAGTCCTTTTGTTCGATTTCTTCACTGTAAAAGACAAGTGATGGTCCATCGATGAAGCTTGGCGACAGACATGACACCAGTTTAGAATTTTGTTTCTCGGTTGCCTGGTGTACTTAATGATTATTTTATACAAGCTGTTGGCGTATTGACAGCATAAATCGGGCAGGGGTTCTTTATGTACTGCATACCCCACGGTGTTGTTGCAGAGCGGTAATGCTACCAAGTATTGATGTCAATGTTTACAGAATTTTGGATTGCCAGGAGTGACGTGTAATGTGAAGTGTTATGGCAGATTGATTGTGATCAGTGTTAATGCTGTGAGATTTATACGGATTTGCACATTTTACTCAGATCATTTGTGATAGAATAGGGTATTGCTTTAATGCAGTCAACAACGGCATGACATATGAAATAGTGGTCTCCGTTGTTGCATTGAAGGATACACATGGATTTCAGCACTGCATTTTCTGAGGCTACAACCAGGCATTGATTTAACAGCATTCCAGGATTTTACCAAAAATATATATCACTTGTACGTGTGAAGATCACTGAGAAAAATAATATCGTCAGTGAACTAACTCTGACTTAGACAATTTGCTTGCCTGAAGCAAGTTATTGGTCAGAGTCGCACTGAATGGACATTGTTGGGCACTGTATGTATAATGGTCTAAGTTTGGTGGATAATACATGAATATATTGTGCACTCATAAGTCAGTATGTGTGGTAACTTTGTAAGCTGACTGCACTGAGCACTATAGAATTGACAGTGCAGATATGAGTCTGCCCAGTTTGCCACAGACTCCACCATCAAGGGGCCCAGGATGTATACACTCAAGGCAGGACAGCCAGGACTCTGGTGTAGAGTCCATTGAATTGTTCAAAATACACCCGAGATATGGTAAAGTGAAGATTCGTACATTATCCAAGGAGTCAATGGCTTCGTATCTCCCAAGATTTCCTGCATATCACATAGCGGTCAGTATGCTTGCAGCATGCACTGTTAGTTCATGTATGCTATGTATCTGTATATACACATCACATACCAGTCACTTGCTTGTAACATGCACTGTACATACATGTGTATTGTGTATTTGTACACACCCTTGAACTGGCCAGTACATACATGAAATTACTTGGCAACTGAGCTCAGAATTATGGATGGCCGACAGAGCAGAAGTGAAAAAAAACCCCTGCACATCGCTTAGTTACGCTTGAAACTTTGACCACCTACCCAAATTTACAAATTACTTCGGTAACGTATAACTCAAAGTAATGTGTCACTTTTATCCGAAGTTACGTGTTACTTCAGTTATGCATAATTTTGACACACTTAATGTGTGTATTTCTCATTGATAAATTTTCTTTTTGCAGTATGAATTGTAGATAAGACGATGGTGATGGAATGCTCCAGGTCAACAGCTCTCCATGGAGGTGGGCTGGGCACCCATATCAAGGAAAGCTGTTGACCCAGTTTCATTCTGACGATGAAAGGGTTAAATAAATAAGACTAGGCAATTCCAGTAGCAGTAAAAGTTCAAATCAATGTCAAAGATAACTCCAACTGGTTTCACTCTATATACTGACCTCATCATGGAGTGAAACGAAAACACTGTTAATTACGCTGCTTATATAGTGCAAGGAGTAACGTTGTCACGGACCATTGAGCAATGTCACATAAAAATTAAAGTCCATGTGTTAAGGCTGATCTACCAGTCTAATGGCCAAATTGAAGTCTTAGTATGACGTGAAAATGGATTCCTCACATCATAACAGTGTTTCCGTTAGCCCCCAAATGGGGTTATGATACCCTTTCAAAACCCGAAATACTCTTTGAGAAAATCCTAAAGGGTCACAAGGCTTGTTTATTTACACGTAAAATTGGTGAAAATCTGGTCATCACCCCTGAATTTCCCTACATGTGACCCCTGGAAAAATTTCCTATCCGAAACACTGCATAATAGATCTTGCGTGCCTCACAGGCGACATGTTTGGTAATCCTGTGTCACCAAGCCTCATTTAAAGAAATTGATAAATGACGTTGGTCTGTAGTCAATTTGTATGTGGAAGACTATATCCTAAGCTCACATGTCTGTTCAAAAAAAAAAAAAATATATATATATATATATATTATATATATATATATGTATATGAAAGGGTTATCCCAGAACTCTACTGTACTGAATCCAGGTTTCAGGAAGTAAAGACTTATGCCGTAAATTTTTGACACAAGAGTCAAATGAGACCCGAGGTTAGGTAGAGAGCTTTGACCCACAGGAAATTTGCAAACCTTAAAAATGTGAGGCTTTGTGTTAAAGATATATGCACTTGCCCTGAGGTAATGTTCCTGCAGGGAAGATAATTCCCGTCTTTTCATAGGTTTTCCTACTTTTTAGTCAGAAAAGTTTTGTTCTGAAAGGTGGATTTGGTATAAAAAGGACAAATCTGATGAAATAATGGAAAGGTGGACATATATGACATATATAAAGGTGCGCTTCCCTCCTTTCTTGTTTTTGGTGTTTGCATTGCTGTTTCTTGGAAGCAGCCTTTTCACAAGCGTTATGAAAGTGTAAAATGGGGATCACCGTTCTTTAATTTTTGATTGAGCTTCTACAGTCTCACACATTTCAACATCAAATTTATGGCAAACTTTATAACACACTGCAAATTGGAAAAGTGTGTCTCAGATTTTAAACATTTAGTGCTATTTCTGAGATACAGGTGTTTGAAGTTGAAGTGATGACACACCAAGGGAAGGCTACTTTTTACTGGCTCTGGTGACAGAAGGGCACCAAATAGTTAAAATCTGAGATTTTTTTTTTTTATTCTTTGTATAAACTTTAATTTGCAGATTTGAGGCCCCTAAATATAATAAAAATTGAATGAGCTGTATCGACAATTTTGGTGAATTATGATCATTTTATCTTTAATTGTTATGTAAACATGGCCACAATCTAACGTTATTGAATCATTACAAACACAATTCCATTTTATTACCATTTGAAAAATATATGCTTTACCACTCTTAATGTCTGACTGTAAGATTATATGGTGAACGTCATTGCCAAGGGAATATATATCAATTCTGTTATTATAAGCTGGTCAAAACCAGCCAGTCCAACGTCAACTGCTTCAGTGTTTTTGACTGATTTCGACAGTAATAAAAAACAGTTTGAATGAGAGCTGTTGATGAGACCTATCAAGATAACATCAGTGTTGCCAACCCTCCCAAATTTTCGATGAGTCTCCCGAAAATTCAGGCATGTGCTGTCTACTCTCCCGACTCTCGAATTACTCCAAGAATCTCACGAAAAATTACCATAAATGGCATTCTAAAAACATAATATGGTAAATTTTAATAAATATGCTTTTCACAGTGACATTTTTAAGGCAAATTAAGCTGCTGTGTATCTCGCAGCATACTGAAACTTGAATCCTAGTACCCTCAAATGCCACAAAAATGCATATTTTGATGTCTAGAGCATGCACCCAGATCCCCCTAGGTGGGCTCCGCTGCTTACCACACGTGCCATTTCATAATCTCCCGAAAATATACATTCACCAGGTTGGCAACACTGTAACATAATTTAGGTCAACAGCTTTCCTTAGCATGCTAGGGTGCTATTATCGTAATATGCCCAAGGTTGACATGGGTGGGTGTTGCTTTGGCATTTAGGGCCCAACCCATGCCAAAGAAGGGCAATGACCCTGTGTTAAACTCAGTTTTGATTCAAGGGAAAGGGTTAAAAAAAAACAAAAAAAACCCACACACACCAAAACTTGGAGTTGACCTTCAGACATTGTAGCACTGTACAGTTGTGAACTTACAAGAGGAACAACACAAGTTGATCACTTCAGGGTGTTGGCTGGACACCAGTTCAGGAAGGCTTATGATCTCAAGTGGGAAGCACTGTTCTTGTAGTGAACATACAGTAAGAGGCAGAACACTAGTTTAGGACACCTTGTAACAGAAGGAGCACTGTAGTTGTGGTGAACTTACAAAAGGAAGATTACCAGTTTAACTCATTCCATACCACTCCATGATTTTTCTATATATTTACCTATATTTAAGACAACAATTGCATATTTAAATTCTTCATGAAAAGAGCTTTCATTCAAGTACCAACATGCCTATAGTGTTAAGCATGGATAGTCGAGTATCCATGTGTTAAGTCAGTGGTTCTGGCACTGCCTGGCAAGTTGTGCTGCAACTGCTGCAAGGGCAGCTGCAGCATGACTTGCCAGGCAGTGCCAGAAGCACTGACGAATGCCTGTCACCATAGTATGGAAAGAGTTAAAAGAACCTATGCCAAGACTTGGTGGATCATCACTTTAATTGAGCTGAACACCAGTTGAAGGAAATGTGGGGTGGGGGGTGGAGGGCAGGGAACATTTCCACTGTAATTGCTGTTTTTTTTATGAAAGGGAGAGCACTGTATTTGCAAATTTTGCAGTGGAATGCTCTAGGTTTGGTGAATATGAGAAAGAGAGAGCTACATGTATAGTTGAGGAAATTATGATGTTGGCTTGCCTACTACGTAGGAGGGGCACAGTGGACAACTCTTCCCATCAGAAATATTTTTACAAGAGGGTGGCATCCAACCCATACATGTAACATTATATCTCCTCAAGATTGCTTAGATTTACTGTAATGAGAAAATACCAGGCGAGACCAGTGGCGAGGGATGCCTAGAGCAGTGAAGTCAAAAAAAAAAAAAAGAGAGAGAGATTTATTTTAAGCTGTGGCTCTTTCTGGCCTTTTCAGGGTTGCAAAAAACACAATGTTCATTACTTGGCCATGATCTGGTTTTGCCTGTTCTTTCTTTTCCCTTGTCTTGACATGATGAATGATCACTGATGAGGTTACTGATGCTGCTGCCATTGCAGCTTTAAGAGAAATTAATACATAAATTTTTTAGATGTTTTTGGATGGAAAGTAGCTGATTGATGTTACATGTATATCAATATGTCGTCTATATATGTAGAATAGAACATGCATGCAGGAAATTTCTGTCTTGGAAAGAAAAGTTCACTTTGAAGAAAAAAGCTTTGTTGTCAGCCCTCCTGAAAAAAAATGTTTTTAATTATGTTTGTTTTTTTAGGTAGTTGTCTGGGTGAAATTTGAAAATCACACTGTACTTTAATGTAAATTAGATGCATTTTTATTGACTAGTGCAGAAACTTTTTTACAGTAGTAAAAGAACAACAACTGATGATTTTGGGACTGTATTGTTGCATATATAAAGATTGAAAACAAATTCAGTATCAGTTGAACCTTAATTCTACCCTAGAGAAGAGCAATTAAACATAAATAAATGAATGTTGTTCATATGGAATATAGATTTTATGATATGCAGGTGGAGTCAGCTCTTGACTGAGAAATCTCAATAGGGATATGCTTTTGAACATGAATTATGAAACCTTTGATCATGATGTGGCATACTGCATTGGTCTGCTGATAGTCACAGTGTATCATTGTATCCTTTTTAGTAGCACAGAGTAAATCTTCATGGTATTTTGATGCTGAAAGACTGCATATTATTGAAACCCACGACCCTATGTACATGTATAATATATATACAATGTATATATATATATTATATCTGAGGATCAGTCTGTTTACTGTGCATATATTATATGCACAGTAAACAGACTGATCCTCAGATACATTTCAGGGTACAGTGGTACCTGCTATTTAAGGCCACTCTTAATGCCAGACAAAAGTGGTCACATATGACAGGTGGTCTTTCACTGCAGGCGAATTGGCAGTTTTAAAAACTAGTGCGGTCTTTCAGGAGAGGTGGTCTTTAGAGCAGTTACCATGGTAGAGTAAACCCTGGCTGTAGTAAACACAGCCTGGTACGTGTAGAAAAGGGTACGGGGCAGAGGGTAAATGACACATGGGGGCACAGTGGACAGACAAGTGATCATCTTGTCTTTGGCTATGATGCCCATGGAAGTTGTTTGGTTGCAGTTACAACAAAGATTGACATGTTTTTTACTTTGAAGCCAAACTTGAACATGTCACTAAATATTTGATTTGATGTGATTTTATTAAAATTGATTCAAGTTATAAATGTAGCAGTGAAATGATGAGTTTCGTGGCACTAGGAAAGCAAACACTTTTTATTATAAAGCTAGTTCAAATTCTAGAAAACAACACAGTAATGTCTCTTTTAAGAGACCACTCGATTAAAACACCATGTGCCTTTTAGAACATATTGACCAGGTCCCTGACTACTTTCCATTTTATTTTACTTCCAATGAGTGACCACCTGTTTCATATGACCACCTTTAGAACTTTCCTTAGGGTGGTCTCTCAAAAGAGGAACTGCTGTACATGGACATAAATTGTCAAATTAACTGACACAATGCCATAAAGGATTAAATATGTTGACTTCTATTTGACAGCGACTTCCAAAATGTCCTCGTAAGCGAGACTTGATCACAATACGTGGTATGCAACAGAAGATGGCAGCATCGAGATTCTCCGCCAGGGTAGACAATCACAGACTGCTGTCTCCACAGGAAACCTGTGTACAGAATAACGCAGGTGACTCAACAACTGGTGCTGCCTGCGGTGACGGACAGGATCCGTTCGTCTTTAAAGACCCAAAGAGGGAAAATTGTTGTTTGACAGGGTTCAAGGATCTCTATGAGAGCGGTCAAATGTTTGATGTAACATTGTCCATAGATGGGAAAAACTTTGGAGCACACAGGGCCATGCTGGCTGCATCCAGTAACTACTTTCGTGCCATGTTCACCAATGATCTCGCAGAAAAGGGACAAGAGAGGATAAATATTAATGGCATAGATGCCCAGGCTATGGAGGCTGTTCTCAAGTATCTATACTCGGGAGAAGTCAGCCTCACAACTGACACCGTCCAAAATATTCTCTCAGCGTCCAATTTATTTCAGCTCGACAGCCTGAAAGAGGGCTGTGCCGATTTTATGGGGAGAAACATCGACGTAGACAACTGTATTGGGGTGCACTTCTTTGCTCAGGCTCACGAATGTGAAACTTTGGAATATAAAGCCTGGGACGTGATAACAGAAAATTTTGACAGTGTGGCTTCCTCGCAGGAATTCCTGGAGTTGAGTGCAGATAACCTGATTGAGATCATCAAGTATGATGACATACATGCCACGGAGGAGGAGGTCTTTGAGGCAGCCATCTCCTGGCTTACACAGAAACTTGAAACTCATAGACCCCAAATACTCGATGTTTTCACCCATGTGCGATTTAGCTTGATAGACGAGCATTATTTCTACGACAGAGTGAAAAACAATGCAGTATTTCAGGGCGAGGCCCAGATGCAAGCTATTTTTGACACTGTGATTCAATATAAGCTGCTCAAAGGTCGCTGGATGGAGACGGACTTGCGGCTGGAGCCACGACATGGTGCTGACTTTTGCAGGTTAGTAGCACTATTAAATTGCCGCTTTTCTTTTTTGCACTATTATTGGCAAACATGGGATAACCCTTTCAGTGCTGGGTTGCAGACCAAGATAACAGCTTTCTCTGGTGCTCTTTGGATACAGTGAACCAGCAGAGCCTGGAACAAAGCTATTGACCTGGGCCATTGTCATTACCGTATAATCCCTATTTAGCACCCTGAGTGCGGTTAGGAAATTTACAGTGAATTTGCCTCAATAAGAGACCCTTTTTTTGGCATATAACAGGGTAGAAAACAGAAAAATTTTGCTAACATTGTCTAAAATAGAAATACATGTAGTTTCTAAGCCAGGATAGTAAGGGGGCACTTCTGGGAGCAGGGCCACTAAAAGGGATAATGCTATCACTGTGGAACAACAGGTACACAATGTAGAATCATAGTAATTCAGATAAGTAATCATGAGTCTTGTGTTTAATACACAAAGAATTGATTGAAGTCTGATATAGTTGCAGTGAAGTACATACACATGATACAGTTGAAATGGGCTTTGGCTGAAACTTTGTAATTGATAGTCAGAGCTGCAAACAATGGGTGGTCTCTTGTTAATGACAAGCCACTGCTAGCCTATAGATTTGGTCAAAATACATGCTCTTCGTGGGTTGCACTGGTATGAATAGAGGCACCAGTGTAATACGTGTGTTATTTGTTAGCTTCACGTCAAATTGTGCATAAGTTACTTATTTTTAGGTAAGTTATATTGTGAGTTGGTCTCGGCATACCTAGTAAAGCCAGAAACTGATATTTCCATTGTAGGAAAATAAATTTAGTTTGCTTACAACAAGAAAAAATTCATTCAGGTCCTTACAATGGTGGATAAAGGGATTGATTTCCAATTGTAATTGATCACTTGCACTTGATATGTACATGCACTATATTCATTTAAGCAATATATTTAATATTCATATATCTTCCTCCATTTGTTGGAGGAAATTAGGCATTGGAAACCATATTGTAGACAGACATGACACCCAATACCTTGTACTGAAACACCTGGAAGTAGAAATATTAATTTTTACTTTTTTTTTTTTTCAACATTACAAATTTATTTAAAATTTGTTGAATTTTGTTTTCGCCTTTCTTATTTGCAGGGTGATTGCATACACGTCATATACTGATGACGAAAAGAAACAAGTTGTTCAGGTGTATGGCCAGCGTAGCGAGGACGCCACTTCCAGGCCTGGTGAAATCTACTGTGACCTGCCCACAGACATTGAGAACCCTGCTCTACTGGTCACAGGTGAGAAAATGATAGAATAATATGACATGGATCACAAGCATGCCTGCAGAGGCCAGAACATAAAGGGTATACAGGTTACAGACAGCCACAGACCCGTGCAGCCGGCTTTTAGTGGGTAAAGGCCAGGTACAGTAAAACCTTTCTAACAGAACACCTCCGTATACCCAACACCTCTCTATACTGAACACCATTTCTCAGTCCCAAATATATGCTTTCGATGTTATCAAACCTGCCTATACTAAACACCTCACTATACCGAACACTTTTTTTCTGGTCCCAAGGATGTTTGGTATAGGGAGGCCTTACTGTAGTTGAAATACTGATGTTTTAACTCTTTAATTACCAATTTTGACAAAAGTTGATGTGAACTGAATCCTTGATGTGCTTCAATTCACCCGATGTATGACAATGAAAGCTGTGACTTGTTCAAAAGTTGGCTCTGAAAGAGTTAAGTTGAACTTGTTAGGCCTTAAGAAAACTTAATGGTGAGTCACTCAGGCACTGTCGCATCAGTTTTTTTAGGTGCCTTGACCATTTTATTCTGGAAAATAAATAAAAATAAAAATAAAAATAAAAAAAAGACTGCATGCCCATGTTGCTGGTTTCTGCCACCTGCATTCTTCTTCCGTGTCAACTTCTCTCCCTAATGCATGAGATAAACATATGGCAAAACAATATATATATTAAGATTTCATCCAATAGAATGTTGATAAATTAATGAACTTTATTGATGTTTATGTATCTGTTATGTGCAATCTTTTTGAAACCAGTTAGTTCAATAAACAAAACATGATGTGCACAGTGATTCCGTGATTTGATATCACCATATGACACTTGCTGGGTGGAGTTCTGTAATGGAAACTACATATTGTCCTGTGCATGGCAATAACATTTAATTATGGTGTCAAATTTTGTTCCTTTTATTGATAAATTGTAATTTTTTTTCAAAGCATGTAAACAAGTAACTGGTGGCATTTGCACCTGAATTATCACTGTCAGTGTTGTCAAGATGGGTTCAATAACATATAGGTCAGACAGGTGAATAAGGAAATCTTGTAGCAAGAATACTGTAGTGTACATGTACTGTCTGCTGTCAGAGCAGATCATACAGTCACACACAAGAAAAACATCAACAAGGAGGTAAATGTGACTGACGCATTGAAATTTGGACACTGTGTGCAATTCTTTTGTATGGCATTTACCATTCAGGAAAAGGATTTTTTCTTTTTTTTTTTTTTTTTTTTCCCGAGGATCATAACACTCTGTCTCACAACAATGCCTTTGGTGTTCTGAAATGGACATTATGTACAAGCCTTTATATGTTTAACTTTAGACATTTACAGTTTGCACAACCTGCCCGTTTCGGAGATAAACATCTAATTCGCATGTCAATTCTCTCTGACCATGAGCATGTCACTTGTTCGTCTCTCCTTTGACATTTGAAATGGAAGTTTAGGGTTACAACTTCATTTTTGTAGGAGGACTTGATGTACTCCTGTGATTGTCACTTTCAGCATGCTTTATGCACCTGACACCTGGTGACCACACGCCAATGGCACAAGTACATTTGAGAAATTATTGTGGGGGAGGTCAACGTCTAAGTTGCTAATGATACTAGTGGTGCTACCTATAATTTGATGGAAATTATGAGCCAAAATGTCTTTTAAGATGTAAAATTCCATATTTGGAAAAGTAATTGGATTAGACTTGCCAAATTTATAGGATATATAGACCATGGCCAAAGGAAGAACGTTATTTGATATCAGTGACCTTGACATATTTTTCTGAGGTTATCATGCCTGTAAAGTTGAAAAGGTGATTTGGTAATGACAGGGTATCGCTTGGACATCAATGGCAAAGAAAATTGAACCTCCATATCAAAATTGCACTTGATAACATAATACATAAAGCTGTACTTGTGGACTACTTTTTGGGTCACTGTGACCCAGTAATTATGGAGTTTGGGGCTTGTCCAAATTTATTGTTTTTGGTCAATAGATGGAAAACTTATTGCCTGATTTGAACAAACAGACATATATGGAAAGCTGGATGTGGGACGCATATTTTGAATAGTAACAATTTTTAATCCAAGTTGAAGCTCAAGGTTAAATGGCCAGTTTGAATATAAGGATCATCTCGTGAATGCTCTGCACCCCACAATTTTTTAGATAGGCCCATAAAACCTTCAGGAGTTATAAAGTGTATAAAAATCCTTGTCAAGATCAATGTTGGTGGCGCCAGCTTCAGTATTATGTAATATACAGGTCAAAATATGAAAATCTTGTGACCCCAATACTGTCTACAGTTTTCAAGTTAGCCGAATGTGACTTTCAGGACTTACAAGATGTATAAAAAAGTCGACGTTCCTTTTGAGAGGTGATCTGGTTTGGTTTAATTTCTTGACACACAGCCTTTTGTTCTCATGATGCATGTTTGTGACACATGGCAACCCATGCCATTTGAGGTCAGGTGGGTCAGCAAATCCCATTTAATACATTACAGTGAACCTGAAAGTTTCACCCTGCATATGAGGATGATTTTTGGAGTTGTCATCTTCTAATCTACTTGAAGTACATATTATTATCTTTCAAATGCACCCAAGTGTGATAAAATGAAAGTTTAATGTTTGTTTGGCAACATATAGAGAGGTTTAATTTATGGCTGCTAATTCCTCATGTAAATATATGGAGAAAAAGTGAGGGTCATGGAAAGTGACCACAAGGTGTGGGTGGTCAACCATGAACAGGATGGGCAGCACCACCTTTAGGTGAATTTAGAACTAACCCAGATATAGACTAAATACGTAGCACCACCTAAAATATTGTGCAATATAGGGTCAAAACATGAAAATCTTGTGAACACTTTAGTATCTTGATTTTTTGGCAGATCTTCACCAAATTCAGTGGGATTGTGGGGGAGGTCAAAGTCTAACTTGCTAATGATACTAGTGGTGCTACCTATAATCTGATGGAAATTATGAGCCAAGATGTGTTTTAAGATATGAAATTCCATGTCTGGAAAAAGTAATTGGATTAATTAGACTTGCCAAATTTATAGTATATATAGAGCATGTCCAAAGCTAGAATTTTATATAATATCAGTGACCTTGACATATTTTTGTGAGGTCACCATGCCTGTAAAGTTGAATGAGGTGATTTTATAATGGCAGGGTGTAGCTTGTAAGTCAATGGCAATGTCAGCACAGCACTAGGCCTATGGGCCTCTTGTATTACACAATCTGGGTGATCTTGATCACGGAGGACATAAAGTTAAGGACTCGCACATTGTTGTCTTGGCACATGCATCAATATCCATCAAATAAGCTATGACTACATGCGGAGCAAAGTGCCGTCTGGTGGACATTCCATACAGTAAAGTTACATAAGCTTTATATGTTACATTTTGCCCAATTAGACCATCCTGAACTGAATTTGAAAGTTCACATACTGGAATACATCTATACTCCCCCTCGTCTAGAATGCACTAGACAGTGGCGACTAGACAGGGAGAGACATTGGATGCACCAACTGCACTCACTAGAGCCCTTCGGTCTCAACATCATGGGTAAATGAGCTCCCTTGCTCAGTCTTATGCTAAATTTTTGTTTCAGAGCTTATTTCCCTATGTTTTTCTGCTAGGTAGACATATTTCATGGATTTACCTATGGGAAGATGCACAACTATCCGTTTACTGTGTAGTCACACAGCCAGAAGCTCCTTCAGCAGGGCTTCAGTGGAACTCTGCATTTCCACGAACTATTCCTGTTTATGCACTCAACGACCCCTGAAGTGTACCAACAGTAACCTCAATCTTTTGAGTTCACTGTAATTCAAATTTTCATTTGGATTCAACTTTGCGTTGACAACCACTGTCACATGAAGTCCGGAGCTCCGTGTTACGCAATCACAAGCCCGTGTTTTACGTAGCAATGGAAAAGTTGTACTCTGGTATATAAACAGATGTCACGTCATTTTCCCCTCAGTCCCTGATGAGTTTCAGTTGAAACGAAACCGGTCGGACCCATCTCCACTAGCCGTTGTGACCTTTGCCCGGTATTTTTAGCTCATTATATGTTCAGAAGCCACTTGAGGACTCCCAACTTTGAAATGAACAGGTGCAATATAGTCACAGTGCCAGCAGAGCATTAGGTCCATGGGCTTTTAGTTAGACGTTGGATTCTATCATATACCTTTGTACACTAATGAAAATTAAAAAGGAAAAAAAAAAGAGGGGAAAAAAACCTGCCTGCCTTCATCAATATATTTGTTTCAGATTAAAAACCTCCAACATCAGCTGGAAACAAAAATGCTTGAAAAACTCACATTTAATTTTGACAAACTTGTAAGAATCTTGTAAGTGTTCAGGATGCCTTTGTTTGCTTTGCCAATCCATTGTGGACTAATCTTTCATTTGTTCATGGTGCAGATTGAGTTTAATGTCTTGCCATCCGTAGAAGTAGTTTTGGAAAGATCTAAATTGTGCAGGTATTTGCCCAATGTACACTGAGAAAGTAGACAGTGGTGGGATATTCAGTTGTGAATATCACAGGTAAGAATGACCTGTACATGTTGAGAGGGCGGGGTATATCACCTGTACTTGCCAACTCTCCCAGAAGTCTCCTGTTGTGGAGATTCCAAAAGCTGCTTAAATGACAGGATTCTGAGGTAGAATTGCCGTATTCATTCTTTTTCTTCATGCACCGTGAGTGTGTATTTATGTGGGAGAATGAAATGTTAAGAGGGAGGGGTAAAGCACCTCTTATGAGTGTGCTTTCTTGGAGAGAGAATGACCTGGTCAGAGAGAGGGGTAAAGCACCGTTTATGGGTGTATATTTATGTGGGATAATTACCTGTAGTGTTAAGACGAAGGGTTATAGCACCTCTTTTGAATGTTTACTTACTTACAGGGGACAATGACTGGTACATCACTGTTGCAAAGGGCTATGTTGGATCTTCATACAAATTTGTGTGCATTTGTAGCATGTAAATGACCTGGACTTGAGTGGTGCCAGGAGAGCATATGGCACATGCTAAACATACTTTGTCTATTTGTAGGGGAGAATGACTTGTATGTAGCAGGGGGAGAGGGCTGTGGTACATCTTTCTACAAGTGGTCAGTGGAGGACCAAGCATTCGAGGAGATGATGGCTATGTCTGCGTCCAGGAAGCAGTGAGTACATGTACTGACCATATACATCCTGTGCTTTGGAATACTCAGAGGTTATCCTATGCCCAACTCAGTGTCCTCTGTATGGATCCCCCAAGAGCCTGTATCCTCCCAAGAGCCAAAGGGTTAAGGGAGGATACAGTCTCGAGGAGGATCTATACAGGCAAGGAGGATCGATATACAGGGTTCGCACAGGTCTTGAAAAGTCTTAAATAGTCTGGAATTTTAAATTGCCTGATTCCAGACATCCATAATCATGTGATTCTGTAACAAAAATTAAAGTGAAAACAAATTTTGTTCGAATGTCCAGCTGCCTTTCCCCTCCAGCAGCCATTACTGGTCTCTGAAGGCTAGTGTGACTGGTTGTTGGGGTTGCAAAAAAAGGAGCATTCTTATTGGCCAATAATAAAAAATGACGGACATACTGTTTTCCAATGCCATTTGAGTTAGGAGGATGTATCTTCCCATGGGAAATACTGAATGTTGCCAGGGTAATATTTCTGCAGCATTCTAATAGGACAGTTTCAGTACACTTCATTTTGATGTGGTTACATGCCTCTTAACACATTATATGCCAGAGGAATAAAAATGAAGTATGAAAGCAATTTTATTACTGTATTTAGTGTACTTCATGGATATTTATGCTGATGTTGTTTTCATAACTGTACAAGTTTTGTTGTCGTGTTATTACTACTTTTCTTTTCATTGAGATACAGTTTTCATTTTCATCTAAATAAGAAATGAAATAACAAATAAATAAAAGAATTACAGACAAACAAATATACAGACAGACAGATAGATGAACGTCCATCCAAGACAATTTTATCCAGCCCATATCCAAAAAAATATAAGAGCTAGGTCATGCAAATTTTCAGGGTAGGGGCAGCTTATATAGTAAATGTGCATAGGCACATTGATTTTGGCATAATTATCTTCCTTCATTAATTAATTGACAAACTTCATTAAGCAGCCTCCATATCTTCCTCACAGTTATGTCCAGCCCATATCTGTAAAAATATAACAGCTGGCTCTTTCAAATTGTCAGGGCAGGTACATCATATACATGTATGTACTGGGTGTGTACAGGCAATTTTTTTTTTTTTTTTTTTGCCTACTTAGCCTCCATCTTTAATTAACTAACACAACTCATTAAGTAGCCCCCAAAGTTTCCCCATAATTTCTTGCCCATATCTTGAAAAATGTAAGAGCCAGCTCTTTCAAATTTTCAAGGTTGGTGCAGCTTATATTGCAGGTGTGCATAGGCATATTGATTTTGGCCGAATTAGCCTCCTTCATTAATTAATGAACATAGTTTGTTAAGCAGCCTGCCTCAATATCTTCTCCACAATTTTTGTCTAGCCCACATCTTTCAGCTGGCCCTTTCAAATTTTCAGGGCAGGTGCAGTGTACATCTTATGTAGTAGGTGTATATAGGCATATTTTTGTGCCCAGTTACCCTCCTTTATTAATTTATTAACAAAGTTTGTTAAGCCGCCTCAAATATTTACCCATAATTTCAATTGCCCATGTCTTGGAAAATATAACATCTAGCCTTTTGAAGTTTCCAGGATGGGAAGATGTCATATACTACATGTACATGTAGGTGTGCATAGGCATAGTTTATATGGCTCCTTTTTGGCTTTCATTAAATAATAACAAAGATGATTGAGCATCCTCAATTTTTTTTACCACATATCTCAGAAACTTGAACAGCTAGCCTTTTGAAATTTTCAGGGTGGATTTTTTGCAGTCATCTTTACAAAAGAAGCTGGATCTGATTGGATTTTGGCGTCACTGTGACCATATTTAAACAAATGGCAGTCTAATTAGATGTTCATTAGAACATGTTACCAGAGTGCATGCAAGTTATCCTGTGACAGGTGTGTCTTTGCTGGAAGCTATGTATATTATATATGTTTGCGATGTTTTGTTCTGTGCTGGTGACTTTTGTCACAGGAATGGTTTACGGGTCCTGTTCATATGTTTATATTGAAAGATCAAACATTGGGAGAGGAAATTCTTATACCTATGAAGCATAGCCTGTACCATGTATAGATAATAAGTGTAGCAGTTTTGATCAAATGTGTATTTTGTCATATTTTTTGTGCCTGGTTATTCTCCATCATTAATTACCGATAATTAACAAGCTCATTGAGCAGCCTCAAAATCTTCCCCCCAGTTTTGATTGCCCATACAGGGGTCGACATTAGGCTTTTTGAGTGGTTGTCCCCCAAAACTCTTTCTAAATTTTTGGGCAACCACTTGGTTCAAGTCCCATACTGAGCAAAAATTTTTGGTTGCTCTCACTGAAAATTTGGTTGTCCCTGACAACCGGGCTACCCTTAATGTCAAGCCCTGCTATATCTCGGAAAATATAACAGCTAACCTTTTGAAATTTCCAGTGTGGGTAGATCTCATATAGTAGGTGTGCGTTAGCATAGTTTTATGTGGCTACTGGTCATCTGACACCTGGTAGTTGCATATTCATGTACCAATAAAAAGAAAATGTGGGTGGGGGATTAGCTAGCGTCAGTGGCAACTTGTTCTGAAAGTCACAGGACCACTGCAGTCTGTGTATCCAAGGTCAGCTGAGCACAGAACTGTCACAGTCCTCTTTTTTTTCTGACAAAATGTTGACTAGCCACAGAACATGTAGAAGTTGTGTGTGTATATGTTAGAGAAATTATATGCTGCAAGGCCGTCCCTGTATAAATATGTGGCGATAATTGTTTCAGGTTTTGCCTGGTACAGTTGGACAAGACCATTTTGGCTTTGGGAGGATGTAACCATGACGGCAACATGAACCTGGTGTCTGCATACAGCGAGGAGAATGATGAGTGGGAAGCAGTGGAACCCATGCCAAAGGCACTAAGGTATGACTAGCTTACATTGTGGACCTCCTATATGGTATGCTTACAGGTGTGAATAGCCTATATACATATACACGTATATATATATATATATATATATATATATATATATATATATATATATATATATATATATAAATATGTATGTATATATATATATATATATATTATATGGAATTTTTTTTCAGAGCGTGTCCTGGTTAACACTAAGAGCACTAATCTACCCCAGGGCCCTGTATAAAATAAGTATATATGACCTGATGACAATAAAATAAAATAATAATGCTAAAAGGAAAGGAAAAGATACAAGATTACACTAAACTTCATAATTAACAATTGGCTATGTCACAGTCAGAATCATACTGCCCAAAACAAATTGTTTTCTTAATCCTAAAATATACTTAGTACATAATCTTTAAAATTCAGGCAAAGATTTTGATTTCCTTGTTTCTTTTGGCAAGTTGTTACATATGATAGACCCTGAGTAACTCAGCAGTTGTTTTATATAATTATTTAGACTTTGGTTTCTCCAAATGAAGACTGTCTATAGAAACCTTCCAAATATTCAGTGATAGAGGCAAATTCAAACCATCTTCATATACCTCAATGAAGCCATAATCAGTGTTCTATATAAGGCTTATATGCAATGAGGAAAAATAATGAAAAAATCATCAAAAATCCCAAAGTAATGCCAGAAAAATGAACTTACTTCATAACACAGCCTCTTGGGATAATCAATAATCATAGCAAGAGAACCCAGACATTGAAATATGCTCAGACAGACGGACATGGTAAAACCAATACACTCCCCCCAACTTTGTTGCAGAGATGTTTAATGTAAGAGTGGAAGTAAGATTTTAAGTCTTTTCTTCTTAGACTTATTAAAGATATCAAGTTGTATCCCTACATCATGTACACATACATGCACCTATTAAGCATGTTTAAAATTAAAAACAGTTAACATTGTTTGACAAATTCATGGATGCCTGTGTGGTGGATGTGATAGAATATGGTATGGCAGTTGACAGTCAGCTTGATGGTCTAGGTAAACTGTCACACTCTGGGAGCAACCAGCTGGATTTGCAAGATCGTGATGCAGTGGTGGTGACCATCTAGCTTGGACCCAAGGTTTCATGACCAATGTAGACAAAGTTTCAGCATGGCAATGAACTGTCTGTTTGTCCACTCTGAGATTTTTTTTCCAATCCTGGAATCCATCATATTTTCACGTGCAAAACGTACCCAATAAAATAAGGCAAAAACTAAATCTGTGCTGAGATTATGTTCTATACTGCTGAAACAAATCACAGAAATGCATTATGGAGTATGAACAAGTTCGGTCACAGATGTCAGAAAAAGAATGATTGAGTCAATGATATATTACATAGGAAATAATAAAGGATTTGGAATTTTTACATACACCTGCATTTGAAGTTGAAAAACATACATTCAAACTTTTAATACAGTGCTCATTACACAAATAGATCAACATTTTCCTGGACGTCTATGCTGTACACATACTTTGTTACCCTTTCCCGCTCAAACTGGCCAAAACCAGCTGGTGGTGAAATGTCGTCTGCTTTAGTGTTTCCAATGAATTTCAACAGTAATGAAAGACATTTTGACTGATAATTGTAGATGAGACCTGTCAAGGTCACATGCTCCAGGTCAACAGACTGAGCTTTCCTTGGCATGCTTAGCATGTTAGCAATCTGCTAACATACTCCTCTGGTTGTACTTATTGAGAGTGGTAGGTGCTGCCCTCTGTTATCTGTCTTGTGCTGTTTTCCTGAATTGCTATCGAATGCAGATATATATACAATATGTGATATCATTCTTTCAATGGTTTCTCTTTTATTGTACCTTGTTTTATTCTCCTCATTCATGGGGGTCAGTAAAGTTGCCTTATCTTATGAAAGACAGTGTCAGGTTGTCGGGTTTTTATTTCTTCCTTTTTGTCAGATTTTTTTAAGGTTATCAATTTTGCTACACAATATGCTACAAATTTGATCAAACGCTTTATTAACTCATTCCATACTATGGTCACAGGCCTTGGTCAGTGGTTCTGGCACTGCCTGGCAAGTCAGGCTGCAGCTGCCACACGGGCAGCTGCAGCATGACTTGCCAGGCAGTGCCAGAACCACTGACTTAGGACTATAGGCATGTTGTTATTTGAACGGAAGCTCTTTTCATAAAGAATTTAAATATTTAATTGTCGTCTTAAATGTAAGTAAATATAGGGAAAAATCAGGGACTGGTATGATATGAGTTAAAATTAAAATATCACAATGTTCCATTTTGGTCCAAGGGATACATGCATTGGAAGACTGCATTGATGAAGGCAGATTGCTGGACAAACATTCTGTTGTCCTTGTTTAGCAGGGAGTACTCTCATTTCAGTGTACTTTCCACAGCAAAGTCTCACCAGGAGAGCCCTTGCTGAGATAGCATATGTGTCCTTTTTAATGATCAGGTGGCTAAGACTACATATACATGCAGTGAAACCTGTTTGGAAAGACCATATCTGCAGATGACCAAATTGTGGTCTCTCAAGACAGGTGGTCTGTCATAGGAAGTACAAATACTGTAGTTCTAGAAAGTTTCGCGCTCGTTTTAATTTCGCGCTTTTCGCGCTACCACCTAAAGCGCGAAAATAAGTTGCATTGTATTTCACTACATTGTTCGGCATTGGATTGCGCGAAACTAAAATGCGCGAAAATTCTGTAATTTCAGAAAAAATGAGTTTGCGGGAAATCAAAAACGCGCGAAAATTTCTAGAACTACAGTAACAAGAAATGTACTAAGCAAAGTATGTTGAAAAGGTGGTCTTCCAAGGCAGGTGGTCTCTCATTGGAGTGGTCTCTCCAGACAGGGACCACTCTATAAGTGGTAGCATGTGGTATGACAAGTTTGGCCACAAGATGGCTCCTGGGTATCTACATGTACATGCATTGGGGATATTGCAGTTTGCGGGCCGGGCACGTCCCTTGTGTCAATGCTATCTACTGTGTACTCGTATCACAAAGACAGTCGCCCACATCACCCACATCCATTTACTGTTGGGTATCATAACATGCTGCATGTCATGTGTATTGCTGACGCAGCATCGTGACATTTACCAACCTTCAAGAAAGAGATGTGCAGCAGTTTGTGCATACAAAATGCATCACAGGAGGAGATGGTCAGCCTGTGCTTTCAGAGCTTGGTAACTATATGCAGAGAGAATTTCCAGCACATTTAGCTCTTTTTGTGCCAAGTTTTGGACTGAGTCAACAGCTTTCCCTCCACACTCTTTTAGGTGTTTGCAATTAAACTGTGATTTTAGTTTTGCATTATAACACAATTAGCATGTCTTAAGCAAAAAGTACCTAACCTGCGGGCGCAAAACTATGTGTCAAATTTTGACAGGGTATTTAATTTGTTATATCCTAATCCTGTAAAATTGAGTGACACTCTAATTCTAGTTAGTTGTAAATTTTGAACAAAAATCTTTTTAACAAATCTGAGAAATTCTTTTGAAGATGCTGGTATGCATTTTATCTGAAGTCACAAGTTTTATCCAATCTTAATATATCAGAATGCTCTTTTTCACCTTAGCTGACAAGTAATCTGTGGGTATATAGAATGGTCCTGCATTGTCCATCTGCCCATAATTCACATTTTTTACTTCTCCAAAACTATCATCCAGATTAACTTGAAGTTTGATGCTGATATACCTTCTCTGGGTCTCTTCCAAGTTTGTTCAAATGCTCTAATCCAATGAGTTTTAGATTTTTTGTGATTTTTTTTGTTTTGTTTGTTTTTTGTGTTCAATTTTTGGCAAAATCTTCTGTGAAATCGCTCAGCCAGTTGCTTGGAAAATGCATATGGACACTTCTGGGGACCCCTAGACCTTAATTTGTTCAACAGGTCATGCTGCAATTTTTAGGGGACTGCTGAAGGTGAGTCCCCTACAGTGATTCCAGGTTCTGTCTGTCCATCTGTATGATGTCTATTCTGCATGGTCATTTGAGAAGTTTGTGAGCTGGGGTTGTCATATTGCACAGGATTTAGTCCTTTATATGGGCTACCTTTAGTTCTAAGATGGATGGCCTTAACCCAATTCTCAAGGTCACAGCGACATTAGTGAATTTGGTGTGCACATTGTTTTCTTGAGAGGTTTTTTGAGCTAGGTCTTTCATATTGCACAGGATTATTGTCCTCTGTAAGAGCTAGGTCAAGTTGAAAGATGGGTGACCTCAACACAATTTCCAAGGTCATAGAGCGACATTAGTTAATTTGGTGTCTGCATGATAACTTGAGAAACTTTTGAGTTGGGACTTTTATATTGGACAAGATTATAGTCCCCTGTAAGGGCAAGTTCAGGTTTGAAGATGGGTGACCTTGACACAATTCCCAAGGTCAGGGAGCCACATCCATGTGGATTGTTTTGGCATGATAACTTGAGAATTTTTCGAGCCACAGCTTACATATTACACAAGGTTGTTGTCCTCTGGAAGAGCTAGTTCAAGTTCAAAGATGGTGACCTTGACCCAATTCGTAAGGTCACAGAGCCACATTTGTTAATTTGGTGTATACATGATAACTTGAGAAGCTTTTGAGATATGACTTTTGTATTGCACAAGATTATAGTCCTCTATAAGGGCTAGGTTAAGTTCAGAGATGGGTGACCTTGACACAAATTCCCGAGGTCCCAGAGCCACATAGTGAATTTGATGTAGGCATAATAACTTGAGAAGTTTTTAAGTTGTAGGGATTTCATATTGCACATCATCATAGTTTTCTATTAGGCCAAGGTGAAATTCGAACATGAGTGACCTTGACCCAATTTCCAATGTCACAGCCACTTTTGTGAAATTCAGTGTCCACACAATTGTTTATCAACCTGTTCATTTATGGGTTTCAGATTGTACATGATTATAGTCATTTATAGGGCCAAGGTTAAGTTTGAACATGAGTGACCTTGACCCACTTCTCGAGGTCCCACAGCCACTTATTTGCTTCTGGATGCAGGATTTTATGTTCAAAGATTTATTATTGTATATAGCCGACTTTGAGCCCGTATCCACGATCTGTTTACCCAATGTCCAAGGTGAGATTTATTTGCTGCCCTAAACTGTCCCACATTTGTATACAGCGGTCCCCTCAGTGGTGCAAGCACCACTATAATTTTCAGTTATTTTATGATTTTTTTTTGTGTGTTTCCCAATTTTCAACTTTTCCAAAACTGTCACTTGGACTGTTCTGCTACTTTTTGTTCTTTATGGGGGGCAAACCTTCAAAAAATCTTTTCCAGAACCGCTCACCCAATTGCTTTGATATAACACAGGGACACACATAGGGAGTCCTAACTCTTAATTTTTTCTCCAGTTGGTGCTGCAATTTTGATCTATTTTTTAATGTTTTTTTTGTGTGTTTTTGCTATTTTTGATTTCAAATTTGTTCAGTAAGTGGCACTGCTGGGGATTTGTGATTTTTAATGATTTGTTTTTCAATTCGGGTTCTTGTCAGTAAATGCACCTTTCCTGTTGATTAATATGTAATCCAATGGACATTCTAATACTTATTAACAAATTGTGGAGTTCTCCAAAGAAATTGTCTGACAGATTGACTTCAAACTTGGTCGCAATGTACCTTGGGTGAGTGTCTACCAAGTTTGTTCAAATGGTCATGCTCCACTGATTTTTTTTATTTTCTGTGGTTTTTTTTACATGTTTAAAAAAAAATTAATAGGAAAGTTTAACATGAGATTTGCTTCTTATGGTTATAACTTAAATAATTTTGGCCACATTTGTGTCAAACTTGGTAGGGTTATACCTTTGATAAATGTCTACCTTATTTGTGCAAATGGTCTTGCTCCAGTGATTTTTTTGGACCTTTATCTGATTCCCACGGTCACAGGACAACTGACATGATATAAACTGTTCTCTTGATTAATTGAGATCTATTTTGATTTAGGACCTCGGTGTTGCACATGTTAATGATTCTCTATGAAGGTCATGTTTTACAGTACATGATCATGAGTGACCTGGACCTTATTTCTGGGGCCACTGTGCAACATACATGAATTGTAGTCTTCACTATAAATTGAGAACTACTTGAACTTGGACTTTGATTTTGCACATGTTAGTGTTCTTACATCAAGGTCCGACTTTAATACTCAGTACATGGGTGACTTTGATCCTATCCCAAGTTCACAGAGCCACAAGTGTTATGAATCTCTAGGTCAGCTGAGCATGGGCTGTTCACACAGCCCTCTTGTTTTGTTCTTTTTTGGGGAAAATTTTAAAAATTCTTCTCCAAAACTGGGCATCCAATTGCTTTGATATCACACAGGCACACTCCTTGAGACACCTAGTTCTTAATTTGTTCACCAGGTGGTGTTGCAATTTTTTTTTTTTGTGTGTTTGTCGCTATTTTGGATTTCTTCTACAGACCCATCACTCAGATTAAGCTGAAACTTGGTTATTTCCTTGTGCAAGGATCAAAAAAAGTTATTCATTTGGGGGCACTGCTATGGATTTCTGATTTTAAATATTTCTTTTTTCAATTTGGGTAGGTATCAGTAAATGCACCCTTCCTATTGATTACTATGTAAGCTAATGGGCATTCTAATGGTCAATATCATGTATTTCTTTACCAAGTAGCAATGTTCTTTTGAAAGTTATCTTAAAATATTCCTCAATTTCTCATGCGCCAGTAAAATTTATATTTTGAATAAATTTATCTTTAACAAAATCTTTTGAAAATGCCATATGCACTAAGCTAAAGCTCAACACAGGTCTATTCAGTTGCAGCTTTGATTTTGGGAACAAGCTTAGGTCAGCCGAGCACAGGCTCTTCACACAACCCTCCAGTTAACAATGGGAACCTGTCAGTTAATGCACGCATTCCTATTGATTACCATATAAGACAATGGGACATTGGAAATTCACATTTTTGACTTCTCCAAAGCTGCCACACAAATTCACTTCAATCTTGGAGGGAATGTACCTTGGGTGGGTCTTCACCAACCCTATTCCAATGGTGGTGTTTCATTGATTTTTCGATTTTTAATGAATTTTTCTGCTCAATATTTTGGCAGAATCTTCTCTGAAGCTGCTCAGCCAGTTGTTTTGAAATTGGGGGGGGGGGGGGGGCACTTGTGGGGATCCCCAAACCTTAATTTGTTCAACAAGTGTTGCTGCATTTTGAAAAACATTTTGTAACAAATTTTTGTGTGTTTTCCCTATTTTCAACTTCTTTTCCAAATGATATCACTCAGATCGTTCTGAATCTTTGTGGAAGTGAAGCATGTGGGAGGGTTACAAAGTGGTGATACTCTGTATCCCTCATTTTTAGCTCAGCTGACTTGTCAGTCAGCTGAGCTTATTACTGGGCATCCATCATCTGTCTTTTGTCCAGAAGTCACATTTTTTACTTCTGCTCCAAAACCACCAGCCATATTCCCTTCAAACTTGGTGGGAAAGTATCTTGGGTAGGTCTCTATCAAGTTTTTTCAAATGGTGAGGATCTGGTGATTTTTAGAGTTTTTATGATTTTTTTTGGGGGGGGGTCATTTTTAGACCAAATCTTAAAAGTTTTGTTCTCGGAAACTATCAAGCCAATTTCTTTAAAATTGCATAGGGACACTTCTGGAGATGCCCAGACTGTAATTTGTTAAGAGGTGGCACAGTAATATATTTTTTTTTTAAATGAATTTTTGTGGGCTAAAGCTAATGTGGACTACTCCAAAGCTGCCACTCATACTGTTCTGAAACTTGGTGGAAAAATGTAGCTTGTTTGAGGGTTTATCAAAATTGTTTACCAGGTGGTGATGCTTTGGATCTCTGGTTTTTATCCTGGGTACCTGTCTGTTAATACATGCATACCTGTTGTTTACCAAGCAAGTCAATGGGGATTGCAATGGAAACGCCAAGCTGTAATTTCCTCACCCCCTAGACTAAAGTGGGACATATTTTGGGATTAAATGCCAATGTTAGCTGAGGAGGAACTGTTCAGATAGCCCTCTTGTTGTTTTATGTGATATAAAAGGGAAAGAAAATTGCTGCTGCCACCAGGTGGCTAATCATATGGTAATTATATACAAGCGGGAGGCCAGTGTAATCTTTTGTTACCTGAAGAAGTGGGTAACACCTCAATCAATGGTACCGTGGCTGGAGGCCTAGTTCACAAAGGGAGATCAAAGAAACATGACCTTTGTAGAGTGATATCACAGCTTAAGAGCCCACCCAGAAAGTAAAACTAGCATATTACCTTTAAACCTTTCCATTAGATCTTAAGGTGGCAGATCTGAAGCCAGCACCTTTGGATGAACTCTAATCACTTTTTCATATTTTTGGATAGTTTGATACTTAAACTACATGCTCCCAAAAACTCAGATGTGTGAACATGACATTTATCTGAGAAAACTTTTGTTTACACTGAAAAGTTCAAGCAGTGCTGAGCACATGGGGTTTGTTTCAGTGGGCATGATAATGAACCATGTCATTGGTTGCACAGTCATTAGTCCATGACCCCTGGAAACCAATTGAGAAATTGACAAGGGTCATTCATTGGGAACAGGAAACCATTAGCCGTGGTGAGAAGAATGGGTCAGTTCAGAAATATCACTACCTTTGTTCTGATTACTTTGAAATTCTCTATTGATGTAAAAACAAATTAGCACATTCCACTTATAGGGCCCCAAGTATGGAAAGCCCCATATGAACCCACACCCAAACAAGCCAAGTGTGATGTTCCCTAGTTAAAAAAGTCGAGATTTAAACCACAAAATGTACTTTTTTTTAAAGACAACATCACAGAAGTAAAGCTTCAAGTTTATTTCACACAATAATTAAAACACAGGACAGGAGAAATGAGTATGTGTCATATTACAACCATAAATGCATAAGAATTGGCAAATTTTTTCTATCAATGTGATTTTCTCGGAACTACACTACATATAGATTTTCAAAAATTTTATTAAAACATGACATCACAGTTTATATGTAAAATGAGAGCCCCTCTCAAATTGATATACATGGTGTATAATAAAGTCATCTCAGGACCCCAACCCTTGATGATGGCCCACACCTCTAGGGCTGAATGATGTCGAAGTGGGGGGGGGGGGGAGGGCTCCTATCGTTACCTTTAATCAGTTGGTTGCCTCTTAATTTTAACTTTTTAACTCATTCCACCCTGATGACGCTTTTTCCCGCTAATATCTAAATGTCGTCTGCTAATTGTATTTTACTAATTTAGGGATTATTTTTCAATATTTTGGATGAAACTTGCATGGAAGATCATTCTAAATTATATGTCCATGGTCAACAGCTTTCCTTGGCGCGCTCTGGGCGCATTGCGCCCAGAGCGTGCCAAGGAAAGCTGTTGACTCAGTCTTCTATCAGGGTGGAATGAGTTAATGCACTTGTGAAAAATTAAATAGGTAACATCAATCCAAAGGTGCCAGTCTCACTGCTCACTTGCTTCACAGCTTCCACCTTAACATTTGTATTGACTGAAAATTAAAGGAACGATAAGTTCACTAACAAATGCTGCTTGCACCACTTTCCTTTCGCCATTTCGATGTATGCTCTGAAATTTAAAACCAGCCTGATTTATAATATTATTGCTCCAGGATTGTTAAAAGATGACCACACCATTCATGTAAATATCTACTGTCAGACTAAGTAAGAATAACATAACTATAACCAATGCAGTTAAGGATAGTTTATTGAATTTGAGTGGGCCTTGGCGTGCCAAGATCCTGGATATCACTCACAATTCAGGAAGTAATTGCTGTTAGTTCAGCTTTGAATTCTTTTGAATCAACATGCACACCCAACAAAGTTGGAAGTCACAAATTTTGGTGTGTACAGTATAGATTACAAATCAACATTGGCCACATGATAGAGTGTGTGTCTTCCCATCCAGCTGTTGAATATTGGCATGGGTTTATCCTAGAAAATAAAGTACAAACACAATAAAATCTTGCCACGATTACAACAGCCTATCTCATTTGTCCACCCTTTTTACCCCCGAGATTTTTGGCTGAAGGGATATGTTGTCATCATGTCTGGGTCTGTGTGCATCCATGTGTCCTTTCTATCTGTCACCCTTGCATACGTGATAACTTCTGTTGAACAAATTGAGCTACTGTAATGAAACTTGTACTGTACCTGGGTTTTATACACAGCCACCTTGACCTGTTTTGTTAGAATTGTGAAACTTTACACACCTGTGTATCTGGACACAAAAGTGTGTCATGCATAAAAGTGGGTCACTAGGTCAAGTATCTGGGTCATGGTAATAGCCTACTTTTATTGACTACTGTCATTTTAAAATGAGACCTGTGATTAGCAAGGTTATAAATGGGGTGAGGGGGGGCATGGACCCAGCAATGTCTGATTGCCTTTTAATTTTTCTTACATTTGCTTATTTTATTTCATTATTTTTTTTCTTAGTATTTTTTGTCTCTTACTGAACCATTTTTAGCTCTGCTGACCATAGGCTGTAGAGCTCATGTAATAACTTGTGTCTTTCTGTCCTTCCTTCCATCCGTCCATCCGCAAACTTTTGCTTGTGAGCTCAATACTGTTCTCAGTTTTCAAGATAGCCCCATATAACTTTCAGGACTTGTCAAGTATATAAAGTGTAGGTTGATTTCAATATTGTTGGACCCACTTATAGTATATGTATTATTTACTCTGTGATATGAAAATATTAAGAATGCTGTTTTTCAAAGAGTTTTGCATGAATCATCACAAAATTTGCTAGGAATTTCAATCAGGCGAAAAGACAAAAATGCATGGAAACTGGTGGCACCATCCACAGTATTATGAAAAATATGGACCCAAAAGGTGTTGTAAACACATTAAATTCAATATGTTGAGAAACTGTCATAGAGGAGATCACAGGTATCAAAATGGGTCACAAGTGGTGACAGAACTTGAAACGTGATTCATCTGAATCAGTCAGGGGTCCTACTTAAATAGCTCCACAATGAATGGTCCATTTGCACTATGTGGATTGTTTATGAACAGTGATTGGCCAGAGGGAAACTTCTGCAACTTTAGAACCAACATATAATTTTTTTTAAAAATTATTTTTAACTTAGTTGTTAGCATTCCATGGCAACAAATATACTTACCAGCATGGTTACGGAGTACACAATGAATAACACCATTGACGATTTTCATCGTATAACCAGGGTACTGGTGGCATGGGTTTATGTTACTTATAACATCTAAACCACCAAAAAATGAAAAGAAAAGAAAGAACTAAGTATTTCTGATTTTTACAAATGCTTACACAGATGTTGATATTTTACGTTCGGAATGAGCGGGACCCGAACCCGCAACCCCCGGCACCAGTCACCTAACTGAAATGGGAAATGTTCATATCCACTTGACCAAATCCCCATTCTCAGATAAAGAATGGTTCAATGGAGGTAGTCATGTGCAAGTGCCATATCATTGTAACCTGGGATTATAGTGTCAGACTTGAAGTGGGTGCTGTTGAGTATTCATTTCTTTTTTGACCTTTTGTAGCAGGGCTACAACCCATTAGTTTTTACTGACAGTTCACAGTTATTTTTTGTACCTGGCTAATTTAGTTCTCTTATATATACTCTCTTTGTTTTCATTGTTTTTAAATTGTGAAGGGATCACCTCTTCGGTAAACTGTTTTTGTTCTCCCAAGATATTACGAACATACAAAAAGTGAAATTTAAGGAAAATATGATGCAATTAACAAGTCTTATTACTTGTTTGTACATTTTATAAGCACCTGGAAATCAGAAGCATTAAAACATGGTATAGAAGCAAGCAAAAGACAATAATGTCTGAAATATATTGTGAGAAAATGTCTTAACTAGTGTAGCTCCATTGCCTTTCAAGGTATACATGTTAGTTGTCATCTTACCAAGAGCAGCATCATAATTATTAAAAAATTGAAATTGGAAGTTGCTAATAATCTGATTTTTATGTTTATATTTGCATTTCTCTTCATAAATTGGGATCAGATATGTACAAAATCATAATCTGCAATGTGTTATTGGCCAAAAGCATGAAAATACGAAGTGCAAATTTTGCAAAACAAAACACAACACAACTCAAATGAGCCAAACAACATGACACGCAAACACAACACAACCCCCCCTCCTCCCCCACAAAGAGAAAACATATTGTTTCCCCATCTCCTGTTTGTTGCCATTGCACCCAGATTGGTAACAATAGACAACAAAATACTGTATAACCACTTCTTTTCCTGGGCACAAAATGTTACGAATATACCCCAAATAAGAATTTCACGAGTTTTGTGTTCCCGATTTTATGCAGGTTTTCAAATTCCACATTCCAGGTGCTATAACTTTCCTGAGTTTAATACTCCCGAACTGGGTTTCCTCGGGAAGATTCAGGAATATTTATTCCTCATGAAAATTTATGATTGTACAGTAACCTGACTTTTTGTTGTGCTACGTGTACTGATTAAGCACAGCAGTCACAGGAATGGTCAATACATGTATTTTTAATCTTTAGTGTGGCACAGTTAAACCAAAATAGACGTAAATTACAGGGACATAATCATAGTTCTATAAAAACTTTGACAGTGTAAAAATACTCGCTTTTCTTGCATTTTCCATTCTGGTCGGTAAAACCTCCTTTGCAGTGGCAACCCCACAATCCATCCTGGATCTGGCATTCAGTATTGGGAAGTTTACAACCCAAGGGCCTACTGACCACTCTGTGTCCCCCTTTACACGTGTACTTCTTCTGGCAATTGTTGGTGGTCCAGGACTCGCCACGCTGAATAAAGAATGAATCAAGGATATATTAAATGAAAATAAAATTGTGATGTATAAACTGGGTATTTGCTATCAGTGACACTTTTTTATATGGCAGTGCCACTGTATATATAAATGTGGAAGTGTGGCTGTACTATATGCAAAAAAACATTATGTGTAGGATTTTGATTCAGAATCAGTGCATACATTATTCACGAAGTAACCTTATACTTCCCTAATGTAAGAACATTATTTGTATGATATAAATCCCGCAAACACTGTACGTGTAGATGTATGTACAGCTGTAGTATATTTATAGTGACCTTATGTGTACGTAATGTAAGAATCTTTTGAAATCGGGGCCAGGATGACTTATAATTAATCCCCGAGAAGCTTGATAGGAGAGGAATGATAATAAAGAATTATCAGTGACTTAGTATGGCATACAGGTCACTTGATTAGTAACAGTACCTTAACATTGTTTTTCTTGTGTGTGTGTGTGTGTTTTTTTTTTTTAAACACAAAAAGCAAAATTGAATCATGGGTATTCTGTGAAAAATGTATATGCATGATTCAATTTCGGTCTGAAATGGACAAGAGGCAGGAGCTCATTTAGTTTTAATCATTTTTTTCTGATCATGGCTAAAAGAGCTCAAATTAAAACATAATTCAAGGCTCTAACTATGATATTAGTTTTAAGATATAATACTTTTTGATTTTTTTAAAATACTCAGTGGCCTACCTTTCTGTAAAAGCCACCATATTGGCAGCCACAGTGGTTTCTGGGTACACACTTCCGGCCGCTCAGGACGTATCCAGGTTTGCACTCACAGCCCTCCACACAGGGCTTCGTGCATGACTTCACTGCTTTCGGATTTCTGCAAGTGTTTGGGCAGGCCGAAGTGCAGAACCTGTAGCGAGTGTTAGGTGGGCATGGCAGAGCTGAAAAACGGAAGATTAGCAAAATAAGCCTCGACCAGTCACAATGCGAGTTTGCAGGTCTTTCAGGTCTCATTTTGGGTGCTGATTGTTGAATTATAGTGATTTTTGTCTTGTGAGTCGGATTAATTCTTGTTTTGATTAATTCTGTTTAAGTCTAAGCTAAATAAGAGGTCTCTAAACTCATTCCATACTATGGTCACAGGCCATGGTCAGTGGTTCTGGCACTGCCTGGCAAGTCATGTTGCAGCTGCCCTTGTGACAGCTGCTGCATGACTTGCCAGGCAGTGCCAGAACCACTGACTTAAGACGATAGGCATGTTGGTACTTGAATGAAAGTTCTTTTCATGAAAAATTTAAATATGCAATTGTTGTCTTAAATTTAGGTAAATGTACGGAAAAATCAGGGACTGGTATGGAATGAGTTAACCTTTGTTAAAGTTCTGTTGTGATTGAGGATTCAGCATTCATCATCAGAAGCTGTTGAGAACATCTGAGCTTCATGTAAAAAACATCAAGTTTTTATGATGGGCTTATAACGCATAGTGGATAATCAATTCTGGCATGATGGCTGGCTTTGACTAACACCCATAAAGCCAGAACATTTCACACTAAAGAATTCACCAAAACTCATTGAAAGAAAATACGCCAACAAAATTTAGTGAAATGCCTTAATTTCCGCATGATGCTAACTTAGTGACATGTGGCAATGAATAAGTCTTTTTTTTTTTTTTTTTATTTTTTTTTTTGATAAGAGTAGAAATAGCAGTGTAGCCTGGTGCTGAAGGGCCAAACTTTTTCAAAATAAATAGATAAAATTACATGTGGTTGTATTCTGTTAGTGGAAGAGCCATAACAGAAGTGTGTGTAATTGATGACTCCCATTTATGTGTTAGGTTTGGGTTTATGGTAATATGGGACTAGGTTGTGCTTGCTAAAGGTGACAATGTCTTTGAAGCTGGAATCACAAACACTTATACAAATGAGGTTTAATTGTAAGCTTTCATATGTAGTAACATGGACACAATAGATCCATAATTGAGTGTAACAAAAGCTGAGCACATCCATTGAGTATATTTATTTATTATTTTATTAAACCTCCGCGGACAGAGAAACTAAAATACATCAGGGCACGAAAATTTTTTTTAAAAAGCACTCGTCGGCAGGACAAGTGAATTTTAAAATCCACTTGTCCGTATGCAAAATCCACTTGTCCGAATATAACCCGGTGCAACAAACATAGTAATATTTTTTTATCAATTCATACATAAAGGCATGGACAAACCATTCACCCTGATTTGGCACTTATTGTTGCTTGCAAATCGGCAAAAATCTGTCAATTTTTACCACAATTCTAGCTATGACTGCAAACAGTAAAAATGGCAAAAAAAAAAAAAAAAAATACACATTGAAAAGTAAACTACTTGCATAAGGTGACTCACGATGAAAAATACTGTGTAATTTTTGGAAGTCACTGTTCCAGATAAATTTAATACAGATTAATAGTTGTATTGGTTTTAACATCGTCTTTCTTCTTGCTGCTGATGGGATGCACATCGACGCCATCGTTTGCGTACTACCATGAATGCTATCCGTACATCGTTGTCAATTTGTGTATACAGTATCGGCACGTTCGTAGTAATAAATGGTGTTCTAAATTCAAATTCAAACGAAGAATTTAAAATCAGAAATCTGTCTCCTTGTAATGCACATCGAGTGTGCGGTCACCATCTTTCCAACCACTGTATACAAACAGCTGCATTGGCCATGTGGTCTGACAAACAACACATCACGTGATTGGTCAATTGAGTCACATGCAAAAATGAGCCAATCACGGCTCGTGTTACAGTGTGTTCATCATGGCTTCCATCCTATGAACGTGTGTGAACCTTCCGAAATTTACGGAGGGAACACACAAATGGGAAGCTTTTTTTTTTTTTAATTGCAGCATGTGAAAATAAAGATACCAGTGTTTATAGCAACAATTAATTGGAGTCACAGGCAAATACGCGAAGGTAAGGGGATAGAGAAAAATGCCGAATGTGTGACAGTTCAGTCAGCACGATGCTCCGTTCACCGTAGATTACTCCACGTGGTCACTTGGGTGTGACTGGCAGATGTGTGTTTTGTTTGGCCGGGAAGTCAACTTGCGGCACCTTTACATGATCTCTCCAACACTTTTAGAGCCCACCGATAAATTGTCTTTGATGCTAATTTGCTCAAGAATTCGCCATGCAAGTTTTAAAATTTTTTTATTTCCTTTGTCATCGTTCGGGCAGATTAGACTGACGGTGAGGTGCTATGACCTTGCCCCGATACGGGCGAAAGTCAACACGCCCCAATGCATGACTGCAGGTACCTCTGATCTCATTGTCGTATGTTCGCAACGGTCAAAATACCTGCTTGTTTTGACAGAAATCAAGTAGGTAGTCAAGTCCTGTTGAATACACCTGCTGACCATGTAATTGTTTAAATCTGGATTGTTTACTTTAGGCCAGGGGATTATCATCACCTATTGCGCACTGGCGTCCCCACGCACATGCCTGCATTGGTGTGTATGTTCTGTTCATACGGACCACAGTGATCGCCAACATAGGGAGAGTCGCCAAGGCTCTGACTGCTCATCATCAATGTTGCCGTGCATGCAAACAGACGTAGTTTCAGTCCAATTAGAAAAGAAAAAAATAGCTTGTCTGCAGGACAAGTTGAATTTGAAAGTCACTTGTCTGAGAACAGCTTTAGCTTGTCCCGGAACGTCAGATCATAGGAATTTTCGCACCCTGTTACATGTAAGAACATTATGTCAACCTTCAAAACACATACAAGTATGCCTTAATTGCTCTTGTTATTCAATCAACCAGTTGAGATAAGGGCAAGCAGGTCATGCCCTGGGTAAAATCCAACTGGTCCATTTATTGTTGCTACTCTCTGGCCCACACACAACCAAACTGCTTCCAATATCACTCACTTTTTATTGTTACTGGATAAAAAACCCACAAATCTGATGTACTATTCACTAATGTCTTTGGATGTGGCATTTACTTGAACATCACAAAATGTAATTTCTCTCCTGGTATTTCCTACATGTGATTTTTAATGATTTTATTTCTTCGGAACATTCTAACTTTATGGACTCTAGGACAGGAGGCAAATGAAGACAACACCACATAGAAAATGCACAAGCACATACGACATCCAGCCCCGGTCCTCCAATCCATAGAAACCCCTTTGAGTTTGCACTCATCGGCATAAGCCCCCATACTCTTGCAAAATATGGTCTTCTTCCTTCCAAGTGCGCACAAGTCGTACTGACAGCTCCTTTCGAAATCCTGGTAATTGACCTAACGTCCAAACAAAGCAACAAGTTGATCAGCTTTCCTCCCACACTTTAGGCACATTGTGCCAAAGGCATGGCGAGGAAAACGGTTAAGCTTCGGGATTTTTACTTTGGAATTACAGGCATGTTAATACTTGAATAAAAATGCCTTGTTGTGGGGGAATAGCATGTATTTCTACTGTGTATAGCTGGGAACCTGTGTCGCCATCTAGTGTGTAGCAAGGAATTTGACAGGAAGGAGGGCATATACATTCATGAAGCAGGGCAAGAAGAGCTTTCATGATAAAAGTAACAACTCGAGAAAACAAAAGGCGTAAGAAAAGTTATTTGCTAAGTTTTAAAACTTACAAGATGCTAAAGATATTTAGTATATCTTCTTTGTTTGGTAAAAAAAAAAGTGTTATTTCTGGATTGTTGGTTAACATGACTGGTTCAAGTTCTCTCATCCTAGCACAGGCATAGTTTTAATTATGTATTTATACACCTCTAGATTTCTTCAGATTTGCTCTGAAGATAATATATGAGAATGTGAAGAGCACATACAGTACTGTAAGTATATCACTTTAGTGTCTTTAATCTCAAGACGTTCTTCGCACATATATAATGGTTGTTTCATCAGCTGAAGATTTCAAATTGTTAGCATTTTTAATTATCAGGAATCTGACAATGGAAAAAGAGTTGCACATTTATCATCCTTTTATAAGATGGTTCTCAATGTTTTTCTTTTCTTTCTTTTATGAGCAGCGCTGTGCCATATTGCAGGTTAATTCAGGTTGCCTATATGCTCACTGCCCTAACAAATTAATATATACTTAACAATATGTTTGTTGTTTCTATTGTTTATATTTTGTATTTTAAAACTTAATACATACGACTCTGTGACACTTGGTGAATGGCGAGCTTCTCAACCTACCACACCAGTGAACGCTTCGTATTAAGTGCAGTTGATGTCTGCTGCACTTGCGTGGTCTTTCTGGTTCTTTCGTACATCTTGATTTTTAACAAATAAACATGGTACATTATGCTTTGATCTAAAATACCTTGTTCCAAATTATACGTACATGAATATTGAAGTTGATTAAACACGATACAGTCAACAATTTTCATGTTAGTCCCATCTAATTTTCAGGACTTTCCAAGTGTATAAAAGTGTACGTTGGGTTTGGTATTGGAGGTGCCACTTATAGTGTTATGTAATATTTGGGCCAAAATGGGGAAATTTTTGGAAATGCTTTTTTGTTGAAGTTTTACATGAATCATCTCGAAATATGGTGGGAATGTCGATCACGCAAAAAGGAAAAGACACCCCAAAATTTGGTGGCACCACCTAATGTGTTCTAGAAGATATGGGCAAAAAGGTGTTGGAAACACATTAAATCCATTATGTTGAGAAAGAAAAAGGCTTAAGATACCAAATATACCACAAATGTGTATTCTATGTAGAAGTAATATGTTGTATAATATGGATGACCTTGACCTACTTTCTCCAGGTCACAGAGAGAAAGCATATCAGGGAATGATTTTTTTTTTTGTGTGGTCATCACATCCGAACTTGTTCACATGTATCAGTATAACATTTCAGGAATATTATTGATACAAAAGTCTATGCTGTATGGAGTCATGGTTGCAAAGATAAAAAGGTTAACAATACCAAATGTCCCACAAATGTGTATAGAAGTTTGATATTGCATAATATGTGTGCCATTTACATACTTTCTGAAAGTCAGAGAGGAAATGTTTATCAGGAAATGTTTTTATCACGTTTATTGTGGTGTCCATGACATAAAAATTTGAGATGGAACTGCAAAAGTGGCAACAAATATGCATTAGGCCAATGGCCATATTTTGTAATATGTTGTGTGACCTTGTCATATTTTTGAAGGTCATTAAGCACTTATGAAAAGGACACTAAAATCAACATGTTGATAACAGGATGAGAAAATTTCTTCATGGGTTTGGTTGTTCAAGGACAACTGCTCCTATGTTTTACATGCAATTTTTTCCTAATTTTTGCTCGTCCTGTATCAAATTTTACTTTTCCCAGATAATAGGACATAGGAATTTTCCCATCCTGTGATAAAGGATCAGGGGGGAGGATACAAAATGTACCACAAATGTGTAATCATGTGGAAGTTTGACATTGCGCCATATGGATGATCTTGAGTAATTTATCAGTGTCATGGATGGAATGCATTTCAGGAAATGAAATTTTGCTGGTCAGGTGGTCATCAGATTATATGACTGTCCGTAAAGCATTAGTTCCATGGGCCACTTGCAGTTTATGCTGTTGTTTACAGGTAGTAGCAATTTCACTGATTTCTCCCGACTTGGTATATAATTTACCTGAAATGTTTTTCTGTTGCACAGGGAATAATCATAGTACTGTAAATTGCTTTTTTTTTTTTTTTTTTTTTTTTTTGGCATGTATAAATTTTCACCGTTTTTGTATTTTTGACATTTCACTGTAGTTTTGATTTGACTGATTTGGACCCAATTCTTATTCAAACGATGTTAAAATATTATTTCACTGTGTTTTACTTTCACGGTTTTGTGCCATCAGCAAAATAAGCAACAATAAGAGCACAGCAGAATGAAAGCAATTTACAGTAGGACCCCATGTACGAAAAGTCTTGGAAAGAACAGGCTACCTTGGGTGAATATATTCTAATGAACAAAATAATGTAAGCCACACAAGTGACAGCACTATGTACAGTACACATTTGTTACAATCTTGGGTAACTTATAAAAGAATGCATATACACGAGTTACTTTGTATCTATGCGAAATATACAATGAGCTTTTCGTCGCATTACAGTTTCACACAATAAAACACACCATAAACAGTATTATAAGATTTAACTTTTTTTTTTACCACAACTTATAAATTCAAATATTATCTGCTTCATCTCTGATATTTTCCATGCAAACAGCTTTTATCAGTGTCCTGAAGAATGTTCAGGATCATTTACAACACGCCAACTTAAGAATTTTATGTGAAGAAAGTGATCAAACTACATGAACTACTATATGAATGCATATGACTATGCCAATTTCAGTGATATGTGATTGTGCATGGTCTTTACACTCTGCAAATTTCAGGTTCTTGCCTGTGCAAATCCTTAAGAGACACCCCAGCAAAAATTAATGTCTTGTCCTTGAGTAAAAAGTTTACATGTTTAGACTCACATTGTGTCCTCCCTAGGAGCAATCCAGCTGTTTCCGACTGCTGCAAACCCTGTTTTCAAAACACCCTTTGAATCTTTCATGTCATCCGCTTGATTGTCGTTCCAGTTACCACACAGCCCGCACATTTGGCTCTTGTATTTAGCAGGCACAGTGACAGAAGAGCCCATGTCGCCATCAAATGTCACTTTTAACCCAAATGTAGTGTATAGTTCCACATTTTTGCCAGTCAGATGAACTGTGACAGACCCTTTTGTTACCGGGAGGTTTCTTTTTACTCCATCTAACTGCAAGGAAATTGTGACAAAAAGGCCAAAATAAAATCTTGAAAATAGATACTTGTACATCAAATGTGTTGAGAAGATGAGAAAGAATTTTTTTGCCTGTAAACTAAATTCAAATCATAACGATCAGATCACAGCCACTGTTTTCTAATTAAGGTATGGTAAATTATTTGCCAAAGGGGTTATTGTTATTCAAACATTAGATCACAGGATGCAACTGATTACATGGACATCCTTCATGATTGTGGTTTGATAATCATTCATATGATGTACTACAGTCATTCTCCTTCCTCACAGGGGAGGTTGAGATCCTCATTGTCTGGGAATTCTCCAGAATTGTAAATAATTTTTTTTTAGAATATTGCCCGACTTTATGGATTTAAAGAAATGTGTTGTCAGAAAGAGAAAATATCTTAATACAAAAATACAAACAGATGCAGTCAGACTTGTGGTCAACTATTCGTGAAAGGTTTTGTTGTGAAAAGGAAAGAAATTGGAAAAGTGTTGAAATTATATTATTTGTTGATTGACATACTATCTTCAGTAAAATTGTGGTTGCCATTTTCATAAACTGCAGCAGAATTTGTATGCTTTAGTATATTATACAAAGGGGGGTACTCGGGCACAAGGTTACTTACGAAAACAACTCTCTGCTTGTCTAATTTGAAACGCATTTTACCAACGTCAACCAGCAGGTATTTTGTGAAGGAAACGTGAAAGCTGCCATAACGTCGCTCCCCTTTGATCATGACGTGGAAGTCCTTTCCTTTGCAGGGCTTGGCCAGAGTGTAAGTACATATACCCATGAAGTGAATAAGTTTTTTGTCAAATGTGTGAAAGTGTGGATCTCCATTCGCAGTGCAAACACCACCAGGAACTTTATGAAAGGAAAACACAGAGATTATTATCAAATACCAAAGTAAAAGTGCTTCAACAAAGCAGATATTTACAAGAGTCAGATGCACACGCATATCCTACCTATCACTGACAGAATGTTGTATTTTTCGCAGTGTTTTAACTAAAAGGTAGCTTTCATAAACCTGATACCTTTATGTGCTTATAAAGTTTTGTGTGCCATGTCATGTTATTTTTTCTGAACTCACTCCATGCCATGGTGAGAGGCCTTGGTCAGTGGTTCTGGCACTGCCTGGCAAGTTATGCTTCTGCTGCCTTTGTTGCAGCTGCAGCATGACCTGCCAGGTAGTGCCAGAACCACTGACTTAAAACTTTAGGATGTTGGTACTTGAGTGAAAGCTCTTTTTGTGAAGAATTTAAATATGAAATTGTCATCTTAAATCAAGGTAAATATACAGAAAAATCAGTGACTAGTATGGAATGAGTCAAATGGACATGAAGTGTTTAATTCAATATGTTGGTGACAGTATAAATAACATTGTCATTTGTAACAAACAGACCTATCCTCTCTCTGACATACCGGAACATGAATCTCTGTTTTCAGTAACTAGAGTATGTAAATGATAAAACAGTGTATGTGGAATTTAAGCTCTGAAAGGATTAAATATCCAAACAGAAATATAAAATTCTATGTCTGATTGCTTCACTTGAAATAGACTTTCTCTAAATGTAATGTCCTCAAATTGGGTTTTGATCAGTAAATAGTTTAATTTTCTTGTACAAAAAACTACCATAAAATTATTTGACTATACATGTCAGAATCGATAACACCTGAACTGGTCACAACATACAGCTTACTTGGTCTCAAAAATCTGCACAAAGTTTTCCCGTCTTTGTCACCTTAATCATTTAATGTCACCCACATTATTGAGTATTATCTGTAAGAGTGTAATTAATGCAACCACTGTTTGACCACTGCACTGCAGTCTGGAGAGACTTACAAATTTCAGTAACCCAATCCAAAGCATCTCCAAAATAGAACAACTGAAGTCTTTACATCTAAACATTTTTTAATATGTTTGCAGTCTGTGAGATGTAGAAAAATGTATCAACATTTTCTCTATTGAGATTGAAAAATGAAATGGTTATTTTCTGAAAGAATTGTGTGTTTTCACTTTTTGTTTTTACTTTTTCCTCCGAAACCCTAAGTTGGATTCCCTTCAGACTTATTGGGAATGTACCGAGGCAGGATCCCCACCAAATTTGTTCACTACATGATGGTGCTGTCATTTTTAGCTCTGCTGAACAGAAGGTCACGGAGCTTGTGTGACCACCCATGTCTGTCCATCTGTAAACTTTTGCTCTTAGCGCGATACCGTCCACAGTTTTCAAGTTAACCCAACATTACTTTCAGGACATGTAAGGTGTATGAAAATCTAGGTGGCTTTTGATATTGGTGGTGCCACCTACAGTAACAATATTATGTAATATAGGGGTCAAAATGTGAAAATCTTTGACAGCAATACTTGGTGGGATTTTTTATGGGTTAAATGTCAAGGTCAGCTGAGCCCTCTTCTGTTAGTGCATGGCGGATCTATCAGATGTCCAAAATCTTAAAGGATGAAACATGTCACCTGCTGGTGGTTAGTTCCCCCTGAAATCAACACGTTGCAGGTGGAAACACCTGGTAGAATCTGTTTCACTTACTGGTTGAAATTGTCCTAACAATCATGAAGCAGGTGCCGCCACCATGCAGGATAGTGTATTTGTATTTCCCATTTATCCTTAGGATATATCTGGTTTGTCATTATTTAGAACATACTTCGATTGGTATCTTAAACAATATTCAAGCCGTTGACAATTACTAAAGGTGTTCAGACACTCACCATATGGTTTCAAAGATGAAAGTTTCTTCCTGAAATCATGTGTACCAGGCCCAAGTATAACAGGCCTCCCGTGGTAATTATTCCCAGCAAATAATTCCCACTGACAACCTGGAACAAATTGATGAATCCAGTGACCTATTTTGCAGTGGTGATGGGAACTACTCATCTGTTCTAATGGACGGAAAAGCAATGATAGAAACAGTTATAAAGCATTTCGAAAATAATAATTTTATTGCTTGATGTACTGCCTCACACCAGGGACAGCATGAGCACGACAGAACCCATTGTGCATCAAATACACAAGAAGCTGAAAGCTGAATATGAATAGAATCTGTAAAAACATAGACATCATAAACTATACAAAAGAAAAACATGTCTATATGTATGTATCATGTGATTGTCACCCTACAACACAGTTTATTGGTATTGTCCCTGGGACTGCCTGCCTCCATCCCAAGTGAAAGATGATAGTGCAACCAGGTGAACAAGGAAACAAACTTACAAAAAAAAGTCCCAAACATACTTGAGTACTTTTGTATATTATATTCTGAATGCAAAAATGTCATGATTCTTTTGAACAGATTGACATGACATTTTTGTATTTTGCATGGATAGTCCCCAAGCCGTGGAAAACCCTCAGAGGTCTGTAATTGTGTGGTCATTAGTGTTGTATTTCTGTGCAAACTCAGGTGTGTGAGTAATTTATGACTATATTTATTATAAAAATGAAGTCTGTCTCTGTTGTTGTCATTGGCATGTAACAGCGCGCTTGTGGGTAGGCATTTTTCATGACGTCGCTATCGCGACGTCATGAAGAAAATGCCAACCCACAACCGCGCTGTTACATGCCAATGACAACAACAGAGACAGATTTCATTTTTTATATTTATATTCATATTAACATTAATACTAGACTAGAATTAAATTTGCATGACTATTTGTGCGTAAAAGTTTTGATAGCCACCGCGAATGACCTTAAAAAATGTTTATCAGTGGGAGGAGCCATGGGTGTGGCCAGCCGCTTGTTACGTAGCAAAGCAGGCACTGGCACGTGCCGTGCTGTACATGATGTTACCATCGACTGATGAAAACAAAATTTGTCCCTATTCTTTCAATGCTAACAAAAACTCCGAATGTAAATATTACTTGTTGGTGCAAAATATTCAGTGGTGCTCAACAGATTTATGACATAAACATGATAAAAAACAAGTAGAGTGTTAGTGTGGAAACCTGGCGCTTGAACTCAACTTATAGCTTTACTACATACTCTCAAGTAATAATGAAAATAAAAGAAGAATGGTGAGTGAAGTCCATTAATGTGAACCAGGACAATGCAGAAATTAGCATTTCACTCGTAGAATCTTACTTTTCTTTCTTATTTTATGTGCATGACTTTAACTCATATGCCAGGAAAAGCTGTGTTGACACTATCAAAATGACTAAAGTCCAGGAACACTGTCCCAAACCCCCAGCCACAATCTTTTCAGCAACACCCCCCCCCCCCCAAAAAAAACTTCTTGATCTGCACCTGGCAAATGGCTACAGGATCAAAGGGACACAAACAAGAGACATCTCCCCCTCCCACCATGGGCAGGTGGGACAAAAGAAAAGATTTGTTGAGGGGGAAAGGCCAGTCGGCACCAGCTGGTGCATGTACAGAGCCCCGAGTCAATAGTCACAACACTTCTACCAGGTAGAAATGAGGGGTTGCCTCAAAATCTCCAAATTCACAGTACACAAATTGGGGGCATTTCAAAAATCAGAAACAGCCAGAATTGATCATACATATGACACTGATGAGTTCCCAGCAAGATAACACATGCACCATGGATGTAGAGAACTATCTGGTATAATTTGTAGTATATGAAGACTTAACAAAAGTAATCAGTGCAGATCTTGTCCCCACTGCGGGCGGCTTTGTCCGTTTTGTGGACCACCTTGTGCGCAATGCAGACAACCTTTTCCACATTGTGTACAACCACCTGTTTGTAATTAATCAGTACAGGGTATATAAAGACTTTAAAGGCCTTGTTCACAGAATCTGGCAGTCAGTTGGGCACGGGACAAGAGAGCAGCCAGCTTGAAAACAAGGAACAAGGCAAGGAGTATTACATATACGTGCAGTATATGGAAATAACCAAAATAAAGTCATCTAAACTGGAGTTGTCCAGTGTTTGCCTAAAGTCATCTTTAACCCATAAAAAAGAGGGATGTTTGATTAAGCTGGCATAATCAAGGAACTCTTCAACTGGTGTCAGAAGTGGGATGTATTGATTCATTGATACATCCTGTGAGATGGATCCACACTCGAGAAACATTGCCTGGGTGCTATGGAATGGATTTGCAGCTACTGCACAGGCTATTGATAGAGACAACCTGGATCCTGATTGACATAATAGAGATAGCACTTGGCAAGGGAGTATTTAGAATTTATGAGTAGGGAGAGCTTTTATTGTTGCTAATGAGAATGATCCAAATTTTAAGTTTTATGTAAAAGTCCCACTCAAATGGTGCTTTGCAGATAGTGGGATGTACTGGTGCATTCAGGATTTCTACCATCTTGTCACAAGTTAAGATAGAAACCACAATTGGGTTTGTTTTCTTGTGTGTGTATTTGTGTTCCCAAGGCTACAATTGATGAATCTACCTGCTTTTGAGTATGAACTATGCCATGCAGTGTTCCCACAACCAGATTACCCACACTATGGCCCTGATTCAAGGGGACAAAGGGATAAGAAATATGAGCAGCAGGTTAAGCTTCTGGAATATGCATTTGCTGTAGCTGGAGTCAAGTTATCCATTGTGAAGTTACCTTGGTGTTCCACTGCAGACCAACCTGAACACTTGTTTTACAAGCTGTGATAAAGCCACCCAAGAAAGATACCAGAAAGGAGAAAGTTACTCCACGGGACCAACTGGATGTAATTCAAAAGGAACACCAAGAAGACCTTACCCACCTCCAAAGTGAGTTTGATGCTACACTGGTTTCAGCTAATAAATCGGAAATCTGTTGACAACAGATGGGAAAATAACACCAAGAAGATTCACAAGCTGCCAGAGTTAAAATAATGCCACTAGTGGAGTCAATTGGTACCAGCCACAAATGCTGGGGAAGGTGCCGCAAGTGCAGCAAGGTGTGTGGCCTGACACCAGCCAGTCTACTCTCCTGAACATAATTGGACAGTGGAACCAGCAGTATGCTCTTGGTCCCTTTTTCTACCTGCCCTTGCCATACCGAGTCAGGGGAGTGCTTTTAGGCCACCCACTGTACCAGCCCAACCTCCGGTACTTTTGAGTGCTACAAGTCAGCCCCACAGCATGGTGGGAGGCACCTTCAGGATGTACTTCTGCCATGCCAGATGCTGTATGATGGAGAGCACCCTTGGGACAGTTATATTCGACCATTTGAAAACTTGGCAAATTCCTGTGAGTGGGATGAAACAAAGAGACTTTTCAGGCTGCGTAATAGTCTCAGGGATGATGCAGCAGATAATGCATTTTGCCAGCTGCCAGGAAAGTTGATAAATAGATGCAGCCTTCTTGTCACTGCACCAGAGTGAAGATTTGAAGAAAGACAGGCAGCAGCAGCATACTTGGCTCAGTTTGAGACTTGTAGACTTCAGGCAAAGGGAAATAGTACATCTCTGACATCAGAGAACTGGAGATGAAGAGCTACCCTACAGCTGATGACCAAACAAAGGAAACAATAGCATTGCGTCATTTTCTGAAAGGTTTACCAGATGAACAGACTTAAGTGCCTGTAGAGATGGCTAATGGCTGAGCCAAAGTCTGTTGAGGCAGCACGTACAGCCTATGACACCAACATTAGCTTGAGGAATGAACTTGTATGTCCAACACATGCACATACTGTTCAGGGTGCAAAGGACCCAGCCACTGCAGAGGCGACAGCAACCTAATTTGTAACTAGACTGGAGTTGCAGAAATTTGGGGAAGAGATCAAAACTTTTGATAAGAAGTTTGACAAGATTGAGGCCCTCATAAGAGTCACTGCTGCTGGCTCAAATAGTAGCAGACAGTGCAGAGGAGTGGACAGGAAGGACATTGAATGTTTTCAGTGCCATGAGAAGGGCCACTACAGGCACAGTTGCTCATTCCTGCAGAGTGTAGAAGTTGTGGAGCAGCCGGAAAACTAGAAATGACTGAACCTGCCAGCCAGGATTCAGTCAACGCTATTTGGGAAGACGAGTCAGGCATAATTAGGCCAGTCACATCAGCTGGTATCTCAGTACTTCTGCGTATGATGGTGAATAGAACTGAAGCTAAACTATTGGTAGATACAGGAGTGAAGGTAGCACTGCTGTTCTCAAGACTGTAACAAAGCATCAGGAACATTATGAGGCCTCACTTACAGAAGCCACACAGCAAAGTAACTATAGAAGTGGCAGACTGTGGACTTGTTGGGGTAGAAGTTGTGGTCCAAATATTCATTAATGTGGCTGGAAGGGAATTTACATGGGATGTGTTTGTGACTCCAGTGAGTGGAGATGGGCTACTGAGGATGGGGTTTTTATATGCCCACAATTTTATCATGAGTGCAGGTGGTGGTTTAGAACTAAATGGTGAGATTGTGGCTACTGAAATACAGGGTGTGGTGCTTTATTTATGGTGTGTTACTCTTGCCCAAGATGTGGTGGTTCCAGCTTATGCTGAGTGTGTTACCACAGGCTATGTGGATATAAAAAACTTTGGAACGATATATGCTTTAGTGGAGCTTATACCACAGGGACCTGATGTGGAAGATGTCATGGTGGGGTGTGCCCCAACTGACCCTGGGAGGACTGATATTGAAGTGCCAGTGAGGCTTACGAATGTTAGTTCTGAAGAAGTACCAGTACCAAAAGGGATATAGCTCACATGCACAAGGTCCAGGGCACTTCAGAGTTTGCTGCACATGAAAACACACAAGAGGACCAACAACAGAGACAGCTATCTGTGTGCCGCATTCACACCAGGGGTCTAACTATGGAAAGTGCTCTGACAAATGTGCAGTAAATCAGGAAAATTGGCATGACTTGTATAAAAGTAGAAGTGATGGTCTTGATATGAGCCAAAGATTAGAACTGGCCAGGTTACTGGACAAGTGCAAAGATGTGTTCCCTAACTCCCCAGTTGACTTTGGTCACACTTCTATCATTTGCCATACTAAAGACACTGGGAATGCTAAGCTGATAAAACAACCACCCAGGTGCCCCCACGGGTATTTATGCAGGAAGAAGAGAAGCTTAATTAAGAAGCAACTAGATGCTGGAATGATAGAAGAATCAACTTCTGTATGGTCATCACCAATGTGTATGTGCAAAAAAAAAGGATGGTAGCATCAGATTATGTGTTGATAACTGAAAGCTAAACAACGTGACACAACAGGATGCGTACCCTCTACCAAGGATTGATGACTGCCTGGACTGTTTAAGTGTGTCAAAATGGTATTGTACCACAGATTTAGCCTGTGGCAAATTAAGGTCAACAAGGTGGATGGGCTGAAAACTGCCTTTATAACCTGGCATGGATTGTACCAATATATTATGATGCCATTTGGATATGTAGTGCACCGGGTCTATTGATGTACCTTGATAATGTAATAACGTGCAGTTTTAGCTTCACTGAGCATGTCTGGAGATTGGACGAAGTACTCACCCAGCTGGGTAAGGCATGATTTAAGTTAAGGCCACAGAAGTGCCAGTAGTTCCACAAAGAGGTATTGTTTGGGGGGCATAAGATAAATCAAGAAGGAATTGGCCCTGATCATGCCAAGTGTGAAGTTGTAAAAAAGTGGCATTGCATATATTTGTTCCTTTTTAGGACTGTGCTCTTACTATCACAGATTTGCCCAGAACTTTGCTACATTTGCAAGTCCACTCACCAGACTTCTGGAAGCTGGTCAGAAGTTTGAGATGTTTGATGACTGTGCAAGAGCATTTCAAGAGTTGAAGTCTTGCCTGACAGGTAATGAGGTCATGGCATACCATGATAATAGGGGGGGGATCTTATTCTTGACAGGGATGGTAGTGATTCCGGATTGACAGCTGTTTTTCAGTTTCAGTGGTCCAAGCAGCTCCAGAAGGAGATTGAATGGCCAATTGCTTTTGCTAGAAAGTCTCTAACAAAGCTGAAAAGAGGTACTGTGTGGCACGGAGAGAACTACTGGCTGTTATGTATTTTAGACATTATCTGTTCAGCAGAAAGTTCCTTGTGGACCAGATGGCCAGGTGACGGGAAGGAAGTGCTGTCCCAATATTTCTTTGAAGTAGAGCACCGATGTGGAGCCAAGCATGGCAATGCAGATGGTTTAAGCAGAATCTGGTGCAACCCAGATGAGTGCAGATGTTTTGATGGTGTTACTGTTTTGGAAGTGCTCCCATGTGGTGGCTGTGATAAATGTAGAAAAAAAAAACATGCTCAGTGGGCTGCCTTTGCTGAGGTCGATGATGTGGTGACTCTAACATCGAAGCATGTTCGATGGGGAAACTAAAAGTCACGCAGGCATGTGTTATGAATGTGGGTATGCCTGTTTGTTTTGATTTTAGAGGTCACTGTACTCATTGAGTGTGTACCAGATCATATAGTTAGCCTGCTTTGTTTGGGTGACTCTCAGGCAGCTTGTAAACAAAATGTTGACCAACATTCATATGACTCATTTCATTGTACTGTCTGTACACATTTGGGAGGTGATCTAGAAAGATCGGAGACAGGTCTCATTCAATGCACTGGGATGTGTGACTAATTGGAAAACTCTGGAATAATGGTGAGATTTCTTTGTGTGTGTATATATATATATCAGCTGTTTTCCTGACTGGAGAGAGAATTCGGAGATCTGACAGAAGCTGTTTGACATCAAGCCAGTGGGACTGTGAGCCACTCTTATTGCCAGTGAGATAGATACCCATTTTTATATTTACCTGTGGAGTGAGGACAGTGTCTTTGAGTGAACTACTGGTGTATTTGGTGTTAATTATACAACATTGGAACCAAACTGCACCTCTGTGGGATTGGATAAGCACCACACCTTTCAGTACCACTTTGGAACCAAACAGTTCCTGTGGGAGATTTGTACCAGAACATTTGGCACCTGTCATAGGACTTGGAACTGTGGGACAGTACCTGTGAGTAATCTCACCAGGGGTTAGGATTTATCTCAGACTGTTTAACTATTGAAATACCAGTGGAGATAAGTTTACATACTTTGTACTGATTTTGATTGTTAATATATTGTTATTGTTTAAGTTATATCATTGTTGTCATTCTTTGTGGAGTTCTGCCAATATTCAGAAGGTGGGCATTGTAACAGTGTGCATGTCAAGGTCAGTAAAAACCAAGTGGGAGATTTTGGAATTTTTCCTTACTTGTGCTTTTGGGATTATTAACACATCTGCTGTCAACTGTTAGGCCCTGTTTTTAGAACAGTGGCTTCCAAAGCCAGTTTGTGTGGTGTGCATGGGTAAAGTTTGGGTGTGTAGGGCACCAGGAGGAAGAAGTTCGTGGTTAGTCATGGTGGAATCATGGCTAAATGGGAAATCCCTCGTGGCCAAGGGCACACACGGTGCATTGTGCAAGATCAATGGCAAAAGCAACCGGATACCTTCGGCAAGATCTGGGATGGTGGCTGGCAAATCCATAGACAATTCAAGTAGCTGCACCTTTACAAACTGTGTTGACTGGATCGGTGGTAACACAAAACAGGAAATTGTCAAGCAACAGAGGGATCCAGACATTAGGAAGATTTGCAGGTGGTTTTCAGCTTCCATTGCTCGACGGACAAGGGATTTAGTTGTTGGTGAAAGTTCAGCCACTCGTCATTCGTGGCTATCATGGGATCAACTTTGACTGATAGATTGGATAGTGTATCATTGCTGGGAATCTGATCATGAATTGGAATCGTATTTCCAACTCTTGTTACCACAGGTGGTGCAAGTCACTGTCCAGGATGCTGTCCATAACTCTGTGATTTCCGGGCACCTTGTACTCAAAAAAACTCTCAGCAAACTTAAGAGGTGCTTTTATTGGTACAAAATGAAAGAAACAGTAAGACACTGGGTCCATCAATGTGCAGAGTGTGCTGGAAAACAAACACACAGGAAATCCCAAGGCCCCCCAGTCTAGCTTTAGGGTTGGTGCTCATATGGACCGTGTTGGGATCAATATTTGTGGCCATTTTCCAGTAACGGACTCCAGAAACCGCCATATACTAGCAGTAGCAGACTACTCCATGATGTGGACTTGTGCTTATGCTATGCCAGATCAAATGTGTGAAACAGTTGCAGCCACCTTTGTGAATAACTTTGTATGTCAACTAGGCTGCAGTTTGACCATTTTTTGTGATCAAGGCTGCCAATTTGAGTCAAAGCTATTCAAGCAATTGTGTAAGCTTCAGGGAATAAATGAGACAGGATCTGCTTTTTCAACTCAAAGTTGGACCAAAACGCAGGCCTAAAACTCTCCATCATGATCACCTAAATCCATTAATTTTTTTATTGTAAGAAAGCAAGGGAAGAACTCAGGTGAATAGGCACATCACGCTCGTCCACGAAAGGCAGTAAAAACAAGCAGGAGAATGTCACAGATCCACCCATATTGGATACTCAGCCAGAGCCAAACATGAAGGGGTTAACACCCAGATCTATGGTGGAGGGAGAACAAAACTTGTACCAGAAGAGGAAATCTTAGAATTTGTGTTGAGATACAAAACAACCAGAGATAAAGCTTCCCAGAACCTAATACTGGTGTTACGGACAGACCACCCACTGATTTTTTTTTGTTTTTTGAATTACTACCACAGATGTTATGTCCTGATATTGTTACAAGAATGATACCATGAGAAAGACTGTTTGGAAAATTCCACCACTTTGTGCCATCAGTACTATAATAGTGTTATGTACTGCCCTTCCTTCTTCAGTGCGTAGCAACCCAGAGGGGATGCAGTTTCATTGCAGCTTCTGCAGCAGAAAGTTCCATAGAAAAAGTTCAATTGCAGAACATTTTTTAGGTCAACACCTGCCCTGGTTTGCAGCTAAGTATCTCTGTGCCCTCTGCCATCAAAACTTCACAAGAAGGAGAAGCCTGCAGAAGCATGCAAAGACTCTAGCTCACACCAAGATATTGACATCAAAATTGGCAAGAGGCAACATTATAGAGGGGGGTAAGGAAAATTAAGAAACTAACGAAGCAATTTGTGACAGCCAGACAGAACTGGCAGCTTGAAAAGGAGTTTGAATAAGGAAGTAATCTTTTTCAGCTGTTCCATACTGATTTCATTCCAAGAGAAAGCAAGGAGACATACTCCCAGGAATACCAAGATGTCACCCCCGTGCATGATGAGCCAGAGTATTTTGAACTGGAAGCCTTGGCCGCTTACTCCTCCCAAGCAGTTAAGAAAAAGCAACACAGAGGCAAATTGAAGATGTGAGAACCCCACAGGGAGCTACCAAACACAATGATGTAGAGGACCAAGGAACACTGGACTGCAAGACTGTTCTTACCACAAAGCCTTCCAGACATGGTTACTGCAGACTCATCTCCACCTCCCACCTGGCATCTCATCAGCCTGGAGGATGGTATGTGTATTTACCCCACCCCATGTGCAGTATCTGCCAGCACCGAAGCAGAAGAGACAACCCTGATATGTGGGCCAAAAAAAGAAAAAAAAAGAAAAAAAAAAAAAGAAAAGAGAAAAAAAAACAGCCAGCACAGTCAAACAGGCCAATCATCGTGCCAAGAGATTTTGCCCATTGGCTACATATACCCCCACTGCCATGGCTGGGAGCCTGCCCCTACCCAGGAGCCCAGATCCACCCCCACCCCCCATTCCCCAGGAGCCAGGAACCAGCTACCATTGCCATTAATGGGACCCCATCCCTCCCCATGCCAGGGGCCAGGAAATCACAAATGTGTTGAAAAAGATCGGGTCCCTGGAAGAACAGATCAACAAACTGTCCAGAGAATCTGTCTTGACTGCCGAGACCAAGACCAGCCATATTCTACGGAAAACAGAAGAAAAAATAAAATAATCTGTGCTAGCAATGGCCAACTACACCTTGCAAATGCACCACATCATGAAAAAAGAAGAAGGTGTGCGCCCTAAGGGTAGAGGTGAGGGCTACCCTCCCCATGATAAACCCTGCCAGGAAGCAGGCAGTATGCACCTTGGCCAGAGGTCTCCTCGATACCTACCGTGATGAGCCCAGTGCCCCTGGTGAACCAAGCCAGTTGGGGAAAAAATGATGGCCTGTGTGTGTGCTGTAGGGACAGGGTGGTAGTTGTGTTACAAATAATAATAATAATAATAATAATAATAATAATAATAATAATAATAATAATAATAATAATAATAATAATAATAATAATAATAATAATAATAATAATAATAATAATAATAATAATAATAATAATAATAATAATAATAATAATAATAATAATAATAATAATAATAATAATAATAATAATAATAATCTGTTGTCAACATAAGGTCAGGTACATGCTACAAAATGCGAAAGAAATGTAAAACCTGGGCTAGGATTATATGGTATTACTGCTGCCCTTTAAGTGTAGATAGCTGAACCTGGATTTGCCGATATACATATGTCAAGTGCCTGAACCTGGATTTTGTGTCACAAGTTAAACAGATGTATTTCTTTTTAGCGCTGCTGACAAAAGGTCGCAGAGCTTAGGCGACAGCTCATGTCTGTCTGTCCGTCGATAAACTTTTGCTCGTTAGTGTGGAGCTAATGGATAGCTCCAGGGTAAAAAATAACCGTTATAATTCGAAAAGTTGCCTTGCGCTGTGAGACAGAGAATATAAAATGCACTATTTTACAAGTTACACGGTGAAGTCACACACGCAGATATCCGACGAGTAGCTGTTGTAAATAAGGCCGGCCATGTGCAAAATGATGTCGCTGTACTGGCCACAAATTTCATACGCTAGGATATATATTGAAAATAATTGTGAAGAATAATCTCTACGCAACTTACCCGAACGTGGTCATCATCAAAACACTGTGCTCATCGTGTAATTCAATATTTTGTCAAATTCTGGGGAGAACTGTCTTCACACTCGCAGCATGAAGTCTGCAGCAGAACTGATGAAAAGTGAGGTGGAGCCCACCTACTTTCTGGATTTTGAGGTTCGACTTTTGGACACATGATTTTTTTAAATTGATCAGATTCAAATGGATTTTTTTTCGAATATTCTAAGATAAAACTGGTACTTTTTCTCGAGTTTTCTTAAACGCCTGCAAGGGGTTAATTGGATAATTTGATGTACATTAGTGTGGAGCCATTTTAATCGCTTTGTCAATGACGGTGGTACCGCTTATCACGCAAGATCAGATAAAGAGTAAAAATTCCCACAATGGGAGTTATGCAGCTTATAGGCTATAGCATGAGAAAGTATTTATTTTTTTAATGACCACTTATCAATGATAGAGGCTTGTTTGTTTTCCACTTATCAACGGCATCGCGCTGATTATCTTTGATTGTTCTGAAAGTTTCAGAAGAGACATGCACCTGCATAAACAAACCAAAATCAACCCATACAACTTTCTAGTTTTAAGCTGTTTTGAGCTTTCACCTTTGGGGGTATCTATTTTTTTTAGACCCAGGTGAGGCTATAACTTGAATTCCCAGTGGAATATGCAAGGCTATCATTTTTAACGCCCAGTGGAATGCGGGCCTATCATTTTTTTTAATCCGCTGTTGAATGTGGCTTTGCAATTTTTTAATCGCCTGTGGAATATGTGGCGGAACAACCATCTCTTGTAGTCGTACCGATATTTGTAGATATACATGATAATGTCTCGATGACCCCAGCTAAGGACAATTTGTCCGCTGTCACCTGGGGTCACCTAGAAGACAAAAGAGACTAAATTTACAACATCTTGCCAGAAAATTCTGAAAATTTAAACACAAGATCTGTGAACAAAATTGGCAATATGAAAACTTAGTAAACTAGGAAAATACTTTCAGCTGTTCCAAAGGTCTACAAAACAATTTGGCACAGTACCGACATTTTGATACTGTTGCAAAAATACATTTCCCGTTAATTCCCAAAACCGGAGTATGAGTGTGTGTATTAATTACCGTCCTATTTCGTATTATTTTTGACAAAGTTGTTTCGTTTATACTCACTCGTGCAATGGCAGAGTCAGACAAAATTCACAGGAGACTCCACGCTTAACTGAAATATTTTGATATTTTGGTGAAACGCAGCCAACACGCTTTATTATAAACGTAACCGGTGTCACCCAAAAGAGACATGTTTTCCTATAGATTCTGCAGGGTTTAAGTTCTGTGATGAAACCATACTTCTTCAGCTCCGGAGTGCTTTATAACTATGTCGGTTTGCTAGCACAGTCGTATTGTTTCTGTAAGATTTATTTATTCATTAATTTATTAATTCATCCATTCTTCACAGCCAATTTTCTCCGGAGTTTTCCTTGGACACCATATCACCAAGAAAAAAAAAAAGAATTTTGCACACTTGTTGATATACATGTAGCAGTGAAAATAAGTAAGTGGTTTGGAATAGTCAACATTTTGAAACTTAAGCAAATTAGGGCCATCTGAAATTTTAAATGTTTGATATCTTCAAAACTATTAAAGATTAAGGTACCATTCCAACATAGATTCATAAGTTTATGCTGTAGGCGCACGTAATGAACCATAACCGAAAGTTGTAGAATTTTAATTTATGCAAATTAGGGACACTTGAAAAGTTTAAATGTTGAATATGTTCTACACTAGTAAAGGTAGAGGTGTCATTCAAAGTTTAATGCGTAGGTTTGTGCTGTAGGCGGACCACAAACTAAAGTTGTAGAATTTTAATTTATGCTAATTAGGGACACTTGAATGAGGTATATAGGTGTCCGTCATTCCTTAAATTCTTAAATTTATTGTACAGTAGCACGCAATTAAACTTTGAAAGCAGGAAGACAAATGTGCTTTTGAAGCAAATCTTTTTAGTTCTTGTTCTAGCTTGGTGAAGTATTTTCTTCTCGTAATGTCAAGAGCAGGAGATATAAACCAGGTATGAAGTAACTGAGTCGTCTGTTGCATTTTTGGGCGTATAACATTGCAAGCAAATGTTGAACAAAATTAAATGTAACTGCCACGTGATGGTCGCAAGGATAGTTCAGAGATTCAATTAAATGTTAAAACTCTTTCAGGGAATTGCAGGTAATACTTAGATTAATGTAAATATAGACAGCAAAATATTAGTGCATGTACACCAGGGATATTAATTTAAATATAGCCAGCAAAATTTTAGTGCATGTATACCAGGGAGTAAATTCACATTTACACTAACAGTAAGTGCGTAGCAGTATCAAGATATATAGATATATTAGGTACAAAAGAAGAGTATAAGTTGTGAATTCCTCTACACTGATTGCAGTGGAATACTGCAATTTTCAAGAAAGGCAATATATAAAAAAATGAGACCAGATAATTAATCAAATGTGCTATTGCTACATATTTTAACCACATAAGCTCACGTGATTTATGTACTGGGCATGTGCAATTTAAAACTCAGAAACTTGTTGCCGTATTTGAACAGACAAGTTGGAAGAGAGAAAAACAAAAATTGACAACATAATTCTAATCGCAACGCGTTTGCACAGATGAGTCTTCTGCAACATCGATACACGAATCTTGATTTCTAAGCAAGTGCGTGCAAGGCTATGCTTTGACATGCCAATGGGCAACGAATTTTTTCTTCAGGGATTTCCAATGGCTTTGCCGACTACTTCTTCATTGTCGATGACAGACCAATGTGCTTCGGATAATTGTAATAATGAATTGCCTCCCTTCCTTGTATACGTGAGGGTTTATTTAGTGATTTATGTATTCACTCACAAGGCATTGAGTGAGGTCTATACCCAACGTGGTGCCCATGATTTTGGTGTTCTATTTAAGTACAGGAACATGATGGCGAAGTACATGTACTTACGAATAACTGTCACTTTGCTGGCGATGAAGCGATACATTGTCAGATGAGACGTGGGACTTGTGAATATAAGAAAGTTCCCAGAGTGGTCAAACAACACGATGATACCTAAAATAAAACCACAAAAGCGCAGAAAAACATGGTGTTCATCGACTTCATTCACCTTCACCTGATATATAGTGAAAGACTGAATAATAAGCTCTCTAGGGTGCCGAGGAAAAGCTGTTGAATAAAAGTATACTCTCTCTCTCTCTCTCTCTCTCTCTCTCTCTCTCTCTCTCTCTCTCTCTCTCTCTCTCTCTCTCTCTCTCTCTCTCTCTCTCTCTCTCTCTCTCTCTCTCTCTCTCTCTCTCTCTCTCTCTACGTCTAACACAAACAACTTTATTCCGCGTGGGCCTCTCAAAATAACACAAAACAGAAGATATTTCAAATTACCAGCAGCTGACGACCAATTTGAGCAGAAAAGTGTTGAGTCATGGCAACTATAAAAGTGTGCACTGTTGGTGTTTGGTGATGATTACCAGCGAAGGAGACTCGATCTAACTATGATATTGAATGTACTAAGGAGAAGCAGCTTTGCAGGCCATAAGGGTGCTCTTGACGGACACATCCTACGGATCTCTTTCGCTGAAATTTTTCATTAACATTTTGATACTTGTTAACCAAACAATACTTCATAATATTAATATTTTAAACCTTGCAGAAGGTTTTTAAAATATGGGTGCTGTCAAATGATAGTAGTCTAGTTTTATTGGGAATAACTTACACTGAAGGTTACACAATTTTTAATCCACCATTCAATTTCTTTTCCCACTTGTGACCCCTGTATGTTCTTCAATTTTGCAATGATAATATGACATTTCAGCATGATTGTTATCTTGTTGCGCATGTAGAAGAGACTCTTAAAAGACTGATGAACTTGTCTGTCAAAAAATTGATCGACTTTTATGGTAATTTATAAAAGTTTTCATGAAAAAGTACAATTTAAAACATGATTCAATATCAGTTTACATTTGTTGACAGCAAAGACGGTAGACCTCCGTGTTGATGGTAACCAAACGCACCGCTTAAAATAATTGGTTTACTTTTATAAAATCAATACGGGTCACTAGATGTAAACAAAGCAGTCCATATTTTCTTCAAGTTTGCTACAACCTACCCTGTAATTTTTGATTTACTTATTTCGTTTGAGCAGACACATCAACAGATTCCGAAGCAATCCTTATTTTTTCTCAGGGAATCTTGTCGGGGGATGGATGGATGGAGGGAGGGAGGGAGGGAGGGAGGGAGAGAGAGAGAGAGAGAGAGAGAGAGAGAGAGAGAGAGAGAGAGAGAGAGAGAGAACAATGCAATCATGAGAAAAAAATTACTTCACACGACGTAAAGTCTGTGGGTGTGTCAACTCGAAGTGAAACCCTGACAATTAACTGAATTGGTTGACAGGGATAACAGATACGTCAAATTCCATATTTGAAAATTAAACCAACTTACAGGACTTTTTATCCCCTTTAAAATGGGCGTTGCCCGTCGTTGGCTTGATACAAACGCATGCTGTGAACAGGAAGATAAGCAGTTGTGCCTTCATCCTGATGTGTTCTTGTGCTGCTCTACTTAGACTCTACCACAATTTCTCTAAGAAAAACAATTAATGACATAATAACTATGTGTAACATATATAGAGCCCAGTGCTATATGCATATGTAAATAAGCAATAAAGATAGAACAATAATATGCCGAGGGAAACAATCCCCTTAAACAACAAAAGTTCGCGAGAATACGTGTCGCATTTTTCTTTGTTTTGTTTTTTCTTAATATGTAAAGGAAAGCGCAACCACGAGAAGTTTAGTATGAGCTGTAAATTTAAGTGGCCACTAAAATTTACAGCTCATCCTACATTTAAAACTTTTCACGTATATATATGCGTTTAGGTGCCCCCCTCCCCATTATAACCGTAGTAGGCCTAGGCCTACATTTATACCCCTGTCAGAGAATTTCATATTTTAAAAACTGGAAAACAACAATGGAACTTACCCTCCGTTGTCTCACTGTGTGTGTGAGCGTGTGCCTCGTACACCTTTTATATAAAAGAAAAGCATGGTGGAAATGCGTGCTTATAGTTGACTGATTCTTATCTGCAGAAATTAGCATAAAGCACGCAGGTGTGCATGCGGTTGGTAATAATAATAATAAAAAGAATAAAAAGAAAAATCGGATTTTTAGATCTGCTGACTTGTAAATGAGCTGAGCATACAGGGTGGATCTGCGTCCACCGTCTCCCTGTCCGTTCGTCACTTGTCGTCGGTCCACAATTTCATTTTCAACTTCACCGTTAGGCAGATCCACGTCAAACTTTGTGGGGGTATGTATGTACCTTGGGTGGGATTCAACAATGTTTGATCAAATTGTCATGCACCAGTGATTTTTGGAATTAATTCATTTCTATTTTTCACAAAGTTATGAAAAGTCTACAACGAAGCCGCTCAACCAATTGCTTCGAAATTGTATAGGGACACTTCTGGTGACCCCCAAACATTAATTGTTCACCAGCTGGCGCTGCGATGCTTATCAATTCAGCTGAGTTTATAAAATAGTCAATCATCCACTGCCCATCTGTATGTCATTGTCGGTTCATAGTTCATATTTTGAACCACTGGCCATGACAGCTCCTCTTCAAACTTACTAGGGCTCTACTGGGGAAGGGCGGGGGGAGGGGGTGTCTACCAAATTTGGGATGTCATGTTTCAGTGACTTTGGAATTTTTATGTATTTTTTAAGTTCATTTTCGGGAAAGTGTTAAAAAACTCTTCGCCAAAACCAGTTGGCCAATTTGTTTGGTATTGCATAGGGACACTTTTGGGGACCCATTGGTTTTTATGTGGGAAAGTGGCATTGAAGTCGCTGTCACTCGTTTATGATAAAGACGTGACTACTGAATCGGGTCCGGTTTCGGTTGTTGAAGCGAATGCAGTAGTTCAGAGCCGGATCCGATATTCTATCCGATACTGTGAGAAAATCACTGGAGTGTCGGCTTTGGTATCAGCAGCCAAATACAGTATGAGGGATGGGTGCAGTGCTGTAAATAAGTTTATCTTACTTTTGGGTCAAAATTGGTGCTATAATTGGTTAAGATATATTTCATATAGGCCTAGGCCCAGTACCACCTGCAGTGCTATAAGTACCTATACGATCGTATAGGTACCACAGTACCTATACGATCGTATAGGTACTGTGATATCCGGAAGTGACGTAGGCCTGCGTGTGTCGTGCGAAACTGTCGTCTGCTCAGTTACTGAGCTCTGTTTGTGGCAACTGGTCGCAGTGAAGCAAATTTCTCATCATCATGGCGAACTATGAAAACCAAGATTCTGGCTCATCTGCTGGAGAAATTTTAGAAAATTTAGCATCGGGAGGAGCCAAACTTATCCCTGTCAGTGAAGAGCGGTTCTCTTTGGAGGTGGATACGACTGTGAGTGACTTCATTGAGGACATGTCAAACAAAAACACGCTGAAGAAAACTCGCCATGGTGTTGCCCTGAACTGTGATTATCCACATCATTGCAGCAAGTTCCTATTTTGACCCAAAAGTAAAATAAATATATCATAGCATGGTTTGTTGGGGATATGAAGTATATCAACTCGCATATGGTACCATATGCTCGTTGATATACTTCATATCCCCAACAAACCATGCTATAACCTATAAATAGCTTATCGGATTGCTAAGGTATAATAGTTGATTTATCGGGGCATCTTGTTTGCGTGAGATGGGCGAGGCTTTAGCCGGACCCATCTGACGTGAACATGCCACGATAAATCAACTGTTGGGCCGCGGCCAATCCGATAACTTGTTTATTTCTCCGCGCATCTCTTAAACCACGCCCCGACCCGAGCGATCAACTATGGAGACCACTTGTTGTAACCTCGTTCTTTGGGCACATGCCGCAAACGACAACAACGCACTGCAATCGGCCACGTGCTTCATCACATTAGCTCCAGGAAACTAACCCCCGCGGACTGTTAGCTCCAGGGAACTAACCCCCGCGGAGGCCCGTACGGTATAACGCTGTGTAAAATTGCGCCATTCCAACTTGGAATATCTTGTCAAACATGAAAATGTTGGACTAGGGTGATTATGCTATTACAACTTAACCCAACAGTGAAACTGAAAGTGAGCAAATCGACGCAGTTAAATCTCCAGTGAGTTAGGTATGTTCTTTCAGACAAAACACTCGTTTTCAACAATAATATTGTACCCTCAACTGCAGCAAGTGACATTAACAATGATACATATGTAAAGTAGTGTCAATTGAACACGTTTGATGGTAGAAAATATTAACACGTTTGTGGAGTTTTGTCGTTGCCTGTGGCAATTTGTTTCCAATTTGTTATAATGTTGCTATATCCACGAATCAACGTCGGGTGAACCAGGTCACTTTGATCACGTGCTCACCACTTCAATAAAAATATCTTTTGAAAAGGCGTTGTTTGTCTTGTACTTTTGACAGCTCTCATGCAGATAGCGGGGCTCCAGACAGTCCCAATATCCGAGATATCGGACTGTCTTGAGCACCGAACCTCAAACAGTTTTTGCCGTAATGGGAAATAATACTGTAAAATTTACTAAGAAAGCGTTGGAGTGCCGGTTTCTGTATGCCTACGTGCAGAAAATGGGACCCGGCAGCAAGGAAATACATGTCCTCGGGGATGGTGTAGAATACGAGCCCAAATCTGTCACTTACGGAATAAAGCATTTATAACCATTAGCCCTCCAGAATGTCACGCAATGAACAGTATTTCATTCATCATTCTTGGTAAAAATGGCTATATGTATGGAATCTGATGTGTGCAGACGCTAAGGTTTGTGCTTTTTTCTTCTTTTTTTTTGGTGGCGATAGCCTTCTCCGAGAAAAGCTGTCGATAAAACGTATAATATGTGGTATAGTCAGAGGAAGAAAGAGAGAGAGAGGAAGAAAGGCTTGATCATTGTTACCTCAGCTGACTTGTCAGTCAGCTGAGGTTATCTTATGGTCCTGCGTCAACAATTCACATTTTCGACTTCTCCGAAACTGTCAGCCAGATCCACTTCAAACTTGGTGGGCATGTGCTTTGGGTGGGTGTCTAGCAAGGTTGCTAAAATGGTCATGGTCCTGTGATTTTTGGATTTTTTAGGATTTTTTTTGTCCATTTTTGGGCAAATCTCAAAAAATCTTCTCCAAAACACTCACCCTATTGTTTTGATATCACACAGGAACAGTCCCTGGGACTCCTAGTTCTTAATTTATTCACCAGGTGGCGCTGCATTTTTAAAAATAATTTTTTATGAATTTTTGTGTGTTATAGCTATTTGTGACTTCATCTCCAGAACCAACAGTCAGATTAAGCTGAAACGTGATGGATATGTTCCTTGTAGAAAGGTCAAAAAGAGTTGTTCACTATGTGGGATTGTTGCAGATTCCTGATTTTTACCTCAGCTGACTTGTCAGTCAACTGAGGTTTTTTGAGGGTCCATCGTCCGTCGTCCGTCCGTCCGTCCGTCGTCCACAATTCACATTTTCGACTTCTTCTCAAAAACCGTCAGCCAGATTCACTTTAAACTTGGTGGAGATGTGCCTTGGGTGGGTCTCTACCAAGTTTGTTCAATTGGTCACGGTCCAGTGATTTTTGGATTTTTAATGAATTTTTTTGTTCTTTTTTGGGTAAATCTTAAAAAATCTTCTTCTCCGAAACCGCTTACCCAATTGCTTTGATATCACACAGGAACACTCCCTGGAACTCCTAGTTCTTAATTTGTTCACCAGGTGGCGCTGCGATTTTTTCCTAATTCTTTATGAATTTTTGTGTGTTATAGCTATTTTCGACTTCTCCAGAACCGTCACTCAGATTAAGCTGAAACATGGTGGATATGTTCCTTGTAGAATGGTCAAACAAAGTTGTTCACTATGTGGGAATGCTGCGGATTCCTAATTTTTAACGATTTTTTCAATTCTGGTACTTGTCGGTCAATGCAGCTTTCCTATTGATTACTGTGGAAGTCAATGGGCATTCTAATGCTAATTCACATTTTCGACTTCTTCTCCAAAACCATCATCCAGATTGACTTCAAACTTGGTGGGGATACACCTTGAGTGGATCTCTACCAAGATGTTCAAATGGTCACGCTCCATTGATTTTTACATTTATTTTGAATGCACCTTTACTATTGATTACCATGTAAGTCAATGGGCATTCTAATGCTAATTTACATTTTTGACTTTTTCTCCAAAACCATCATCCAGATTTGCTTCAAACTTGGTGGCAATGTACCTTGGGTGGGTGTCTACCAGGTTTGTTCCAATGGTCATGTTCCAATGAATTTGGATTTTTTTATGATTTTTTTTCAAAAATCTCTACAAAAGTTTTAATAGGAAAGTTGAACATGGGAATTTCTTGTAATGGTCATAACTTTAATAATATTGACCAGATTTACTTCAAACTTGGTGGGGATGTGCATTGGGTGGATCTCTATCAAGTGTGTTCAAATGGTCATGCTCTATTGATTTTTGGATTTTTTATGAATTTGTTTGTTCTTTTTGGGGCAAACCTTCAAAATTCTTCTCCTCTGAAACCGCTCACCCAATTGCTTTGATATCATTCATAGACACTCCTGGGGACACCTAGTTCCCAATTTGTTCACCAGGTGGCGCTGCAATTTTTTTAATTAATTTTTTGTATGGTTTTGCTATTTTTCACTTGTTTTCAGAACTGTCCCTCAGATTAAGCTGAAATGTGATGGATATGTTGTTGTGGAAGGGTCAAACAGTTGTTTAGTAGGTGGCACTGCTTTGGATTCCTGATTTTTAAGGATTTTCAATTACGGTACTTACCAGTCAGTGGAGCTTTCCTATTGATTACTATGTAAGTCAATGGGCATTCTAATGCTAATTCACAGGACAACTGACACGAAATTTACTGTTTATTTCATAACTTGAGATCTGTTTTGAGTTAGCTACACATGTTAATTATTCTGAATGAAGATCATGCTGAGACAGTACATGAATGACCTTGACCTCGTTTGTGGGGTCACAGTGCAACATACATGAATTTTACTCTTCATTATAACTTGAGAACTACTTGAAATTTGATGTTGTACATGTAAGTGTTCTTTTATAAAGGTCAGACTTACTCAGAACATGGTGTCCTTGATCCTTTCCCAAGTTCATAGAGCTGCAAGTGTGATGAATGTCAAGATCAGCTGAGGCACGGGCTGTTCACACAGCCCTCTTGTTAACGATTTTTTTCAATTCGGATACTTAGAGGTCAATGCAACTTTCCTATTGATTACTATGGAAGTGAATGAGCATTCTAATGCTAATTCACATTTTCAACTTCTTCTCCAAAACCGTCATCCAGATTAACTTCAAACTTGGTGGGGATGTACCTTGGGTGGTGCTCCAGCTATTTTTCGGATTTTTAATGAATACTTTGGGGTTGTTGTTTTTTTTAAATCTTAAAAAATCTTCTTTTCTGAAACCGCTTACCAAATTGCTTTGATATCGCACAGGAAGACACCTAGGGAATCCTTGTTCTTAATTTGTTCACCAGGTGGCCCTGCAATTTATATATATATATATATATATATATATATATATATATATATATATATATATATATATTTTTTTTTTTTTTTTTTTTTTTGGTGTTATAGCTATTCTCTACTTCGTTGCCAGAACCGTCACTCAGATTAAGCTAAAACGTGGTGGATATGTTCCTTGTGGAAGGGTCAAACAATGTGGTTCACTATGTGGGAATGCTGCAGATTCCTGATGTTTAGTGATTTTTTCATTTCGGCTACTTTTCAGTAAATGCATCTTTCCTATTTATTTCTGTGTAAGTCAATGGGCTTTCTAATGCTAATTTACATTTTCGACTTCTCCAAAACAGTCATCCAGATTTACTTCAAACTTGGTGGCAATGTACCTTGGGTGGGTGTCTGCGAGGTTTGTTCCAATGGTCATGTCCCAATGATTTTTGGATTTTTTTATGATATTTTTTTTCAAAAATCTTTACAAAAGTTTTAATAGGAAAGTTTAACTTGGGAATTCCTTGTAATGGTTATAACTTAAATAATTTTGGCCAGATTTACTTCAAACTTGGTGGGGATGTGCCTTGGGTGGATCTCTACCAAGTTTTTTAAATGGTCAAGCTCTATTGATTTTTGGATGTTTTACGAATTTTTTGGGGCAAACCTTAAAAACTCTTCTCTTCTGAAACTGCTCACCCAATTGCTTTGATGTCATACATAGACACTCCCAGGGACACTTAGTTCCCAATTTGTTCACCAGGTGGCCCTGCAATTTTTTCTAATTTTTTTAATGAATGTTTTGTGTGGTGTTGCTATTTTTCACTTGTCCTCAGAACCGTCACTTAGATTAAGCTGAAATGTGATGGATATGTTCTTGTGAAAGGGTCAAACAAAGTTGTTTACTAGGTGGCACTGCTTTGGATTCCTCATTTTTAAGGATTTTTTCAATTCGGGTACTTATCGGTCAATGCAGCTTTCCTGTTGATTACTATGTAAGTCAATGGGCATTCTAATCCTAATTCACATAACAACTGACACGAAATTTACTGTTAACTTGATAACTTGAGATCTGTTTTGAGTTAGTACAGTGATGCTGCACATGTTAATGTTTCTGTATGAAGGTCATGCTTAGACAGTACATGAATGATCTTGACCTCATTTCTGGGGTCACAGTAAACATACATGAATTTTACTCTTCACTATTACTTGAGAACTACAGTGGTACCTCTCTTGAGAGACCCCTCTAATGAGAGACCGCATATCTTTTTCAGACCGCTCTCTCAGAACACTGCGCTATCTTTTCCATGTTTTTGTACCTCTAATGAAAGACCACCTGTTTGGAGAGACCGCATTTTGACCCACCATAGCCTAGGGACGGTCTCTCAAAAGAGGTACCACTGCACTTGAACCTTGATGTTGCACATGTTAATGTTTTTCTATAAAGGTCAGACTTACTCAGAACATGGGTGACCTTGATCCTTTCCCAAGTTTACAGAGCTGCAAGTGTGATGAATGTCTAGGTCAGCTGAGCATGGGCTGTTCACACAGCCCTCTTGTTTTGTTTTATTTGTTTTTTTTTTTTTTTGGTTTTTTTTTGACAAAATCTTTATATTTCAATTCTGCGAAAGTGCTCGGCCAATTCCATTGACATTACATAGGGATACTTCTGGGGACTCCCAGACCTTAATTGTCCAACAGGTGGTGCTTCAGTTATTTCTATTTTCTTTCAAATGTGTGTGTATTTTTGCTGTATTTCAACTCCTGCTCTAATTAGGAAAGTGTCACATACAGTTACGCTCGCGTTCAAGTTAACAAACGCCAAACGCACCAACATTTCCCAAACGATTCCCAAACACTTTCATTGAAAGTCAAATGTTTTGCAAACATGTAGCAAACACTTTGCAAACACTTTACAAACACTTTACCAAACGCTTCCAAACACTTTTCCAAACGCTTTCAAACACTTTTCCAAATGCTACTAAACACTTTGCCGAAGGCGTTTGGTGAAAGCCGAACGTTTTCAAACACTTTTCCAAACGCTTTCAAACACTTTAAACTTTGCGCCAAAAGTATGTGATACATGTACATGTACACTTGGTAATCTAATTCTAATGACAGGAATATTTTTTAACAAGTGTCTAAAAAGCTTATCAGCACCTAAAAATCCCAACAACATCTGCATGCCTTCGTTTATCAATAAGCCAAAAAGCTCTACTATGTATATTTCACAATAAAGTTGAAATTATGCTTTCCAAAAAAATCAATTCTATCTAACAGTTTGTACATGTTTCACTTACAATGCATGTGTATATATTGTAGGCTATATCATTGTTTTCTTGTATGCGTGACAAATTGCTACTGGATTTACTCCGAAACAGTTTTTGAAAGATTAAGTATGCATGACATCTTAAATGAAGAATTAAGTCTTTAATTAATTTTAGTTGAATTAGACACTTGCGTAAACGTATTTGGATCGTGTTTTATATAAATATATACAACCTATAATGCTGGATAAGTGCACATTTACATGTAGGTACAACATTTCTTGCTAGACCTGTTGAAAATACGTTTGGAGATTCTTCATCATTTAAATGGAAGTGTTTGAATGCGTTTGTGAAAGTGTTTGAAATCGTTCGGGTAATTGTTCAACGCATTTGGAAAGTGTTTGAACGCGTTTGGAGAAGTGTTCGGTAGCTTTGTGAAAGTGTTCGAACGTTTTGTAAAAGTGTTTGAGATATTTCCCAAACACTTTCCAAACGCTTTCCAAACACATTCCAAACACTTTCCAAACACATTCCAAACATTTTCAAATGTTTCCAAACACAAGCCAAACACCAGCAAAATGCGAAAAAAGCGTTTGGCTGTTAACTTTTAGCCAGGCGTAACTGTAGATTGTTTTAAAAGTCCGTGAAAATGTAGCTTGTAAGAGGGGTTTAAAAAATTATTTACTATGTTCACTCTGGATTCCTGGTTTTTGACAAATCATTCAGTTCCAGTATTCGTCGGTTAATGGATGTATTCCTGTTGATTACAATGTAAGTCAATGGGGATTGCAATGGAAAGTCACATTTTGTACTTTATATCCAAAATCCTTGTTCCCTAGACCAGAGTGGGACTTATTATGGGTTGAATTTGAAGGTCAGCTGAGGAAAGGTTGTACACACAACCCTCTTGTTTGTATATGTTTTTCTTCATTTTTTTGGAGGGGGGGGGGAGAGTATAATCCTAAAAAAAGCCCTACTCAAGTGGCCAATTGTACCCAGATTGCATAAGAATAATTCTGGATACATGTGTCAACCAGGATGGGACTTAAACTATGTATTGAATGCTGAGGTAATTCGAGGAAGGGCTGTTCACACCACTGTCTTTTTTTGAAACGTAAATTTGGTGATGGCCAGTGTGGCTGCAAGGGCATTGGGTTAAAAGTTACATGTGTGATGGCATCTGCAGGAACAAGCGTCATCATTGTAAAGTTGTTTGGAAGATTTATTGCTACCAGCGCAGAGTATAATTAATGCGCATGGAGCACAGTGACAAAGATACCATCTTTGATCTTCATAATATACCAAATTTATTACCATGCACACATCCTGGTGTAACACCACGGTCTGCCACTGTACAACAAAGACACTGTTCAGACAGGCCTTTTCCCTGTGTTGTCCTCTTGCTTGTTTTGCACAGCTGTATGCTGCCAATTCATTGACACTAGCCAGTAATTTCAACAAATGTACTGGGTAGTGTCTCTGTTATCTGCCCCATAAGAAGGAAGTGCAACTCTTTGTCATCAATTTTTGCATTGTTCCCTGTTGCTGCAAAATGATGTGGTTTTCCAGATGTTTGGGCACTTGTATGCAGTGTGTAGACACTTCAATTGGCTGCCTCTGTGTTGTTCATGGTCCACATCGCCAGACAGGCATGTAGTGCTGTACTGTGAAACCTGTAAATGAAAGACAAGGCCACACCTAGGGATGGCCAACAAGTGGAGACCATGGGGAAAGTTACCTGTGGTGTCACCTACAGGTAACAGACCCCATTGCTCTGTACACCCTTGCATGCTGAGCTGACATAAGTACCCATTGACACCTGTGTCCATCAAACAAACTTTCTGACTTAAAGATTGCTTACGTGGCAAAAATCAGACACCATGTATAATGGAATCTGGTCATAAATATAATATTTGTGTTTCACAAATCCTAAGTGAAAATATGCAACATACTGAATTCTAAAACAAATGAGTATGCAGTTGACACAAAATATGTTCAGGTAGCAGTTTTTTATGTTGTGGGATCAGCAATCCACGCAGTCCCCAAATTAGTATGGCAGCTCTGTTTTGACAGTTTACCGAACTGTATTTCTTGCCTCAAAAATTGATGCTTTGTTTTCATTTTTTTGAAATGTACACAGCTTGTACCTCATGATATTTAGATCACTATGGAAATCCCTTGTTTGAAAGGCCAACCCGCATGCAGGTCTAAAGTGGTCACATAAAGCAGGTGGTCTGTCAATGGAAGTCAAATAGCATGGAGATAAAGGGTCATGGACCTTAGCGATACAGTCCTACAAAGCAGGTAGTGTCTGTTTGGAGGGAGCACTGTACGCGCTTTGATTCAAGTTAGGTAGAAACACAGAACAGAACTCACTCTCTCTCTCTCTCTCTCTCTCTCTCTCTCTCTCTCTCTCTCTCTCTCTCTCTCTCTCTCACTCTCTCTCTCTCTCTCTCTCTCTCTCTCTCTCTCTCTCTCTCTCTCTCTCTCTCTCTCTCTGTCTCTCATGGCACATGGTGTAATCATGATATATTTTTGCCCATGTTGTAAAAACTGATTGTGGCAGATGGAGTAATTGTGATATATATGTTATTGTCCATTGTGTTAGAGCTGATAGCAGGACATTGAGTTATCTTGATATATTTTTGTTCATGGTTGTAAAACTAGTAGTGTGGTGCAGGGAGTAATGGTATATAATTGTCCATGGTTTTAAAACTGATTGTAGCACATAGAGTTAATGGTATATTACTATCTGTGGCTTTAAAACTGATTGTGGCCTATGGGATTAATGATATGTTACTTACTGTCCATGGTTTTAAAACTAATTGTGGCACATGGACTGAATATGTTACTTTGTTCTATGTTTGAGAGTGAATTATCATTTTCTAGAGTGAAATTCAAAAGTAGTAACGTACTGTAGATCACATGACCTAAACATTGTTACAAGTAAACTGTGACGTGCCTGCATCAGTGATGAGATGCATTGACATTCAGACAAAATCAAATGTGCACGAGCGATGTTTGATTATACGTGACCGTGACATGGAATCACTGTGACTTATATAAACAAACACGGCACACCAGGTCGGCGTTGAAATAGGCCTGGGGCATATCTTTTGCGATGAATACCCAACTAAACATAGAATAAACAAAATATTACATGGATGTCGAGTGATTTACAATTTTTCTGTCACTCAGGATCGTTGTTGGTGTGGAAAATCATTTGTGACCTGTGGTCACGGATGATTTTGTCCACCAACAATGATACCTCGTCAGAGAAAAATAGTAACTCACTCTCAGCCATGTAAGATTCTATATGTGCATGGTTTTAAAACTGACCATGGCATATGGAGTTATGTTACTGTCCATGGCTTTAAAACTGATCGTGACACATGGAGTTAATATGTTACTGTCTGTGGTTTTAAAACTGATCGTGGCACATGGAGTTAATATGTTACTGTCTATGGTTTTAAAACTGATCGTGGCACATGGAGTTAATATGTTACTGTCTGTGTTTTTAAAACTGATCGTGGCACATGGAGTTAATATGTTACTGTCTGTGTTTTTAAAACTGATCGTGGCACATGGAGTTAATATGTTACTGTCTGTGTTTTTAAAACTGATCGTGGCACATGGAGTTAATATGTTACTGTCTGTGTTTTTAAAACTGATCGTGGCACATGGAGTTAATATGTTACTGTCTGTGTTTTTAAAACTGATCGTGGCACATGGAGTTAATATGTTGCTGTCTGTGTTTTTAAAACTGATTGTGGCACATGGAGTTAATATGTTACTGTCCGTGGCTTTAAAACTGATCGTGACACATGGAGTTAATATGTTACTGTCTATGGCTTTAAAACTAATTGTGGCACATGGAGTTAATAAGTTACTGTTAGTGGCTTAAAACATGATTGTGGCACATGGAGTTAATATGTTACTGTCCGTGGCTTTAAAACTGATTGTGATATTTGGCGAAATGATGGGTTTTTGTCAGATTAAAACTGGTTGTGACACATGGAGGAATGATGTGTTATGTCCATGTACTTGCAGGTGTTTCTGTGCTGTTCCCTTCTGTGGCAAGCTGTATGTTTTTGGGGGAGAGAGTGAGAAGGTACAGAAGAAGATGATTCGTGGCAAGAAGGAGCTTAGCAAACAGACTCTCTGGTATGTTGTTATGGGTTTCAGTAAACACTCTGCGCTGGCATATTATGCGTGTTAGTAACCGACACTCTGGTATGTTATGGGTTTCAGTAAACATTCTCCCCTGATATGCTATGGGTATCAGTAACCATGGTAACAGACACTCTTGTATGCTGTAATGGGTATCAGTCAATAGACATTGGGATGTTGTTACCGGTATTAGTAACAAACAGTCTCGCATGTTGTTATGGGTATCAGACACTCTGGTATGTTTTTATGGGTATTAGTAAACAGACTCTGGTACAGAAGGACGGTTGGGGTGCTCCTATCAGTGACAATTGCAGATATGTGCTGCTGTGAAGTGTCATTTTGATGCAATATTTCCATAACAAAGGTTCAGCTTTTGGCACAAACTTCCCTAAAAAAGACAACTTTTGTCTTGGATGGCCCAAAATTGCATCAAATTTTTCTGAATAAGGTAAAAGATTTTCTCAGGGATGCAGTTTAAGGCAATATCTAATCTGGAAAAGTGACCACTTTTCGGCCAAGCATCACAGAAACATGCATCGCAGACACAATGGACCTTTATACTTAATTGACAGCATTTGGTACTAAAATTGGACAATGTTTGTTTTTGTGAAATTGATAAAGTTTGTGGGATTCTTCATTGTTGATACACATGTAAAAAAGAACTGATCATTTCTTAGAAAATCCCCGATAAGTTTTTGCTCTAGAGACTTTTTAAAGTGAGTCAGTTTTTATTATCCGCCATCCATGAAGTGTGTGTGTGTGTGGGTGGGGGTGGGGTGGGGTGGGGTCGGGTATGGTAATGGGCAGCATCTGTCCTGCCATCTGTCCATCCAAAACAATTTTTGTCCAAGCCATATCATCCATCCTATAAATACTAGCCCTTTGAAGTTTATGGAGTTGGTAGATTATAGGTAGTAGGTATGCTTAGGCACTGTTTTGTGTGCCTAATTCCTTACATTCATAAATTGATGAACGAAAGCTCATTAGGTAACCTTCAGATCAGAAATGATTTTGTCCGGGCCATATCTTTGGAACTATAAATGCTAGCCCTTTGAAATTTTCAGGGTTGGCAAATCTTGGGTAGGAAGTATGCATAGGATTAACCTTATTTGGTTGATTACTTTCTTTTACTAATTAATTAATTAACAAAGATCATTAAGCACCTCAAAAATCACCTGCATTCAAAACAAATTTTGTCTGGGCCATATCTTCTAAAGTATAAATGCTGGCCTTTTGAAATTTATAGAGATGGTAGATCATAGGTAGTAGGTGTACATAGGCATTTTTTTGTGTGCCTAATTGCTTACATTAAATAATCAATTGATTGACTGATTGATTGATTAATTAATTAACACCATTTCATTATATTTACATTCAGAGTTTTTGTTAGCATTGAAAGAATAGGGACAAATTATGTTTTCATCAGTCGATGGTAACATCATGTACAGCACGGCACATGGCAGTGGTTTTGTCATTGTTATTTTGCTACGTAACAAGCAGCATGCCACGCCAGTAGCTCAGCCCACTGATAAACAAAAAGTCCTTCGCAGTGGCTATCAAAACTTTTACGCACAAATATTCATGACAAATTTAATTCTAGTATTAATATTGATATGAATATAAATATAAAAAATGAAGTCTGTCTCTGTTGTTGTTATTTGCATGTAACAGCACAGTTGTTGGTAGGCATTTTTGTCATGACGTTGCTATTGCGACGTGAAAAATGCCTACCAACAACCGCGCTGTTACATGCCAATGACAACAGAGACAGACTTCATTTTTATAATGTAAACTCCATATCAGAAATGATATTGTCTGGGCCATATCTTTGGAACTACAAATGCTAGCCCTTTACAATTTTCAGGGTTGGTAGATCTTAGGTAGGAGGTGTGCATGGGATTAAATTTATATGGTTGATAAATTTATTTTATGAATTCATTAATAAATTAACAAAAAATAGTTTGCTTTGTTTTTCTTTTTATCCCTGCCTTCCTGCATGAGGTTGTGTGTCCAGTTTGCATCTGCACGAACACATTTAATATGAACAGTCTTGGGCAAAATGGATGCTAGATGCAAAGACGAGCTTCACTTATTGCAGAAATGGTCAGAATGAGGAGTTAAAAACGGCTCTGAGACTGATCATTGTATGACAGATGTGGCTTCAGTTGTGGTTTTATTATTCAGATATAGCATTTATTTGTGAATTTGTTTGCTGTTTCCAAAACATTTATATATTTATATGAGATATTGTGTGGCATGAGTGTGTCTAGACAGCTGACCTGATTTCAGCGCATGGACCACCTGCACAACAACTTGTCATGTGCATGGATGTTTTGAATGATCGCCGGGCACCTTTATAGTACACGTTGTTAAACTATTAGTAGTATGAATCAAATGCATGTGTTTATATTTCATTATTTGCTGTTGGTGTACGAAAATCAGGCCTTCATATTTGAGGACTGTGATTTTTCACATGCCTTAAAAGCTCGCCTAAAATAATAGAGGTGAGCTCCAAAAAGCACACCTCAATCTTAATGTAAGTACTCTGACTATAGCAATAGCTCACCTACAGCTCACCTACAATGATTTCAGGTGAGCTTTTTTTTCAGCTTGCCAACAATTTTTAGATATAAAGGCCTGATATTTTGTCGAAGTTATGAACAGAAAGTGGGGAAAATCATCAGTTTTTACACAGTTACAATTGTGGGCGATAATATGACAATTTAGTGGACATATATAGTATGAACCATTGGGTTGAGTAACCCCTAACTTTAACCTTAGGCTCAGAAAAGTTTTGAAAATTTCACAAATGATTACATTTCAATACACCAACACTGGAACCCAGATGGCAAGTCACAGTGTTATTTTGGCAAACTGCTTTAAAAATGTTTGACCCAGATCGAAATCAGAATGACTGAAAATCAAATGGTATTGCAGACTTGTTGACATTGTGCAATTGTTGACTGATATGTGGTTGAACTTGTAAAAGTTATGTTTTTGTAGGTAGGATTTTTCACCACATTAATAGTAATAGGTGTGTTTGACTGATGAGTGCATCTGTGTATGATTTGCCATTTGAGATACCTGTGACAACTAAACCTGTTCCCAGGTAGTGGCAAAATGAATATCTGTTTCTTGCATAATCAGCATGGAACTGCTAATATTGAGAAACCCTGTGATCACATATTGTTTAGTTTAGTATGGGAACAGTCCTGCCAGTTGGCAGACCGAGGTGTAGGGAGAAGGGGTAAAAAATCTCAAAAGGGGTTTGTCTAGGGGGACCCCTGTTCAAATTTTTTTTCAAGTTTGGACTTCTTTTTTTCTTCAGGGGATGTGGGTTGCTGAGTTTGTGTGGTCTCTATATTTCCATATTACCACCAACAGAAACTTTTCACACTTTAGTTACTGTAATATACAAATGTACATCATATTTATTTACCACCATGATTTTTGGAAGGGGGTGGATGGGTATGGCTAGCATGAGCAGCTATGTACAATTAGTTGTTTCATTAAAATCAGATAATTTATTTTGAGACAAATATCCATGTGAAATGGACATTTTAGAGCAAATACCTGTTGTTAGTAATCAAGGCTTAAATGTTAACATAGTCCATTGACTACCATGTTAACATTGAAAGTATTTTGGTCATTTCATTGGAATGAATCGGAGCTAGAACTACTATACTTAGACATATGATAGACAACATATATATATGTTTTCCAAAATGTCTCCATACATATATGTCGAACTGAACAAAACTATCCAAAATCAGTTGGACATTCTCTGAAACAATTTTCAACGGTATTTTATACTCATTTATTCAAAATGTCCCAAAGGTACTACTACATTCTTAAAATGGTGCGCACTGTCAGAAAAGGTGGTCCTTAAAATACACCCCCTCTGTTCATGTGTACGTATTTGCATATTCTTCTTTGTTCCAGTTATGATCCACGCAAGGACCAGTGGACAGTTATGGCTGACATGGCTCTGCCTCGGGCACTTGCAGGATGTGCAGTATTCAGGAACAAGATCTACCTCATAGGTACAGTTGTACATGTGCAGTTTGCACACAAAAGCTGTTTAAATCATGATTAAGTGATCGTAAGTTATCTTAATTGCATGTATGTATACACATGCTTCCAAATTAAGACCAATTTTTTCCATTCCCTTGGGTGTAAAATGGCACCGTGTGTGTCTTTTCTGCTATTAAAGGGGACGTATCTGATGTTGTTGCAAGTAAATTTACAAAGAAATCAACTACAGCGGCTCCAGAAATGTGGCCACAAACAGCAAGTGGTTTCATACAGCAGGTACACTACCATGTGATTTATCATCAACTTTCATGGGTTTGGGGCGCATTGTGGACAGAGGAAAAATGTTGATTCAATCCCCACAAGCTGACTTAGTCATCAACTGTGAATGGTCCATCATATAATTTCCCATTTTCAGGTTCTCACTACTTTAATAGTATGAACCCTTGGAAACCTAATTTACATGCATCTTCAAGGACCTTTTTTCATTAAAAATTGCAAGAAAATATCCATGGTCATAAATATTGTCTGCTTATTTCAATATGTATTTGTGTGTGTGTGTGTGTGTGTGTGTGTGTGTGTGTGTGTGCGTGCGTGCGTGTGTGTGTGTGTGTTGTGTGCATACATACACACCTTTTAAGCACTGTTGGTCCATAGGAAATTGAATTGAAGTGAGCTCCAGTTGTAGACCTAAATTTGGCACATTTTAGCTGTAACAACATGCAAATTTAAAGTATATATATAGTTTTCCAATATTTCAGAACTTTTGTGACAGAAAAAAAGAGGGGGGGGGGGGGGGGTCTTAACAGGCCAGGGGCACTCAAAAGGGAATAATATGGAAGTTATATATGCCATTGGTCAACTGCTGTCCTCAGCACACTCTGAAGAGCAATGCACCCAGATTGTGCTGAGGTAAGTGTTGACTTGTTGTCCAGAGGTGTAAAATGACAGTGTTGATCGTGTATCAAAATGTGTCAATCTTGTATCACAATCCAGAGGACCACTCTGTCAATCGAGTAGTCCAGATGTTTTATCTTGCCTGCTGAGCAGACCACTGTATTCTCTATTGGTGAAGTGATGCAGGGAAGGCATATGTATTGGTGGGCTTTGGAGGTGAACATGGTAAATAATGCTGTTGATTGTCACCATAGGTTTCCTTGTTGGTGTTTCAGGTGGGTTTGGTGCCATCACAGAGTCCTGGATGAAGGACAAATCCCCTGAGAACTGTCTAAAGTCGGTGGAAATATATGACCCTGAGACAAACAGCTGGGAGCATGGACCTGATCTGCCTATACCCCTGTGTGCAATGGGGGTAGTCAAGTATTATGGAACTATTTATGTTATAGGTTTGTACATGTATTCAATAGAAAGAGAAACTTCACACATCCAAATCTGTAAGCCCAAGTACAGTTTGAACACTATCGAGTCCGATATTCTAGGAGCCATATCCTATTCCATATCATTTACTGAAAAACTGCATAATTTTAAATCATAACAAATTAATTTGTGAAAGAAACAAATCATATTCATAAAATTTGAAACTTAAAAGAATGTTTCAGGCTTTCATTAGCCTTTTTATAAAATAAGGGTTATCAGTGGGGAACCAGCTCAAGACTTGATTTGGTGTCTTTCATCCCTGCACAAGCCATTCTGCTAACTGGCTCCACCATGTTTGCATTTGCAAAACAAATAACCCAAGCCGATGTATTATGGAATAAGGCAAATATGATATTCCTTTGTTGAAATTTGAAAACTGATTTTATGTTAAGCTGGTCTATAATTTTATGCACGAAAGGTATACCAATCAATCTGTCAGTGTTTGCTGTCTTTGTACTTAGAGCTTTTCTCACTTTTTTGCACTTGTGGGCAATTTGAGCAAATTAAGCTAGATGCATCTTTGACACTGTATTCTGTGCAGGATTTAGGGACATGCTGTATGCCATGTGTGTCAGGAAAGTTGCATCATCCCTTTCTCTATGGGGTTACTCCACTGGGAATACAATGCAGTTTGGTGTGTACTGTCCAAATGTTTAAAAATTTTGATTGCCCTAAGCTTGCTTTGGTTTTCTTGTAACATTCTGCCTGAGAAAGAAAGAGAGTGGCAACTTTAGCTTGCAGCCACTATGACATTTTTCACTGTGATTTTGTTTTTTTTCCACATCGAGGGAAGCAGTGCAGTGTTTTATGCTGGATGTCTTGTCCGTTTGGCTGGGCTTTGTAAGATGGTGGCGCTCTATCACATTAACCCATTCCCGGTCAGAGTATTACTGATTAATAGATTTCTTTGGCATGGGTATGGGACACTACACCCAACCCACACCAAGGAAAGCTATTGATCTACATGTGCGGCATGCAATCCGGAATGGCCTTACATACAACTTTCAGCAAAAATGTTTCTTAGTGTGAAGAAATTTAAGTCAAAACGTGAACGTAGATGACAGTTTACATCTGGACACTTTTGGGTAATTTGAGCAGAAAAGGGTTAAGCTAGATGTACCTTTGACACAGTATTCTGTGCTCAATTTAAAAGAGCCTCTCTTTTGTCTGTATCCAAGAGTCGGCGATGATGCAGTTTGCCCTTGAGTGAGAATGCGATGTGGAATTACAATACCCTTTGGTGTTTGTGTTGCACCCATAAAAGTATTTGGATGGGATACATGTAATTTTTGTTAGCCCATGTTTACTTAATTGTGAACATAATGGACAGTTTGCATTCCTTGCACAGAATATTGATAAATATTAAGTGCATTTGGTTGCACTGATCATGACAGTTTTGTGAGCATATATTCATAGATCAGTTTCCATTTTGAAATCACAACTATTGCATTATTTTACAAAGCTGCAACTGTAAATATTGTTTGTCAGAAGATGCAAGAAAGAATGGTTTTTTTTTAAATGATGAGAGATATATATCTGTAAATAACACTCCTTACAAACATGGTCTGTTTTCTAAGTGGAAAAAAGTAAGTAAAACCTTTTTAGAATAAAGACATACATTGAGTACATTTTACTCAAAGGGTTTCAGGCCCTGGCTTTACAATCTGTCAGTCTGTTCCTTTTTCTGGGGAAGCCTGGGACTGGGCCTGGGAATGGGAGAGGAGGAGGGATCGCCAGTGTTGCAACACACACAAGAAGGCGAAAAAGTGGGCTAGGTCCCGTTGATGATCCTGCGTTCCATCTTTGGGGTTCCGTTCCCCATTTACAATGACCTATCAGTGAAAGGCACATAGCATCATGTTTCACACAAGACAGAGTGTCCATTACCCTTGTCCATCTCATTCCCTTACTGATCCCGTGCATTCTGTGGTCTCTCCCCCATCCCTGGGTCATCAGCATTTACCAGAGGCACTGGTTGATAGGCAAGACAGTTTATTTGCCAGACAAGCTCTCATTCCTGCCTCAAGACCCTTCATTACCAATGGTTGTCCCTGGGCTGGTTCCCAACTCTGGTTCAGGAACCTTCCCGCCACGGGATGGGATGCCGTCCTCATTCTGGTTCCTGTTCCTGACTTGAGACCCACCACTGCAATGGGATGTGGTAAAGTTGCTGTCTTCACCAGATCTACTGGACCATCATCACAGACACCAAGGGTAAACTTGGCAATCATTGGAAGAATGATGAAGCTCACTTGAGGTGGGGCTGTGAAGGAGCCAGATACAGAGCAGCCGGAGCAAGTAGCAATCCCATTCACATGTATCGGGGAGCAATTGAAGGCTTGAACAGCTGTGTGGTCCCTCAAGTTCAACTTACCAGAGTTACTTCCCAAGCCTTGAAATCTCCCTAAGATGTATGAGGTTCCGGCTTCCATTTGGGATTTCAAACAACACCAAGTTCAGGAGGAGTTCCTTATCATATGTCCTGGGAAAAAAGTCTCCTCCCGGTATCTACTTTCCACAGAGGAGAATTGACAAGATTATTGCCAACATATGGGTTGTCCTGTTGGCCATGTCTGGGTCCAGCATTGAAGTGCTAATCCAGAGCCAGCTGCTGTGCAGGCTCCCAGACTGTTTGGACCTGGATCTGGACATTCATGAGGTACTCAATATTATAGACCAATTACAGCAGTTCAGGGCTCTTTCATTGCACAGTGCCAGGCATAGTTGTTTGACCCTGAATTCCTGCTGCTTGAGCAGGACTTCAGGTTTGAACAACCAAGTCTGGTCTATAGCTGATGTATAAAGTTATGAGCCCAGATGCCGGTTGACTACCACCATGCACAGAGGAGCCCATTGCTGAATTAACATGGCATTGATATCTAGGTGCAAGATGTTCTCGAGGGCATGGTGCAGTGAAAGAGCCGTAAACTGCTCATACTGGCCTATGATATTGAGGACCTTATGGATGTCGGGATCAGAGTCCAAGCAGGCCTGTACACCATAAATTGGTACATTTTAAATCCCATTGGTGCAGGCTATATTCTTACTTTTACTGATTTAGGTCCACCCTCCTCCCTTGTCACTCTCCTTTTTGTTTTCCTGACATCACAAGAGGCAGGTTCTGTGGAGAACCTAGAGGCAGCAGTATGCTCTCTGATACCATGGTTGCAGAAAGGGAAATTTGAATGCACAGTCACTTGAGTTTTATGGTCGCCTCTTTCTGGTTCCAAAGAAAGATGGGGTGGAGGCCATTGATATATCCCTCCAGGCTCAACACTTTTCTCCACAGGGACAAGTTTGAAATGGAGACACCAGCTTCCATAGTGGCTGCAGTTCACCTGAGTAACTAGGCGACCTCCATAGACTCTAAAGATGTGTATTTTCACGTCTTGATCGCCAAGGCCAGCTGGAAGTACATGCACTTCTCGGTAAAGGAAGCCATCCATAAGTTTCATGCACTCTCCCCTTGGGCCTAGCTCTGGCACCCCTGGTGTTCACCAGGATAATGAGCGCGGTATTTAAATATATGTACACGGCCAGGACGCGCATATTCACATTTACCTGGATGACTGGCTAATGTGCTGCCTTTCATGCAAAGGTCTTCTGCTGGACGTAACTCTTATACTAACTGTTTTCATAGGTAAAGGCCTGCTTGTGATTGATTCAAAGTCAAACCTAGAACCAACTCAAGAGTTTGTGTTTTTGGGCACACTTTACCAGATTGTACCTTTCGTATACAAGCTATCAAAACATTTCTTGACAGAGTAGCAGAACTAGATAGATACTTTAAAATTGCTGGATCTTCAGGTCTCCATGGGAAGACTTCGCTGAAGGCAAGCTCAGCAGGCTTTTCCAACTTCATGGTACAGGATATCTCAACAACCACCCCTAGCGATCTCCAGCAAAGTTAACTGATAAAGATCATCTTATTTGCCTCCAGTCCAGAGTTACATTTTATGACAAATGGTTTCCAATGGGGTGACATGTTTGGAGTGGATATAATCTGAGAGATCATGTATCAAATGTTGTGGACAGGTTAATATCATTATGGAAAGTATGATAAATTTGTAAGTTTCACCCAGGGAATTGTTAATATGTGTCTTTTCGGTTTCATGTCAGAAAATTTTATCTCTATTCACAGGTGGGGAAAATGAGGATGATGTCTCCAGCCGTGTATTTCAGCTGAATCCAGAGGAATTGGTGTGGGAGTCAAAGGATGAGATGGTTACTGGAGTCACGGAGATAACCATCCACTCATGCTATGCCATGATCAACATTGAAATTGACTAATCCATACACAGCCTCTCATCATTCATGGCTGGTTACTTGTGCCTTATTGTTTGTCATAATTACAGGGTTCAATTCCCAGTGGGAGTGTCTCTAGTAAAATACTCAAGCATGATTAGATCTGACAACAGAGGACCTATATTACATGTACATCATGAAAGCACTGGAGGCCCACAGATTTCATGCCTTCCAGTCCAGTAGTACTTAATGGTAGCATCAGGACCAAGTTTGATATCAATGGGATAAGCCAAGAAGGATTGAAACACCACAGGGAACCACTGGGGTAAAGAAGAGTCACCTGACAACTACTGCCATATCAGATAGGTCACGAGACATCTTTGTGACCTCTTGACTGGTGGTAGTGTTTTTTAATTGACCCAAGTCTGCTATTAAGCAGATTTGGGTCAATTAAAAAACTGCCTGTCCCATTTTCATAGGGTTTTGATATTCAGATCTGGCATCCTTTGTTTTGATGGATGCTGTCAATGTGTTGAGAATTATTACCCATATTAAGATGTCCACAAAACATTTTCTGTTTCATGTGACAATTATTGTCACATCTATGGCCAACAGACCATCAGGGTGTTATTGCCGTCACTTGCATATATATTCACATGTTATTTCAGGGCTGTATTCTTAATGGTGGGACACAGTCACTTGCTTCTTGACATACACATGGATAAGCTTCAGAGATGTGTAATGTTGCACAAGTAGGTCACAAGGTACATTTTATAGGTCACAGTAGCTCACAAATGCTTGTCTTTGCATGTCTTGGGTAAGGATCATCAGATGGCAGCACCCTACAGTCTCAGCCAATGCTTGACAGGGCCAGAATTTTGCAAACTTTTGCGAGAATCCATTTGGATTTTTGTCAGTTAGTTTTCTTTTGAAAGAAAGACAAGTTTAGGAGAATCTTTACAATAATGGATTCTCGGATTCTCGCCAAAATTCTGGACCTGCTTGAGTGACGTGTCTGTGGCAGTTATTACTGTAGGTGGTGCCACCTTTGAGTCTATGTACCAGTGCAGACGTGACCAAAAATGCCAATGAGTCATTAAAATGGCATCCCATGCTACATGTATGTAATGATGCTGTGGCATGACGCTACTACAATGGGACCTTCTATTAAACCCACCTTCCATGAGAGACCAGCATGTGTTTTTAAGACTGCTTTGTGGAGACATATGGCAAGATGGTTTGTTAACTAGGATGAATTCATATCGGCTGATGCCCTGTGCTGCCATCTGTCCCACAGCAAGGAACTTGGCAGGAAGGAGGGAGGATCCATGTACTAAGAAGGGCCAAATGTGTATCTCTATAAAAGTAACAACTTCAGGTGGCAAATAGCTTAAGATAAGTATTCACTTATTTTCAATGACATGCAGGAAGCTTGAAATATATATGGAAATCATCATTTGTTTGGCAGGAAAAGTATTATATCCAGGTTGTTATGTAGCTTTCCCTGTTTTGGTGCCTTGATTACAGTGGAAGCATAATTGTGTTACCTAGTAACCAGGCTGGCAGAGCAGGTCCACAGTTAACATTGGTTAATATGAAAGTGTCATTGATATGCAACTTTTTGCTGGCAGTAGGAGCAATTTTAAATAGTATTAGACAGGATCACCTTACAGTGTCCACCAATCCATGTACATGTATTACTTGAAGAAGCTCAGCTGACTTGCTAGTCAGCTGAGCTCACAGGATGGGTCTGCTACCCTTGTCAACCCATTGCCTGTCCTTCATCTGTTGATAATTACCCTTTTGATGTCTTCTCCAAAACCGTCAGCCAGATCTACTTCAAACTTTGTGGAGATCTACTTTGGGAAGGTCTTTACCAAGGTATAGGCCTGTCATAAGGGTGGTCATAAACTGTTCTCTGGACTTGGTTTGACACATTGGCCCCATATTTATTGTAGGCCATATTTCTTCCTTTTTTTTTCTATTTAACATTTTCATTGCTTCTTACACCAAACAGTAAGCCATGGCAACAAACCAATTGCTAGCACCTATTACATGTATCAAATTTGAGGAACCTTGTGGTCATAGAGAGGTGTTCTTAGCAAACAGTTTGTAGAAGCTGGCATAATAACCATATGTACTGATGACCAGGATTATTTTTCTTGTGATGGAAGAATCCATATTTTTCTTCCTATATCATAGACATTTCAGGGATGTAATAAAACTGGTTGGGTCTTCACAAATCTACTCTTACCAGTGAAAATATATTAGCTGGAATACTGTTATTGCCACAATAAAATGAATCATAGTAAATAACACTCTGTGTCTCTTCTGATTTGTCTGTGAGATGATCCACAAATTTATATGATGTTTTGCGCTTGATTGAGGTAATCCATTACCGTGTGGACACATTTTAATCATTATCATGACTTAATATTTAGCTCAATCGGCTGAGCTTATAGGATGGATAGTTGTTCATTCACGTTCCACATTTTTGACTTCTTCAAAACTGAAAGCCAGATCCTCTTCAGACTTAGTCGTGATATACCCTGAATGTGTCTTTATAACTTTAATTCTTCCTACTCGAAGACATACAACAAAAAACAAAAAAAAAACGCAAAAAATTCGATACAGTTTATTTGGCTGATCATGGTCTCTTGACAGTGACAAAATCCAAAACAAAAGAAATAGGATGCTTTCATATTTAAACGGGGTCCTACTTTAACACCTATTGAGCAAAAGAGGGAGCCACCTGCATCAGGGCAGATCCACGTATTTAGCATGTTCGAAAGTACTTCTCAATAAAATGAACAACACGGACACAGAATAATCTTAAGAATATGTATTAACATATATTTGAAACATATAGTATGCCTAAATTGATGAGAAATGGGCTCTCTTTTGATTGAAAAGGTGCTATTTATGGATGTTTCTGTAGTATATAATACAAATCTGTCCTGATCATGGTGGAAGCATCAGTCTGTTGCCCGGCAACACAGGAAGTGAGCAGTATTGCAGCTAAATATGAATATCTCCTATTACTAAAAAAAAAAAAAAAATGAAAATCAAGAGAACCGTCAAGCACACCCTGTGAGTCTCCAGAAAGTAAAAATCCATGTAAGAGGAGAGGGTGGTTGGGAAAAGAACAGTTGTGAGTAACTAGGGAGGACGTCTATACAGCGTGACGAAAAAACAAAGAATGACTTAAATTTCGCTGGAACAAGTTAACAAAGTGCGGGGGGGGGGGGCAGGCGGAGATCTCACGAGAGTGCTAGAACAGTCCTGTGATGCGTACATTGTTAAAAAAGGTATAGTCCGAGTATCCTAAGATAAATTAGCGTTTTTGAAGAATAAAAATAACTAATTCTTCCTACTCAAGGACATACAAAAGCTAAATTCAATACAGTTTATTTGGCCGCTTGTAGTGCCTTGACAGTGACAAAATCCAAAATAAAATGCCGGCAAAAAAAGACGCAAAAGAAATGTCGAGCACACCTCGCCAAAAATACAAACAGCGGCCAAACTAAACATGATAAACTGCATAAAACATATCTAATATAAATGTAACATTTAATATGAATATACCTCTATAATATTTACTGATTTCATCCATATAAACCCAATCTCTTGTCATCAATGTTAACAATGTTGCAGTGCACTGTTGCGTCACTAAAATCAATCTGCTTCCATCTGTTACAGTCTTCTTTGGACAATATGATTGCATTCTATCTTGTCCACGTAGTGATACATGTAATTTCAGTTCAAAGGACTCTAAAATAGGTGATTTGAAACCTGCCAAGTATTGCAGTAGATTAACACCACGCAGGTAATTTTGAACAGAAGACATGGACTGAAAAGATCTACCTAGAAATTGTGCATACACACAAATAGACTGTGCGTCTGTAAAAAACACAAATAAATGTTATAACATGTAATGAACAAGTAAAGATGTACAAAGGATGTAATAAATGCTCCAAATAACAGTCATAAGTATTTGTATCATCAGCAATCGACCATGAACAGGAGACCTTATTCACTTACCATCAAGAAAAGTGTGTATTACCCATATTGCATACGGACCAATTACGAGTCTGCTGTAAATTGAAATAAATGATCTGCAAATGGAATGTTGACAAAGTTACAGCCTACACTGTTAAGAAAGTTGTGGTTATACTTGACATCTAGATGCCATTGAGGCAAATAGTCAGCTAATCTGTTTTGTGTACTTTCTTTGTGCAAACAGAAAATTTCAAGTTCATAAACAGTACACTGGAAGGAGGCTTCCCTTAGGCAAGCATTTTAAAAATGGATTTTTAGATCTGTCTGAATAAATAACAGCCATGTCGCGTTGTCACAATAAATTTGGCTTCTGAAACCTTTCAGTAAATGACCCCAGAGTTTAATAGAAATGACTTAAGTGAGTAGCTTCAAACTCTTGATACATAAGCATTCGTCCATAGCGCTCTTGAGGAAATACTGAATGGAAGTACATGTACATGTGGTGAGTGTAGAGTATTCCGCCACATCCTGTCAAACATGAATCGATGGACGACATGGCGTCAGGCTGGGACCAGTAAATACTGGAAATAATGGAAATACCATTATATCTGTTTATATTAAATTTAGTCCACCAAAGCACGTCTTTGATGAAAAATTTTGGTAAACGAATTGTTTGTCGGTGTGGCAACACATGAATGAATCTCCAATACTGCAAACTTCGAGAAATAAATACTCTGCCCTGCCGTGCACTTTTGGCAGCAAATCGAAGCTTACCAATGATTAAGTTGTATTTCTTGTTTAGAGGCAATCAGCTTACCAGACCACTCTATTAAAATATCTGTAGTTTCAGCCATCTTATCAGCAGGAACGATCATTGTCATTTTCAAAGAATAAAAAAATGACACCTGAAAAATCCATATTTGTGGTGGGCTGAATGGTTTTCTGAGTCCGCAGCACCTGATTCGGTGAACATAAAACCAAGTTCATACAAGGCTTCTAGGGCAATACCGGGATTGCCAGCGCTTCCAAAGGCATCAATATAATTGACAATGTAGTAATCCTTCTGTCAACAAGAAAGGCTAAAACATTAGTAATCCTTTTGGCAAATGTATACTGGGGTGCCCAATTGTCGGACAGCCAAGCGCCAGGTTGCGTTCATTGCCAAACTGAAAATTAAATTACGCTTACTGATGTTGTTTGGCAGTGCCGCTGAAATGACCAAACACTTTGGGTTGTTGGCGTATGTTCCTTGTCAAATCACATTCTTTGGATTGTGAACGCGCACACATTTTACAAAAGATGATCGAGAAAATCCTACCATGAGCACAAAGGTAGGCGTGCCCAAATGTTGGGCATGGGAAGGTGTTTGGTTCCACGCTATTTTTTGTTTTCCTTCTAGCTGAAAATTACACTCCAGCTCTTGTGTGAAAACCTCTGTATTTTAATTAGATTTACCACTGTATTGTACAAACTGCGTTTCATGGGTGATCAATAACACTTGCCGACTATAATAGATATTTTCTATCTAAAAGCTGACACTGCGTTTAAAAAGATGCAAATTTTTAAAAATGGTCAACTTGTCTTCGATCCCACATCAGTCCCTCTGTGCTTATTAAATTAATATAATTTTTACATATCTTGTCAATAAACGGCAAACTTATCGTCGATTTCCGAGAATTGGGCACGTCCGACAATTGGGCACAGCTCTATATGCTGCAGATCTAAGGCAAAATTGAAAAACAATGTCAATAAAAAAATATTCCTCCATGAGTAGCCCAAAAAACATATCTCCAGGACAAACAGGCCACTGTCATTAAGCCTGGCTTAAATTACGCTTGAACATGAAACAACCAGGCCCCCCAATGAAGCTACAATACTGGAAAAATCATCAGTGGATGAATGAATTGCACAAAGTCTCCCAAATGAAAATTTCTTATTGATGCCATCATTAAACGCATTGCCAATGGGCCAGAGCAAGTCAATAATAACTGGTCTGTCATTTACTGTACCACCTACCTTGGTAGCAAAGCTGATAAATAAAACATATAAATCTACAGTGTACAAAGGATTTTGTTCAAAAGGACCGACACAACCGCCTAATTGAAGCTCTTTAGCAATACATTTGTCTACATGAGTTGGAAAAAGGTGTGCTTTGCTATGATTACGTATGTCATGCGCTAATTTTAGTAAATTCATTATTTGCCACGTTCACATTTGTTCATTATTATGCAGGTTGTCTTTGTTGAATATTTAGCGTAGACAAGGAGCCGCGACTCAGAGAGACATGTCCGGGTATAGGCTCCGAAACATGTTCTGAGCAGTTACCCGCTGAAGGCCCTTTAATTTATTTGGGCTAATACAGCCTGTGTCAAAATTCTACAAAAGAACGTGTGCAATATGGACAATAGTATTTCTATATTTATATAGGTTAGACAGTGACAGATAAGCTTCTGGAAAGTAAAGAGTTCGGACTGCGGGGAAGGGTAATGACAATAGGAAGTGGTTCTGGACAAAAAGACACAAATACAATACCTTGGCAAAACCTCGGCATGATAATTGATAGGGAAACCATACTGTAAGATGTCACATATGGCCTGATCATGATAATCCCCATAAACTAAATGCTCTCGCAAAGTTGAAATGTTCAAGCGTGTCTGTAAATGTAACCTGCATCCCCAAAATATACATACTTGACGTGACAACCATTTTATGCAAATGTAGGTATTCTGCATACAATGAATTGACCTGAGGCCATTCGACTGCAGTCTCCATAATACTGTCCCGTATAATAGACTGACTACAAAAACCAAGATTATGTGAAGAATAAACTCTACTGGTTCTACTATAAATTGGGACTAAAGAAAGCCTGAAAGTAGGATTTATTCTGTCTGTCTCACAAATAGTGATGCTGGTAAAATGATCACACTTCTCTTGTTTCTCAGTCAAGTTCAGTACAAAGTAAAACATTCATATCTGATTTGAACACAGTAGACTGCACTCCACATGAACACTGCGCAGGACAAACATCTAGAATAACATCATGTGGACCAATGGTACTACTATTACTGCAAAATTCAAATTCAGCAACAGTGACGTTTGATATCTACCCCATCATTACCACCATGATGAAGACCATCGTGACAATGGGTACCAATACCAACATTGACATCAGATAAATTTGCTGTGACAGTACAAGTACTACCTGCGCTACAGAAAGTGAGAGCAGGTACACGACCTGGAAAACTATCATGAGCCATGGGGCTGCCACAGTTGTTATCACTTTGCGCATATACAGTTAGTCATTTGTCACTTTTGTACATTGCTTTGGCCTCTTTGATGGGTTTTCCATGCCACTTGCAATGTTTGGAAGTGCCTAGGTGATTTCGTTTGAATCCAGGAGATCTCACCAGAGTGCTGGAACAGTCATGTGACGCATACATTATTAAAAATATTGTAGTCAGAGTATTGCAGAATCAATTAGCATTTTTAAAGAATAAAAATAACCGTTTAAGTAATAATGCTCCAGTGATTTTTTTTAATTTTTAGCTTAGCTGACTAACAAGTCGGCTGAGCTTATAGGATGGCCAGACTTCCGTCGTCTGTCCGTCCGTCCATCCATCCGTATGCCCATCATATGTCCACAATTCACATTTTCGACTTCTTGTCCAAAACATTTAACCAGATCCACATAAAATTTGGTGGGGATTTACGTTTGGTGGGCTTCTACTAGGCTTGTTCCAATAGTCATGCTCCATTTGTTTTTTTATTTTGTACTTTTAATAATTTTGTTGTTAGTTTTTCAGCTCAGCTGAGCTTTTAGGATGGTTCGTCGTCCATTAGTTGCCCTTCGTCTGTCCACTATTCACATTTTGACGTCTTCTCCAAAAACTGTCACCCACATTCACTTCAAAGTTGGCGGTGGCGTACCTTGGGTGGGTCTATACCAAGTCTGTACATATAATTGTGGTCCAGTGATTTAATTTTTTTTCTGATTTTTCGTTCAATTTTTGGCACAATCGTGAAATTTTTCCCAAACTACATAGGCAATTGCTTCGAAATTACTTAGGGACACTTCTGGGTACCCCTAGATATTACTTGTTCAACAGGTGGCTCTGCGATTTTTTCTATATTTTATGAATTTTTTGTGTACATGCCCTATTTTTTACTTCTTCTCCAGAACCGTCACTCAGATTAAGCTGAAACTTATATGTTCCTTGTGGAAGGGACAAACAAAGTTGTTCACTAGGTGGTACTGTTGTGGATACCTGATTTTTAACGATTTTTTCAATTCGGGAACTTACCGGTAAATACACCTTTCCTATTGATTACTATTGAAGTCAATGGGCATACTGTCCGCAATTTGTATTTTCGACTTCTCCAAACCCGTCGCCCAGATTTACTTCACACTTGATGGGGATGTACCTCAGTGGGTTTCTGCCAAATCTGTACAAATTGTCCAAGTCCAGTGATTTTTTTAAATGAATTTTTAGTTCATATTTTGACAAAATCATTAAAAATCTTCTCCCAAACCACATGGCCAATTGATTTGAAATTGCATAGGGACACTTCTGGGTACCCCTCGACGTTGATTTGTTCGCGAAATGGTGCTACGATTTTTTCTATTTTTAAATGAATTTTTGTGTGTTTTCGCTATTTTCGACTTCTTCAGAACTGTTACCCAGATTAAGCTGGCACTTAATTGGTGGACATGTTCCTTGTGAAAGGGTCAAACAAAGTTGTTCACTTGGTGGCACTGTTTTGGATTTCTGATTCTGTAACGATTTTTCAAGTCAGTGACTTGGCGGTAAATGCACCTTTCCTATTGATTATTATGTAAGTCAATGGACATACTGTCCAGATTGTAACTGAATCGGGACCACAATGGTAATTTATATTTTTCACCTCTTTTTCAAACTGTCCACCAGATTGATATCAAACTTGGGGGCAGGGTGCTACCTGGATGGGTCTCTGCTAAATTTTTTCAACAGGTCATATTCCAGTGGCTTCCTGAATTTTTATAAACTTTTTTTTCTTTTAATCTTAAAAAAAATCTAATCTGAAGCCGGTTGCTCAATTGCGTTCAAACTGCACAGGGGCACGTCTGTAGACCCCTAGATCTTCATTGCTTCTTCAAGTGGTGGTGTGATTTTTCTTTCTTATGAGCTTTTGTCGGCTTTTATTATTTTACATTTCTTCCCAACTCTATGCTGGATTCTCTTTAAACTTGATGGGAATGTACCCTTAACCTGATCTTCACTGCTCGTTCAATCCATATTGCTCCTGGCATTTCCTGCCAGATGATAAATTGACGGTAGGGCACACGTACAATTAACAATTGTTACTATAGGGAAAGCAGCACAGGCAGTGGATCATGTCTTGGTAATGGCGGATCCCAGACACATGTGTAATATTAAACATTTACAAGAAATTGCCCTTGGGGTTTCTTTTCGTATTGTTAATTTTGACCTTGAGTGACCTCGAGGGGTCAAACTAACATATTGGATCCCGTCACTTTCCATTTAAGAAATGCTGACTCCAGAACTGTTTGAGAGTAGACTGTGATATTAAAAACAGTGATGATAGTCTTAAAGAAAGTGACCTCCATATTGTTTCAAAGGTCATAGGACTACTTCAGTCTGTGAATCGGAGGTCAGCTAAGCACAGGGCTATCAGAGTCCTTTTGCTTTAATTTCAGATTTTATCGTCCATATTAAGACCATTCCCCATACAGACCTATGTCAGTCCCATGGGTGTTCTTAATAGTGAGATGTCATTATATGTAATCTATGCAAATCTGTCTTGTCAGACCACCCTACGGATGGCCAAATTACTGCCTGACAAGACAGTTGCTCTCATAACAGGTAAAAAGGAAAATAAAAATACTAAGTTAAGGATGTTTAAAAGGTTGCTTTGCAAGTAAGGTGGACTATGAAATAACTATACTGTGAAAAAAGTAGTGGGTTGTGGTTGACCTCGGAAACACCCTCGTCCCAACCGTGGTGCTTATTTTGGCATTTATATTACGATTTATTATTATTATTATTATTATTATTATTATTATTATTATTATTATTATTATTATTATTATTATTATTATTATTATTATTATTATTATTATTATTATTATTATTATTATTATTATTTTTACAAAGAAGTACATGGAGCTTAACAATATACATGCTTCAATTTCTTTTTCATTTCGTATTGATTAAAGCCATTAAATGAAAGAAATTCAAATAAATTGTTTGCTAAGAAGAGATGGGTCAATTATTGTACGCAAAGTTAAGACAACTCGAATTTCAAAATAAATTTTGTCATATTTTCTGGATCAATAAAATAAATACTCAAAACGCGGTTAAATCTGTGTAAGTTATCAAAGAAAAACTCAGGATTGCAATTTCATTTTAGCGACAAAATTTCTACCGGACAAACAAAGCTCATAAATTTTTAGTATTCTGCTTCAAAGACATAGGTCAAATTCTGTCTAATGGAAAAGTGATATAAATACAATTTTCAAGAAAAAATGGTGTACAATTTGTGTGGTGTACAGAAATACAGCGTCTTCTGAATTAAAAGCTTTGGCCAGCATGTATTGATGTCTGACAATATAAATAGAATTATATTTAGTACAGGAAACAGTGACACTCTACTACAAGTTTTGTGTTTTTGAGAAAATAACAATTTCACCCAGTTTATGAATGTCCAGTAACCGAAGTATTTATTGAAAATTGGACTATTTGGTTGCTAGAAGAAACAGGAACCACAATAAACTTAACACAAGAGGAAATCCTCAATGGACTTTACCCTCAATACCTCTCTTTGTGAAAAAGGGGCCTTGTGCGTTGCCTAGCAACATATTTGGATATATAAAATAGATAAGAAGATTTACTGTTTAAAGAGCTACCTCTAATGTATCGGTGTACTGAGACTGAATATTGTATTGCAAATCAAATATATATCTGAAAGACACTGTGAAAAGAGAATCTTACACGGCTGTGAGTGAGGGGTGGGGGTGGGGGTGGGAGTGGGAGGTTCACACCAACAACGATCCCGAGTGAAAGAAAAATGAAAACGCACCCTCCAGCCATGTAAGATTTTGTTTCTTCTGTGTTTCATAGGGTGTCCATCGCAAAGATTATGCCCAAGGCATACTTTCAACGCCGAACTGGTGTGCCCTGTTTGTTTACGTTCGTTGCGGCAATTCAACGTCACGCGTGACGTATAATCAAACATCGCTCGCGCACATTTGATTTTGTCTAAATGTCAAAGCCTCACGTTACTGATGCCGGCGCGATACAATTTACTTGTAACAATGTTCAGGTCATACATGTGATGTACAGGAGTTGTTATTTTTGAATTTGACTCTAGAAAATGATAATTGACCCTCAAACATAGAATAAAAAGGAAATATAATAAGTTAGTTTCACGAATGATTGTACAAGTGATGCTATTACATGTTATTATCTCTTTCTGTATCTTTAGTAACAGATGGTAGTGAGTTCAAGTTGCATATGTCAAGTTTTACATATTAATGAATTTGTATTCTATAGATGATATATACTTTCATCTCAATGTTGTTCTTTGTTTAATTTTGTAAGGAACAATCTTTTATTGTAATATGGTATTCAGTTTTATACAGCACTAGTAATTGTTACAATTTCCAACTGTCGGGTTGGCTCGATAAAATATTTAAAAAAAAAAAAAAAAAAAATACAGAAACAGAGCAGTGGCAGTATTGTACCTACAGTTTTCATTTTAAGCATTATGCATCATTTCAGAACAACCTGTCTGTCACGGGACGCGATCTTTGATATGGTTCACTGAATTAATGACGATAGTAAATAAATGCATAGATGCATATTTTATGTAATTTCACTTGTGCAGCTAAAGTTGTTGGCTTCAAATGAGTGCCAAAAATTCGTTTTTCTTGGGCAGTAGTCAGCATGGAGTAAATCTGAAACTGAAGGGAGTCATCTATTATGGTATTGTTAACTGGACACTGACGAGACTGAAGTAAGCTTTTCCAGTGGAGTGAAACAATCACTGTGCTAGCTGAATTAAAAACGAATATACATGGAAAAAAACAAAAAACAAAACAAACAAAAAACAAACAAACAAACAAACAAACAAACAAAAAACAAAACAAAAACAAACAAAAAACAAAACAAAACAAAAAAACAAACAAACAAAACAAAAACAAAAAACAAAAAACAAAAACAAGACCCCCCAAAAACCTGGATGACCCTCGACTATTTTTAATGGTTTATAATTCCAAACAATAAAGAGGAATGTACACACTATATTATTAGATACAAAATTAGTAAGTAAATGAATTAATAAATAAATAATGAATATAAAAAATAAATAACTAACTAAACAAACAAATAAATAAATAAATAAATAAATAAATAAATAAATAAATAAATAAATAAATAAATAAATAAATAAATAAATAAATGAATACCTCCATGCCACCAATTTTTTTTTTATTTCGGTTTAGTTTGGTTTGGTTTGGTTTGGTTTGGTTTTGTGAAGTACAAGTGTCTTTTGGAGTTTTGTTGAAGAAGTGTCACATTGGGTCTCTCCAATCTGATGGAAGTTGGATAGTTTGCAAGGCGTTAGAAAATAGGATCATTATCGAAATCTGAACACTGTCATATCCTATTTACAATCATATAATTGGGGCCATTTTTTGTTTCTGGGTCGGAACTTTACTTGCCTTCATAGCAGACCTAACCAGCTTTGTTTTTGGGTGGCCGGTTTTGCGAGGGGCGCCAAAATAAGCGAGAGTATAATCTGCTTAAGACGCAAGAGCTCCAGAAGTTAAAATCTATCACACTGTGGTGTAATATTAATATCTAACATAATTTTGTGAACATTTGGAGAAGAAAGATTAACAAATGGCTCGTACAGCTGGATCAAAAAAAAAAAACAAACAAACAAACAAAAACAAAAAAGCAAAAAGAGAGAGTACCAGTTGGTTCCCAATATTTGCCCGACGATCTTATTTTCTGACTGTAACCAGCCAGGTCACAAAGATTCAACGTCCTCTGGATATAATTCTGTGATTTTAATATCAGTATGTTGTCTGCCGTGAAACAGCGTTTTTTGAATTTGACTGATTTACTCCCCTTCCTGCCCTTAGCCCATCTTAAATGCTGTTATATCGTACCCACGGAACAGGAAATTTGACTGGACCCACTGAAGCGAAATGTATTCATTGGGAAGGCAAAAAAAGAATACTTTTAAATGAGTTTCAAGCATGGTGACAATCCTTAAATCACCAACGCATATTGACCCCCCCGAACTGTGAAGATGTGTAACACGGACACAAAGATTCAAATAGTTGCGACCTGAGAGTTTGGGTAAAACCACAGAAGTCTTTTATTTGCTCGACAGTCCGTTTCAGCGAAACATCTAGCTTGGAAAGGTTTACGGGCTCAAGATTCGAATAAAATTCATTCGACAAATTACTTGAAATACGCCGGAAAACAGGCCTATAGCGTACACTTTATATAGGTTAACAAACAGAAAAGTGTCGTCTGTATTCTGTGGCTTAGATTATTTAATAATTCATTGAGGCATCACTATATTGTTCCAAAGTACTCATTAAGGTGAACTATCCAGCTATAAAGGTTACAAACTAGTTCGGGGGGGGGGGGAGTCAAATTAATTCTTATCCGTTCTTGTACTGTACAAATTTGGTAATTATGTTCGGCTTGACTGTTATTCTTTATTCATATTGAAGCTCTGCATTAATAAGCAAAGCTTCACTTATTTAGCCAATCCACCATTTGACAAGTTCATATTTATGCATTAATATGTGCGTTGTCTTTGCTGACTGTTTAGCTTGTACAAGGAGCCGCTTCTCAGCTGAGAGATGTACGGCTACAGGCTCCGAAACATGTTCTGAGCAGTTACCCGCTGAAGACCCTTTTAGATACTAGTATTTCCGCTAATGCAGCCTATGACAAAATTCTACAGAAGAACGTGTGCAATATGGACAATGGTAGTCCCATATTTATATAGGTTAGAAAGTGACAGGTTAGCTTATGGAATGTAAAGTGTTCGGACTGCCTAATAGGGTAACGGCTGCCATGCAGGGAGTGTTTCTAGACAAAAAGACAGAAATGTAGTTGTCATTTTCAATGATTGCTGGCTTCGGTGGTAGCAAATTATACGCTTTTGAAAAAAGTGTCATCTGTCATTAATTTTTCATTGAAATGTTGCTTCGATTTAAACAATAGATTTCAAGTGCGTTAGTCACATCAGAACACCATTCGTGTAAAATAACAGTGCCCGGACCGGCCTTCAGTTTGGACATCATTATTTGACATGAATGGCGTAGTGCTCGATAATTACCCTATTACTCATAATGGTTGCAAACAGATTGTCAGGATATTAAATTGCAGGACTTGTGTCCGCTTTTGCCGGAATTATATAAGGAAACACTGTTAGCTCAGCTGTCGTCTCCGTCAGCCGAGCTTATATATCTTATAATCATCTGTTCGTCGTCGTCCTTCCGTCCGTCCGTCCATCAAGAATTTGCATTTTCGACTTCTCCAAAATCGATGGACGGATCCTCTTTATACTTAGTGGGCATCGTTGTTTATTTTCACCTTGAAAGGTTAAACTAACATATTGTCATATATCTTGGTCATAGAGAACCCGTCAGTTCCCATAAGCTGAGCTCCATGGAGGAACAACTTTAAACCGAAAGAGCTATCCGTCTTAAAATAAATAATAAAGAAATGAGCGAAGAAATGGATAAAGAAGCGAATATACGAATAGACCTACATGAATGAATGAATGAATGAATTAATGAAGCGTTCAAAGCTCGCCGTGGGCACATGCTCTGAAGGTTACGTTTAATATCAGTTGTATTAATATACTCGTCCCGCCATTTTACGGAACAAAGTTGAAGAAATAAAACGAAGCAGGAAACATTGATATCTACGTCTACCAAGCATACTATACCGTCTACATATAAAATATTCTGTTACACCAGCAACGAATCGATAAATAGGTGAAAGCACAGATGCTCTTCAACATGGCTATCATTTTACGCTCTTACATTCTTTAAATTCAGGTGGGTTGTCTTTTTATATGGTACAGACGTCGGCGTCACAAAAAGAAAAAGGAATAATAATAATAATAATAATAATAATAATAATAATAATAATAATAATAATAATAATAATAATAATAATAATAATAATAATAATAATAATAATAATATATATATATATATACACACACACACAAACAGAAAATGAAATAAACAAAAGCAACAAAAAGACGTGTCCGAGAATGTAAGGCTGCATAACACGATTTCCCGTTTCCCGAACTTCCTTTTGCAGTTGAAGCCTTGGATTTTCAAAGTTTTGCATCGAACTGGCGAATACCGATTAATAATGGCATACCTTCAGACAGTTGGCGACCGGATTGATTATGGAGCGTAGGAAGATTGGATTGTGCATGCGCGCGTGTGTGTAGCTCCTGTTTGTTTTATAGATAGGCTTTGTTTGATGACATGCAAACCGGGACACGCGGGACTTTGTATTTCATCGACGGCCACGAGGGGGCGTATCAGTTTAATCTCCATGATCTAGTTGTGTGGCTGGCAAAAACAGCTTGCAGAAAGGTTTTATAAAAGTAGGGTCGGGGGGGGGGGGGGGAGGAGGAGCGGACGAGTACGCTGGTACAGGAAATCATTTTGCTCCAATACAGCGTACAAAAACAAACATGTTCCATTATAATGACCAATTCGTTGTACCAAAAATTACAGGACTGCCGGTACGCTAGCTGGCACACAAATTAAAATGCCAAAGCACGCCAGTACGGAAATACTCTTCATTCCCTCCCCATCTGCCCGACCCCCGCTCTGCCTCAGTTTAATCTCGTTTTTTCTTGATACAATTGGTTTACACATCTCGTAGAAATGGCATCCATCGGGAAACAACTGCCAATGTCGTGCAACCAAGGTTTACAAGCAAATGCAAAGGAAGACGGAATCTGCATTTTTGTATTTTCAATGTAATACGCAAGGCTGTACGTGGAAAGTCCAACTCAGACACTAGATTGCAGAGAAAGCATTTGCCACGTGCACGTCCTGTACGCTTGTGACACTGCCTGCTGCCAATGCGCAATTTACTATTACTGCTGTGTGTACCAAGCCATCAAAGCTTTTCCTTAACAGCAAGGAAGTACTCTACCCTTCTTGCCAACAGTAACTGTTGTGAACGAGGACATGGATTCAAGGGGTCTGTCATTGGTAATATTTAACCTGTTGTTGGTGCAATATCCTGCCTGGTTGGCCTGTGGGTGGGGCAGTAGCGGTTCCGTGGATCCGGACCTCCAGGCATCGCATCCCGCGGGACATCTACAGCCGCTCGGAGCACATCGTCCGCCGGAAGATCCTATCGATTCTGTGGAGAAGTTTGATCCCGTAACGCCAGAAAAGTTCTCCCTGTATCAGCAGGGAAGCAAGCCGCTTCTGTTCAAGGGAGCGGCAGATATTCTACCTGCCTATCATAAATGGACTGACGATTACTTAATGTAAGTAAATCAACTGTTTAATATACTGGAAGCAATTAAATAAGATTTGAACATTTTTGCACAAACTGAATTTTATATAAAATTGTTCCAATATGGGAAGCTACCAGAAAAGTTTCTGTTACAACCGGCTGATCCAGGACAAATAAACGTGCTATCATAAAAATTATCCACTGCAGGATTAATGGTTGAATAAAATTAACACAACACACAAAAGTAACATCCGTGTAGCGCACATACACATGCATATGCAAACTTTAATATATCTTCTGTTGTCAAGCAGGACAATATTTGGCAATGCATCATGACAATTGACATGACAGGAACAGACCGATGTGTAACACTAGATTTTGATGTTGACGTGCTCTTTGTATACTCAGTGGAGGTCAGGAATGGCAGTGCAATTACCTTCATCGATTTAGCAGACCAACCCGTCACGGTCGGCAAGAATAATGAGTAAATGTACATGTGAACGGTTCCATTCAGTGGTAGTGGTGTACATCGCCAGACCACCCAGCCAGCCAGCCTTTTTCACCAGTTAGAACTTGTAAAGCAAAATTTGTTGACCGAGATGATGATGATGATGATGATGATGACGACGACGACGACGACGACGATGATGATGATGATGATGATGATGATGATGATGATGATGATGATGATATCCTGTTTTTCGGCTCCAAACATGGAAGACAGCCTCATCTCACAGGAGCACACAAGACCGATAGAGGAACAGAAATAAAGATCGGACCGTTCCGCCAACCGGGCAGTGAAAATAGTTGTCAACACTGGTGACAATCTTCCCTTTTAATCAGTCACTGGAATTAGCTGAAAATTCGACTATTTTCTACATTAATTCCGCATCAGAATTTAGAATTTTCTTTCCTTTTTTTCCTTGCTATTTATTTTCTATCTTAGTTGTACTGAAGTGGATTTTGTAATGCATTTCTACATTATACCCGATCGAAGAGCCAAAAGATACAGCGTAACCCGCGTTAACATTGACTGTAGTTTCAATTCACTGAGACGAAGGCTAGGAGCAGTCCACGAAACTGGCCAATATCAAAACAAGATCATGCAACTTTGGGCCCTGTTCTTCAGTAAAAACATAAACACTGAGAATTTTGACTCGGAACAGTTACTGTGAAAGGGTACACTCGCATGGGACGCGCTGGCAAATTGAAATCTATTCTTACGTTCTTCATGATACAGATCAAAGTGATCACAATGATCACAATGTTAACATGCTGTTAATAATGCCGATGCTTCCATTTTGCAGGACGCGGCTGTTCTATTTTAACCCTGTCAATGCTGAGTTCAGAGGCGGAATGAACAGCTTTTCTGGGCACGCGTTGGGCAAGTGCGCCCACAGTGCGCCCAGAATGGCCGTTCGTATAAAAACCGCACCAGTGTTCAGGATTCTCCGTCATTGCGTTTACCGGTATTTTGTGATATGGCAGATACGTGACTTAGCCAGTGAAGCATGTAGCACATATTCATGCGTATCTGGCTGCACCAGGTGTTGTAGAAACTGATAGGCAGTGTTTATCGCTTTTATTCAAACGATGTTGCCAAGTTAACTCTTAACTCTTCTTCATGCAACCACATGCACTATCTCTGCTAAAATGTCATTTGAACACTGTCCACTTGTTCTGTTCCCCACTGCTGTATAATGAGAAACTATAGTAGCGACTACAAAACTTAATTGTTTGCCTTATGATTGCTCCACCACAATACCACCATGCATTACCACCGCCGCCGCCGCCACCACCACCACCACCACCACCACCACCACCACCACCATCATCATCATCATCATCATCATCATCGTCGTCGTCGTCGTCGTCGTCGTCGTCGTTTCTGGATGCAAAAGCCATTTACCAACTGTGTTAGTCACTTATGTATTGGAAGGTATATCTTACCGTTATTATAGTGTCTGTCCAGAACCACTTCCTAGTAGTCATTTTACCCTATTCTACAGTCCCAACTCGTCACTCTCCACCATCTACAAATATGGAATTACTATTGTCCATATTGGGCACGTCCTTCTGTAGAATTTTGACATAGGCTGTATTAGCCAATATAAATTAAGGGTCTTCAGCTGGTAACAAATCAGAACATGTTTCGGAGCCTGTACCCGTACATGTCTCTCTGAGTAGTGGCGCCTTGTCTGAGTTAAATATTCAGCAAAGACAACCCACATAATAATGAATAAATATGAACGTGGCAAATGATGAATTAGCTAAATAAGCGAAGTTTTGCTATTAATGCAGAGCTTATGTTGAAAAATGTAAATTGCACAATCCGTGACTATGTAATTTGCACAATACATTGTGTGGACAAGCAATGCATTCTTTCCGTTCAAATATGATGAAATAACGTTGTAATGTTTTGATTTTGTGACCTTGTGCAATATATGTATGTATATACTTAGTATGTATATGTATGTATATATATATATATATATATATATATATATATATATATATATATATATATATATATATATGGCCTTTTACACCTTCATACTTATGAATATGACCTTGCACGCCATCATATGTATATTTTCTAAGTAATAGCATGACATTTATGACAAACATTGATGATTTGCCTGTGAAGAAACTACGTCATCGCTGTCTCATTATGCAATTGATAATATATCTGGGCGAGATAGGCGACTCCAGTGCACAGGAAAAAATGCAAAAACGTCGTATTTCATTTGATCAACATAACTTCAGTTAGTACTGTTTTGATTTACATTATATTGTCATACTATTCCTATTCTACTAAATAGAGTATAAAACATATTTGCTGTTTTGTTATACGTAATAAATTTATACATGTTCTAGTTCATGTGAGCTTCCGCGTCTTACCTGGTTGCTATTTTTGTTCCAAGAGAAAAGTATGGTTCACTTAAAGTCGATGTGGAACGCGGTAAAAAAGAAAATCGTTCGATGGGAATGGAGACCATACCTCTGTCAGATTTCCTCAGACGATACATCACAGAAGATATCTACATGGTTCAAGACGCACTGCAGCCCATGAAAGGTAGGCCTACTAATATGAACCTTTACATGCTCAGAATAATAGGCCTACTAAATCAACAACTTTCTTTGGCGCAGATTGGGGGTAACCCGCACCGAGGAAATGCTTTTGACCTGGGGCACGCCATTGTATCTACAACTTTTAAAAACCGTGGTTTCCATTAACAGGAAACTTCAGCGAAAACATAAAGCAGACGATAATTTGCATCGCAACGCTTTGAGCGGACATGGGTTAAATCATAAGTGACGCCAGAGAAAACGTGACATCATCAGTTAGTACATTTAACTTAAAGCCAGACAGCATTGTCTAATTTAGTAATTTTCCAATTCAGCTATTAATAGGCTATTGTTTCTTCAAAGCAAAATACTCAGGTCAGGAGGTCAAGCATTTGCAATGAGGGGCTTTCTTCGGACATTAGACCTATGTCGAAACATTGGTTTGAGAACCTATATCGTTTTATTTGTTGTGTGTCTCAAAATCCCTCTCGACCTTACAGCATTGACATGCAAATTGAATGGCAAGATGTCTGTCCGTATATGTCGGGCATCACTTAGTTTTTATAAGTGTCTAATTGAATATAGAAAGACTACCGTAAGAGCTCCTTCTCACGACGTGTTGGTTCTCCCATTAGCAGTAAATACATGAATGCTTGACTGCACAGATGAACACACAATAATATACTTTACTGCATAAGGCCCTTATGAGGGCCATTGCACGTACAGATGTTCCAGGCTCACCCCTTCTCTGCTCTACCCGCGCATATGAGAGAGAGAGAGAGAGAGAGAGAGAGAGAGAGAGAGAGAGAGAGAGAGAGAGAGAGAGAGAGAGAGAGAGAGAGAGAGAGAGAGAGAGAGAGAGAGAGAGAGAATTCACCGTCAAAACCAAAACAAAAGTTGTTTTCATGCATCCGTTCGTTGGAATAAGTCAGAGACTTGGGGCGTTCATAATAGGCCTATATGTCGCATTCTTAGAAGATATAGGTCTATATTCAGTTTACGATCATTTAATTGGCATATTTGAATTTTCATGGAAGGATTCATCTTCTTTCAGTAATACTTATCACAGATAGGCTTACACTGCCAACTAGCAACTGACTTGCCCTCTGGTTTCCAGAAAAAAACATTACAAGCATATCCAAACTGTTTCGATATCCTTCAATTTTATTCTGTGTACATTCTGTTGACATCATCGACACACTGCATGGCCTCAGGGACTGGTGAATGATCCTTTGATGGCTTGGAACTGTAACAGAAAAATCGTGAAATCATTAACGTTAATCTTGCTGTACTGAAACCTATCGCTTCATTTACAACAATTTCTCAAATTCTTTTGAAATGTGTGGCACAAACACCAGTATTTTTCGTAATAACGTAGGGTTGTGGTAAGTACTATAAATAGGGTTTTTGTAGGCCATACATTGATTTGTATGTTCAAGTTACGAGCTAAATTTAGGCTAAATAGACCGAATAGGCTTATAGGCTGACCTATAGGACTAATTGGAGTTCCGAGGGGACACTCAACAAGGATTTTAAGGCGTCGATTTTTACCGTTTTCAACAATAGGCCTATAAACTTTACGCTTATCAGCTGATTAAAAAGGAAGAAAGATAAGCGTAACCTCATTATGAGGCATATATGGGTACAATAGCGACGGAATAAAGTGTAGGCCTATAGGCCCAGGAGGTTATACGGCTACATCCGTTGCGATTGTGCACGTTAATTGAGGGTACGCCGATATAAATACGGTACATAACTTGCCGCCCCCTCCCCCCTCCCGCAGGATTTAGGCCTATGCTTGCTTTGGTTTTGTTCTCTCTGTATATTTTTCCATTGCAATAAACGCATACTTATGTGACGCGGGACTGGATATTATGCGCTCCGTGATTGGGTAAAACCGCAGCTCCCGAACTCGCGTGTCCCACAGTCATTGATATTATGATAGAGTAGACGGTGTGAAAACGAGGTTACCGCGACAGAGGCCTAATGCTTTGTTTGCCGCGATAAAACATCTGATATACTCGTATCACAGTATCTCCTTCTTTGTTGCATTTACCTCCACTAAATTACCACCCCATATGAGCCCTGGATTTCTATTTCACCATCATTATGTCTGGGTGCGAACCCATTTCTTTCTTTCTTTCTTTCTTTCTTTCTTTCTTTCTTTCTTTCTTTCTTTTCTTCTTTCTTTCTTTCTCTCTCTCTCTCTCTCTCTCTCTCTCTCTCTCTCTCTCTCTCTCTCTTTCTTTACCACCAAATTTGTCCGGGTTTTTTCTGGGACACAATTCTTCTGAAAACCATTAAACTTGCCATGACAACTGACATACCAGTGAAATTGTGCATATCGTTTGGAATACTTATGATGTTTAAAATTATGCAAATTAGGGGCAATTAAAATTTGAAAAGCTCCATTTCTTCCAAATTAGTGCAGATAGACACAAAATTTCAATGTGAATGTATAGGTTTGTTACACCTACCAATATAATGGACAGTAAGTGAAAGTTATAGAATTTTAAATTATGCTAACTAAGGCATTGAAAGATTTGAAAGATGACTAGGGGGGCCTATGCCAAAAGCTATTATAGATAGAGATGTCATTCCAATCTCAATTTACATGTATATATGTTTGTGGCAAAGCCACATCCAATGAACCATAAACTACAGTTGTAGAATTCTAATCTAATTTATGCAGATTAGGTGAATATGCAAAATTCAATCTTGAATAGCTTCCAAACTATTATAGATAAAGGTGCCATTCTAACTTTAATTTATGGGTTTTTGATATAGTCGCATTCAATGAACCATGAACCAAAGTTGTAGAATTTTAATTTATGCAAATTAGGTGAATATGCAAAATTTATATCTTGAATGGCTTCAAAACTAGTATACATCGAAATGTCACACTAACTTCATTAGTAGGTTTGTGACATAGCCGCATCCAATGGGCCATGAACCAAAATGCTAGGGTTATAATTTATGCAAATAAGGCAAATACACAAATCTAAATCTTGAAAACTAATACCGCCGGTATACATAGAGTTACCATTCCAACACAAATTTGTTTCGTGTAGGTTTGTGACATGCTGATACCGCATCCAATGAACCATGAACCGAAATTGTAGGCTTTAAATATATGCAAATTAAGCAAATGCACAAAATTAAGATCTTGAACAGCTTCAAAAATATTATAGATAGTGGTGTCATTTAAACTTCAGTTTATAAGTTTGTGCCATGGTCACATCCAAAGAACTAAGAACCAAAGTTGTAGGCCTAGCATTATATTTTGTGGAAATTAGGCGAATACACAAAGTTTAGATTTTGTTGAACGATGGTAAATTGTTGGATTGCAAAATATTCTCATTTTGAAGGCACCCAGACAGATTTGTTGTAAAACAAATCTTCTTTTCTAGTTAATAAGTTTAGATTTTGTTGAACGATGGTAAATTGTTGGATTGCAAAATATTCTCATTTTGAAGGCACCCAGACAGATTTGTTGTAAAACAAATCTTCTTTTCTAGTTAATAAGATACAAGTGTATGATTGTTTAGTTCATTTAATAAAGTAATTACAGCAAATCAGTGTTCACAAAATATCTTTCACGACAATGCATGTTCACTCCCGTAAAGGTGAAAGATGTGATGCTCTAATGCATTCAACTCGATATCTGAGCATACAGTAAAAGCTACACATACAAACATAGGACTACAAACTAGGGCTATATACATACGCCTACATAGCTAGACCTATAGCTTAAAGTCAACATAGCTTGTCCCTGGCCGGACAGAAACTTGAAACATGATTTTAGAGTAACATAGGCTAGGCCTAGCGTATCGGTCAATGAGACAATGATTATAATCGTGATTTCTTTGTCTTTCGGTGACCATGGAAGACTGAGAGTCCAAAGAACCTCGCTCAAAAACTAATTGTATATTTCTAGATGATCTGATAGTTCCCAGACCAATAGTGTGTGGCGGGTACACAGACAAACTAGCCACTGTCGTCATTTGGTTTAGCAGCGGCGGGACAAGATCCGTTTTCCATCGCGACTTAGGCCTCGATAACATCAACTGTCTTCTGGATGGAAGGAAATTCCTCTACATGGTTCATAAGGTAAGCCTTAATAATAAGGCACAGAGAGAGAGGCCCTACCTGTTACTCTAGAAATGCAGTCCACCTACAGGTATTTTTGCCATGTGTTATCACTTTTTTCCTTGATCCATGTGGGGTAGGTGGTCATTTTTCAGAAGTGATTCGTGATTTACGCTTCCGTTTTCTTTCTTTTGTTTTGTTTGTTTGTTTTTTTGTTTTAAAATTAAACCTGACCGTGAATCGTAATTGTATTATTTGTCAAAAAACGGTAACAGTGAAAGTGCATTTAATATATCATGTAATGTATATGATAATAATATATATGATATACACCAGAAACTTGCTTCAGTCACTCAAAGTTCAAAATGTAATTTTGCCAGTGGCATGCTGAAACCATGTATTGGTCTTTGTCCCGCACAACAAGCGCGCCCAAACCGAGTTGAATTGAATGAACACTTCAAACAATGGTGCAAAACACTGACCTCATAAATGAAATAACTCACAAACCACTGGATATAATATTCTAATTTAAATTTCATTTTGAACCCAATCTAAAACAGGGTATAGCAGGAAAGACTGTCTTTTCGAGGGAATTCTTTATAAAGGAAAAGTAATATAAAAAATAGCGTTCAGAGAACGGATTACCCTCAGCGCCCACAAACTTTTCCCCCCTCAAATCTGCATTTTTGAAGACTTTGCAATAGAGTACTTCACATACAATTTCTATACTGTTGTGTATGTAATGAAGGAGAGGACTGGTACCATAATACGGTGTAACTGCACCAAAATTTTGATTAAGCTGTGACAAAACCTTGAGAAATTATGGTGACATTGTCCACTTGTGCGCCACTGAGATGGCCTTCAGATAAATACTTCAAAAGTTTCATAACAAGTTCAATAATAAGTAGAGGAAGCTGGTTTTCGATAGGAACATGGTCCATTGATATAATGTGCATCTCGGACATAATTTGGAAACGCTGCGGTCAATATTTGTAGAGATATAGCGGTAACGTCAACAGGGTTGACGCCACTCAGACGGCCTTTAAAATACATTAAAAGCTTCATAAAAGGTTTGAAATAATCAGAGGAAGCTGGTTTTTCAATAGGAACCTGGTCCCTCCTCAGGTTCTTCTGTGACAAAAATTTGGTAAAGCTACGGTGAATATTTTTGGGATATTATGGTAACGTCGTCCCTTTGTGCTCTATTCAGACGGCCTGGAAATAAATAATTTAAAAGTTTCATAAAAGGTTTAGAAATAATAAGAGGAAGCTGGTTTTCAGATGGAACCTGGTCCATTATAAGGTGCATCTGTGACAAAAATGTGGTACCACAACGGTGAATATTTTTGAGATATCGCGGTAACGTCGATGATACGATCGGACAGACGGGCGACGCAGGTGATAACAATTCCCTCCAGCACTTAATGTGCCGTGGGTAATGAAACATTTCGCAGAGAGAAATAGGGTAACACTATATAATTGAGTCTAAAAGATAGAAATTTGATTTGTCTGTCAACTCGAGCTCTTTATGCCACAATATTGACTATGATTATGGAGTTTCTACATATTCATTTTTAAAATTACAAAAATACAATGCAATATTGAACAAAAAATATGATCTAGAGTCAAAGAAAGAAATGTGCACTTCCTTATGCCTCATTTTATGTTATGTTGACCTGTAATCTTAACAGTAAATTGGAGTTCTTCCTTTAGCTTTTCAAACTTACCATCTCCGTTCATTTAAGATATATTCAAGTGACAAACTTTACACCAAATCATTATGTTTCTTGTAGTGAACTGGTGAAAGGTTACCTGCACTGTATGTGTGCATTTCACCCGCCACAATACAGTGAAACTTGTTTTAATTCTTGTCCACAACTGTTTGCTTATATGTCTTGTCATCTTGTGGCATATATTTCATCATAACCTTTCAGTCGGTATCTTTTCTTTTGCCAACTGTTGTCTATAGATAAGTGGCTGTACAGTTATGTTTTCTTGTTGGTGCAATCTTTATTGCTTTAAACGCAATGGTGCAGACTGAAGCTCAACTGCATCAAATGACTCCTTCTATTCAATAAACAAAGGGCACCCTTGCCTGGGAGAAAGATATTTGACCTTCGAAAATGGAATCTTTACATAATTTAAACAATTTGCTGATTTTGCAAAATTCACAAAGTTTCAGCTTTAATCTGAATTATATTGAATGGTTTCTTGCGATTCACTTTAAGTAAGTGCACTAACCAAGCTGAGCTGACTGTATATTTCTGCTTCAGCAAGCTCCTTTTCCATTTGACTATGTATATTGTCAACCTCCTGGATAGGGGAATGCCACGTGGTACTATACGTTTTATTCCAGAAACTTGATGTCTTTATGTGCTTCCAAGAACGGAGTCAGAGCATGAGCCATGATTGAATTTCTGTTTTGTGGCAAGCATGAATCTGACCACAGAGTATATGATCTAACTTCTCGAAACTGTGCTGAGATTTTTTCTAGAATAGCTACAATGGCACTTGCAATAGGATTTCCCGACCGACCCACAGCATGCTTACTCCAAACACCACATTAAGCCTCTTTTTTGTGGGAACAATGAGCAGTAAGGTTGTACACATTCAATTTCATGTGATTAAAAAAATCTGGAAATGTCAGCTCTTTGGCAAAGCAACACGTTTTCCAGCTGAGTCAAAACAAATTACTGCACCCTCACTTGCTCTGTCGCGATCACGTTCAACCCAAGTTGCCACTTTATCCTGGGTGTATTTTATCATTTTAAGCGTAACGAAGATGTGTACTCCATGTACACGTGGAGTTTACTGCCCTGGTTGCAAATTTCGCTTTATTAGAATCATAGTACCCTACATGTACCTCACACGAGAATCATATTTCTGACAATCTGATTGGTTTGTTGGACTTAAAAAATTGTGTTTCCCAGTTTCTGCATATACACAGATGTGATTCTAACAAAACCCCAAACGCAAGTACACCAATCTGTTTTTTCTCTTATTGTACCGTATTAGATGGCGCTAGCCTGCTGATATTTGAACTGGAGATAGAACGAAGTATAGCGGTGCCAGTGGTACCAATAACTCAGTTTTGACCACAAGCGTACACAGAACAAAGTAACTCTCAGCCGACGAGAGGTTTTCTGGAAATAGTAATACTCAATTAAAAAATCTAGATGGGCGTTTCATCTCATTGTTCCACGGAAAAGGCACCTCAAGACTTTAACATGGGTCACGTGGCATTTACTGGTCCGTTCCTTCTTTCTTTTCTTTTTTTCTTTCTTTCATTCTTTCTTTGTCTCTCTTTTAATTTTTCTCTGCTTCTCTTTCACACATCTATGTAAATTTCTAATTTTTCTATTGAAGCGACTTCTTTGAAACTGACAGGTCAGCGATTTAACGTGAGCCTATGTAAATCACAAAAATGCCAAATGGCAAGTCGAAAGGTCTTTGTTGTGTCTCGTGTCGTTAAATCTTTTTTCCTCATGAATCATATGTACCAGCCTTTTGGGGGCCCCCTTAACATATGAAAAACATGTGGCAAAGAGTTTTGTTAAAATAATTAATGCCTCATAAAAGCAAATGTTACACAAAGTTGCGAGGAAATGTTAGTACGTTGTTCGTTTGGTTCCCGCGTACATGAATATCGAGCAGCACGGTTCTAAGCCCACATTGGAAGGGATTTCATTGGGTCTGTGTGCAAGCACAGCCTTTTGTCTTTCCTCAAATGCTTTATTCTTTCTTCCTTTGTCTCTGTTTATTTACTTATTATACTTTCTTTCTTCTTTCCTTTCTGTCTTTTTCTTTCTTTGTTTGTTTGTTTTTCTTTCTTTCTTTCTTTCTCTCTCTCTTTCTTTCTTACTTTCTTTCTTTCTTTCTTTCTTTCTTTCTTTCTTCCTTCCTTCCTTCCTTCCTTCCTTTCTTTCTTTCTTTCTTTCTTTCTTTCTTTCTTTCTTTCTTTCTTTCTTTCTTTCTTTCTTTCTTTCTTTCTTTCTTTCCTTCCTTCCTTCCTTCCTTGTGAATTCTGTCCTTAGTTTTTCTCGGACAAGATTGTTCCGAAAAGTACCAAACTGGGCATGTTGATTGACCTGGTAGTGAAATGAAGCAACTGGTTTGGAATAGTTACCATGTTGAAAATTATGCAAAATTGGGGCCATTTGAAAAATTTAATGTTGAATATTGTCAGAGCTAGTAATTGCCTGTTAAACGACTTATCTTACTCCGCCGAGGGTAAGTAACGCATGTGGATGCCCCATAACTAGTCGGTTAGCAGGCAAAGCTATTAAAGGCAGAGATACCATTCCAACTTTAATTTATAGGTTTGTACTATATATAGGCGCATCCAGGACACCACGGACAAAAGTTGTAGAAGTTTAATTTATTCAAATTAGAGACACTTCGAAAGTTAAAAGGGTGAATATCTTCAAAACTATTAAAGGTAGAAATGCCATTCTAACTTCAATATATAGGTTTGTGCCCTAGACGGATCCAATGAACCACAAACAAAAAGTTGTAGAATTTTAATTCATTAATGAGGGGAACGTGAAAAGTTTAAATGCTGAATATCTTCCAAACTATTGTAGGTAGAGGTGCCATTCTCAAGCCAATATAGAGGTTTGTACCCTAGGCGTATCCGATGAACTATAAGCAAAAGTTGTGGAATTTTAATCTATGCAAATAAGTAGTACTTGAAAAGTCAAAAGTATTGATTATCTTAAAACCTATTATAGGTAGAAGTGTCATTCCGACTTCAGTATGTAAGCTTTTTATCTATGCGCATCCAATAAACCACAAACAAAAATATATGCTAATTCGGGGCACTTGAAAAATTTAAACGTTAAATATCTTCAAAACTATGATAGGTAGAAGTGCCACTTCAATTTATAGGTATGTGTTGTGGGGACATCCAGTGAACCACGAGCGAAAGTTGTAGAATTATAATTTATGCAAATTAGGGGCTTTTGAAAAAATTAAATTTTGAATATGTTCAAAACTGTTAAAAGATGACGTACCATTCACACCTTAATAATCTTCTTTGTACATTTAATTTACCACAACCAAAAGTTGTAGAATTGTAATTTATGCAAATTAGTAGAATTAACAAAATTTCAATGTTCTGAAACTTCACAACCATTACAGCTAGAAGTGTCATTCGAACTTCAATTGACATGCTGGTGACACCTGTATCCTATGAAATATAAACCAAAGTTGTAGCATTCAAATATTCACTTCAAAATTGCAATAGATCGGGGTGCCATTCTAACTTTATGTGATTATGCTTGGGAGATAGTTGCATCCAATGAACCATGGATTTAAGTTGTAGCAGTTTGGTTCATGCAAAATAGGCAAACACATAAAACTAAAATCTTGATTAACTTTGGACTGATTTGATGACAAGCATATCAAATAACCCCAGTTGTTTTCCTGTCTTGCTAGCTGCGCGCTTCATAGATACTAAAGTCCTCGTCTGTTCTGCGTGTATAGCCGGCACAGACTCTGAAACTTGTCATCGATGATTGTTGAAGTGACATAAACGCTTCAAATCATAAAAAAACCCAAAAACATTTAGGCCCAATAAATGACATGTTATGGTAAATGAAAACGTTAATATTCGACATTTCGATGAATAATGATATTAATGTCACACGTCTGATGAATGTCTGACACATTACGGATATTATACAGTCAATACAATGAAAAACCTAACCGACATCAATCCGTGTATTAGACACTTACGATCATTTTCAACGGAAACATCTAACCGAAACCAACCTGTGTCTCAGACACTTCATGTCAATTTCAATAATAATAATAATAATAATAATAATGATGATGATGATGATGATGATGATGATGATGATAATAATAATAATAAAAACAACAACAAACAATTGACATCAATCAATTTTGCGCAGTGATTGTATTTGTGTCTTTTTGTCCAAAACCACTTCATAGTGGTCGTTACCCTATTCCGCAGTCCGAACTCTTTACTGTCCATAGGCTAACCTGTCACTGTCTAACTTATCTACATATGGAAGTACTATTGTCCATATTGCACACGTTCTTCTGTAGAATTTTGACATAGGCTGTATTAGCCCAAATAAATTAAAGGGTCTTCAGTGGGTAACTACTCAGAACATGTTTCAGAGCCTTTACCCGCACATCTCTCTCTGAGCAGCGGCTACTTGTCTAATCTAAATATTCAGCAAAGACAACTCACATAATAATGAATAAATATGAACGTGGCAAGTGATGAATTAGCTAAATACGTGAAAGTCTGCTTATAAACCCAGAGCTTCATTATAAAAGAAGAATACCTGTTCAACAAAACATAATTATTAAATTTGTATAGTACAGGTTCAGATAAGAACAATTTGACTTACCTCTGAAATAGTATGTACCATTTCTAGCTGGATAGCTTACCTTAGTTAAAAAAATTGCCAGTGTATAACTGAAGTAGAAACAAACTGGGGCATTATATTTCAGTCCAGTATATATATATATATATATATATATATATATATATATATATCCAAAATTTCACAAGCACCGCAATTGCCATCAAAACTCTTGTGTTTATACAACAATTTTGAATTTAAGAATTCCACCTTTAGTGCAGATTGATAACTCTGCAAAGCTTGGCGCTCAACAGTTGAATATGTTGTTTTTCGTCAGTAATTCATATACAGTGTATCTATGTTATACTTCTAAAAAAACTACTACTGGTATAGCATTTGGGGATAATTTAGAGTTTAAGCGTGGGTTGTGTTTGGTCTGTGATACCATTTTATTTAACCACTCTTTTGGGATAGTGTGGGTCCTGAAATTAAAGGACATTTCTTTTCTGCTTGAAGGCATGTCTTGGTGGATAAGAAGTGATTATGCACTCCACGTTTCCGTATATAGATAGACGCCTACTCTGATCGGCATAATGGCTTAATGTACTCAATGCTAGACACAATGATCACCAAATTCTCAACTTGTTCTCATTTCCAGGACAATTTTTGTACTGTACTCCATCAAGCACAAACAACTGTTTCTTGACCACATTGCATAAAAAATTACAGTGGTGCATCCATTTCCATATAAAATCTCTCTCTCTCTCTCTCTCTCTCTCTCTCTCTCTCTCTCTCTCTCTCTCTCTCTCTCTCTCTCTCTCTCTCTCTCTCTCTCTCAGCTTTAGCAAGAACACATGTGCACGCATGCCTGGCGTATATTTGTCCATAAGTTAAGTCACTTTTCCCAGTTGGGTATTACCGTTAATATATACTGTGTACATCATGGTTTTTATCAAGCGTAATACTATGTACAAGCACTATATTGTGTATGTATGCAACGGTTTTATTGTAATGTTATGTGCAAGTACTTTCAATTACAATTGTGCAGTGATCAAATTGAAATCTTGCTTTTATGTGCTTTTTCATGTAACATGAATTGAGCGTGATGACGTACAAGTCAGACTTAAATGGCAATATTTATTCACTTCATTAAGGAATACAGCCCCATAATAGGGTGTTTTGTGGTGACCAACTCTCTGGAGGCCAACTACCTTGAGTGCAGATTTTTCAACATTTAAATTTCCCACCCCATGAAATAATTGCGTATTTGTGTTACACTATGCTGCAAGCCAGACAAGCCACGATATACTAATGCGATGTCGTCAGCATACATGACACAGTCATTTCTTTTAGCCCAGATCCACTATACAAATCTCCGTTAGAAAAGGCTGCCAATGTCACACCACAAAAACAACATGCTGCAAACACGTAAGCTATTTGGTGGTCTTATATAAGAGTTAACTTCTGACTGTGTATGGCTGACCTTGACCTAATTGTCAAGGTCTCAGGGCCACTTGGGATAATTTTGTTATCAGATGATAACTGAACTATTTGATAAAGGACTTTGATGCTGCACATGACGATTGTCCACAAAACCGATATAATTGGATTGCACGTTGGTGCTCTTTACCGAATTTCATAAATATGATGCAATATCACAAACTGAGACTATTGTTAATTTATTTTAGTGACTTGTGTATAAAGTCACAAAGTATACTCAAAGGCAGCCGTTATATCTGACTGGGTCATATTACAACCCTGGTCACACAAAATCGCCATTTACCATTTAAGCTAGCCAGTCAATCAGCTCAAAGACCAATACCATCTATGCTGCTAGCCAAAATCCCATTTACCATTTAAGCTAGCCAGTCAATCAGCTCAAAGACCAATACCATCTATGCTGCTAGCCAAAATCAACCAGGATAAAGGTCAGCACTATTCATGGTAGCCAAAGCCAATCAGTGAAACACACACACAAAAAAAAACCCAATTCAAAAACAAAAAGAAAAAAAACAAAAAGAAAAAAGGAAAAAAACCCACACACACAAACAAAAACAAAACAGCAATATATATATATATATATATATATATATATATATATATATATATATATATATATATATATCAGCAGAAAATATGGATCAGCACCATTTATGCCAGCTAAAATCAATCACGCTAAAGATCAGCATCGTTAATGCAGCCAAATCAATCTGCACAATTTGTGCCAGACAAAATCAATCAGCATAAAAGTCATCCCCATTTATGTTAGCTGAAAGCTATCATGATATATGTTAGCACCTTTTTTATGTGAGCCCAAATCAATCAGGATAAAGATCAGCACCATTCGTGCTAGCCAAATTCAATCAGGACAAAAACCAACATCGTTCATGCTTGGAAACATCAATCAGCACAAAGGTCAGCATCATTTTATGTAAGCTGACAGCAATATGATAAAGATCAGTATCTTTTATGCAAGCCAATCAATTTGCACTGAGGTCACCATCGTTTATGCTAGACAAAACCAATTAGGATAAAGGTTAGCATCATTTGTGCTAGTCAAAGTTAATCTGTAATACCATCAAAACCATTTGTGCTAGCCACAATCAATCAGGTCAAAAGCCAACGCCATTTATACTGGCAAAAATCTATTAGTATGGAAATTAGCACCTATTATGCTAGCCAAATCTAATGAGCATAAAGATCACCTTTAATGCTAGCCAAAAAAACGCATTAGGAAAACGCGTATGGGGCTGCCACTATCATCTCTGACATAGTGATGCAACAATATACTGCCTTTAAAGCTTATTGGAGGAGTGCAGAGGTGCACAATAAATATACGACTCGACATTTAAGGTTATTTTCACTTTATTTGGTGTCGTCGCACATGCAGGTTGCAGACATTTTATTATTTTATTTTTATTCCATGTCCATTGCTTTACTAATATTTGAATTTTATTATGGCATTGTATTTTAAGGCATGGTGGTACAAGAATAAAAATTAAAAATGTACGCGAGACATATCATTTTGTTATGGAATTTATTTGCACAAATTTCCACACAACTGATGCATCTTGTTTACCTGCTCGGCTTTTGTGTAAAGTGTTGCTGTACATAATGTACTGCCAAAACAAGTAACGACAATGCTCAGGGTAGCGTTTTGTTGTGACGTATTACCAGAACGAACAGTATGATTCTGACGACCTGCATGCTTCACGAACTGACACGTAAAACAGGTGGTGTAAATTACCGTGCATTGGTAACGCTGCATTATCCGGACGTTCTTTGCTTCTGTAGAAATACGCAGACAAAGTACTGCAGGACGGTTGGGTGGAGAACGGTGGCTATAGTAGTGCTGACGTAGAGAAAGTGGACATGCACAAATTTCCGGCATTTCAAGAGCTGCCTTGGTTTTCAGTCACCATGGAAAAAGGGGACTGTCTGTATATCCCGGACGGGTAAGTTCAGTTTGTGGTGTCCCTTGGCATATGTTTTGGTCAACAAAGGCAGGCAGTAGAATAAGTACTCAGTCGATTATGCATATATGCGCTTGCAAAACAATGAAGCTTTCGGACATGGAATCATTGAGCGGACTCCTTCCAAGTCGGCTCCGCGGTCCTATGCCAGGAAACTTATTGTTGCTATCATGCATATATATATATATATATATATATATATATATATATATATATATATATATATATATATATATATATATATATATATATATATATATATATTATATATATATATATATGTTATGCTATGCCGTTTCTTGTTTTATTTAGTATTTAGACATATGATTAGATATTAAGTCGTGTGAAAGAAGGGTGAAGAAGTACAACGCTGCATTCATTACATTGCACTCTTTTAATTCAAGTATGTGATGAGCTCTATCTATATGCACGACTGTGCAGAGGATGTGTATTGAGTATTCATATTGATATTGTTGGCAGTGGGTATTACCTGTAGCTGTAGCTTTTACATGTCATTTCGCATTGGAATCACTTGATCCAGAGAGGGCGTGTATGTTATGTGATTAAATTCATGCAACTCTCAGTACCAACTACGACCTAAGTCGAACGATGAATGAAAAAAAAACTTTCTCTGACTTATAGTAAGGGTGCAAGATTCGTGTTCCTCGTAAACATGGCTTTTAATTTAAGTACCAGCTTACCTGTAATTACAAAGACTCTATAAGTCTGGGTCAACATCTTTCCTCGCACGCTTTAGGCCAATTGCTCAGAAAGGGCTCCAAGGAAAGCTGTTGACTCAGTAAAAAATGTGGCACTGATAGAGTTAATCATGTGAATAAATGTATTTGATCAGATGACCAAATAAATTTGAACATATTAGAGATACATTTAGTCATGTGGCTAAATGCATTTGATCATGGGATTAAATCGATTTAATCATATGTTGAAATCGAATTGATCATATGTTGAAATCGAATTGATCATATGTTTGAACATATAAACAAATATTTAAACGCATGATTAAATATTTGAACATAAGATCAAATCGATTTCATCAAATGATCAAATGCATCTAGAAATAAGTTTTGATTAGTTACCCATTGAAGACCCTTTAATATATTTGGGTTAATGCAGCCTATGTCAAAATTCTACAGAGGAACATGCGCAATATGGATATTAGTGCTTCCATATTTATATAAGTTAGACAGTGACAGGTTAGCTTATGGGGTGTAAAGCATTTGGACTGCAAAATAGGGTAACGATGATCAGGAGGGGGTTTTGGACCAAATAATAATAATAATAATAATAATAATAATAATAATAATAATAATAATAATAATAATAATAATAATAATAATAATAATAATAATAATAATAATAATAATAATAATAATAATAATAATAATTCTGTACTTGCAGCTATGTCACGAACCTACGAATTGAAATTAGAATGGCACCTCTATCTGAAATAGTTTTGGAGATACTGAAGAACTAATTTTTGTGTATTCACCTAATTTGCATAAATTAAAATGCTAGAACTTTGGGTCATGGTTCATTGGATGAGGCTATGTCACAAACCAAGATTGATGTTGGAATAGCACCTCTATCAGTACACACAACTTCACAAATCTTGAATATCGTCAAAACTGTAATAGATAAAGGTGTCCTTCCAACGGGTACTGATACAGTTATGAGTGTGGTGTACATGCAAACGAAGCATATATACAAAATTCGTAGCATCTGAAAATGTGCTAATCAAAGACATTACACATTTTAAAACTTGAATAATATCAAGAGGAATTACTCAGACACACAGTTCCAGTGTTTACTTTTACAGTAAAACCTCTCTATAGTGGGCACCCTTGGGACCAGAGAAGAGTGCCCATTCCTGAGATGGTCAGCCCTTCTGGGCAATATGGATGAGTATATACGCATGTACATGTACATTATTCATACATGCACATATACTTGTACAATATATACATATTATAATTAAAGGGGATGTGTATACATGCAATAAAAAACTTTCTTTGTTCTTTTATTACACAAACACATTTTAACAGATGCTGTAACGAAACTGCATGTACATGTACCTGTAAACTGAGACAGGCACTATACTGTCTCAGTATTCCTTGTCTTGACTATGAAGAACAGGCTTCATAATAATTTCACAGAGTGACATTAATGCAAATATTTTGACATATTTCTTTTGACCTAAATTTTCCATATTTTAACTGATTAATCGTTTAAAGTTGAGACAAGCAGGCAAACTGTAATTAAGTGTAGCAAACTTTCTACTGTGTGTGAAAAATGTCAGTAATACTTGATACTATTGTTTGGGCCATCTGCTGCTGATCGGAAAGTGAGTGATAAACAAGAGGCTCAGCAAGCATTAGTTTTCACATTCAGACATTAGAATAAGTCAGCTGCAAAAGGTCACAGGCACATTAAACATGTTCCACTATAAATACTGGAAGAAAACTCAGTGCAAGAAGAGAAAAGAGATGGAAGCAAGAATCAGACAGTACATGTAAGGACTAAGAAAAGACTCTTGCCATGTATGGTTAGCCATGCAGGCTAGCATGGCATTGCCTGTTTAGTAATATTTTCAGCTGCAGAACTCTTAGTAGCAGGCGACTATGCTGTATCATCATTTCTGCACATATTGTTTGGACAATGCCATCAATTCAACAATATTTCCCTACAATTTCATCATCCTGTGGTTTCTCAACAAAAATTCCACTGCGACAATAGTAACAGGCTTCATCTCGCTGGTTACAAGAAACCAAAGATATGAAAGTGTGCACTTAGATGACACAAAATCCACACACTAGAGTCTCCGTGGCCAGGTGGTTATGGTCCTCGCTTTGTGTGTGAGGGGTACAGGGTTCAAGTCCCGGCCGATCCAAAGGGATTTGTCCCTGGCTCTTCATGTGCAGTGACCACTTAACTGTTCAAAAGCTTAGTGGGATATGTTTGGGTTACGTGTGCCTGATTATGTCAGCAGTGATGACGAGGCTGCAAGTCCCCTGACTCAGTAGCGGCCGCTATAAGAAATGCACTCACGACAGGTACCTGCACACACCTGTGTGAAAGGTTGATTGAGTGGCGTGCAATAGGGCCCTGGGGAAGATAAGCGTCAGCTTTCCAGGTTTAACCCTCTACTACTAATACTACTACTATTACTAATACTCCAACACTACTGTCTCAAAATTCACTTTGTGAATTCAAAATTGTGAAAATAGTCTTTGAGGACTTGAAGACCATACTTTGATGGGTCTAACCAACTCAGCACTGCATGTAGTCTATTTTTAATATAATTCTGGCCAGAAGTGCAGTGCCTGTGCTCCCTTTGGGGTTGATACTTACAGGAAACTCATGATAGCCTCAGTAAAAAACTGACCAGCTGGGACACCAGTCACGGTCATGGTGCACTGATGGCTCAGTGGGAGCCAGTGGGATATAGGAAACTATAGCCTGCCTGGCACATATAGCAGCATGGAGCAGATCTGTTTTTGCATGAACAGAAAGAGATTCTCTGTATTTTATTGAGAGCCTCATTACACAGTTGTTGGGAGCCCTCCCCCCCCCCCCCATTTGCTACAAGACCCAAACCTTCCAAACCATACACCTAGCATGCATGGATAGAAGGCTGCCTTTGAGACATGTTCAGGCTAATTTATTATGAATGGAAAAAGGTTGCCTAGCACCATGGAGGTCCATGCAGCTTGTAACAAGCAGTAGAAGGGATGTGTATTGTGGGGGAAATTCAGTGAATTTAGCATACATAAAAATTCCCCAACTTTTCTTTGCATGCCATTGAATTTGCCAGATGTCTCAAACCTACATGTGTAAGTTAGAACTTGTTATCTTTCTATAATTTTGAAGATATAGGGGTTTTGAAACTTTAAAAACACAATTTGCACAATCTGAATTTATCAGCCGATGGGAATTTTTTAAGGCCAACAAAGTGAGAGGCATGTTGGCTTTTTGTAAATCCTTTTATTTGACATTTAGGTGGTTCCATGCTGTAAACTCCACGCCACCACGTAATATAGCAGTGAATTTATGGTTTCCACCATTGAAGCAATTTCAAAAGCAGGACTGTGACAAGATGTCTCCAGAAATCCCTTTGTTCCTACCACTGCGGAACTTTAAGCTTCACCATGTAGAAGATTTCTATAAATCTGATCCCTCACAGACCACAGATGACGAAACATTACGGTAAGATATCTTAAATAATTATCATCATTCACAGAATAGATTAAGATTAATCCAACAACCGTCCAAGGTGGAAAAAAATGTAAAATATACTTGAACAGTGTTATATAAATTATGTTTGACTGCGAACATAAAAGAGGTTTCTGTGTTAATTTTGTGTAGATGATGGCTATATTTTGTGGTCTATGTCACAGTGCTGTCCAGCTGAAAATCTCTGTAGCAAAATTTTCTTTCCTTGTAGCATTTTTCCCACTCTTTACCTCAGAAACACTTATTTTGGAAAAAATCTGTTGCAGTTTTGAAGGGCTTTGTAGCAAAATTTTGCTACAATGCTCCAGTTGGACAGCCCTGTATCATGGAGCTGTCAGTTTTCTTACCCTACGGGTTTTTGGACATAGACATAAGACATAAGGCTCCACCGGGCTATATTACATAAATATCGGCCATCACACTCAAGAAGACTATACCACATAAACGCCAGGCATCGTACTACATATTGCTATACCACTCAACCAGACCATACCACATAAACACCAGACACCAGGCTGCAGATGGCTATACCCAATGGACATCATACTCCAGCAGACTAATACATTGGTCTCCGTCATTCTGCAGCAAGCTATACCACCTTGACATCATACTTCAGCAGACTATACCGCAGTCACATCGGTCATCATACATTGATACGGCAATAGTCTAATACCACGCAGCTCACTTTAGAAATGTCTCCAACAGACAAAATATCATACCGTTTGGCTCTTTTCTAAGTGCTCCACTATTCACGACTGCAATGAAAACAATAGAGTTATGTGAACAGCCCTAACTCAGCTGGCCAAGATACATGAAAAAAGTCGCAATCATGGCTGAGGTGAGCTGCAGCTTAAGCTGAGGTGAGATGAACAAAACTGAACCTAGTATTGTTTTTGAGCTGACTGTATATAAATATGAGTGTCCTCGATCTAGTTTTACTGAGATCCTGTCAAAGAACATCTTCAACAAATTTAAAGTGGATCCGATGTGTGGTTTTGGAGAGATTTACATAAACAGAAATGTACATTAGGATTCAAAAATTTACCATGCAAACATGTTGTCTTGTCACTTGTTGTACAATTTCAAACATTTGACAAAAAGCAGAGAATATTAGCGACATCAATGTACATGTTTGGTGGAGATTGAGTCGAGCTCCGCTCTTACAATATTTTAAGATAAAACAAATTGTGCTTTGCAAGAAAAAGCAGAAAATTATGATAAAACTTATAAAAAGTCATGATAAAGAATGAAAAATATCACCCCGTTAGCTTCGGAACAAAGAATAGTCTAGGTGTTCCCAGACGTGTTCAGAAAGACACACAAAAATCAATTGAGCATCACCATTTGAAGACAGTTGATAGACCCACTCAAGGCACAACCCAACGAAATTTGAAGTGGATCTGGTCAAAGGATTTGGAGAAAACCTACAGCCACGCATACACACTGGAATACCTGTCGTAACCATGCGTACATAAACTCTAACCGATCATTACTTAACTTCAAATGTTCGTCAAAACCAGCGAATGAGAGTGCTCCTACGTGGCGAACGAATTTGGTGGAGATCGAATCAAGCTGCATTCCCACAAGGTTTGAAGACAGGCCAGCATGTGGTGTTTGTAGAACTAAAAAATACAATACACACATAAATAGGAAAAGCGAAAATCCTCCAACGAGAAAGTCGTAAACTACAAAAATCAGTGGAGCGACACCGTTTCAACAAAGCTGGCATAGATGAACCTGAGTTACAGTCAAGTTTGAAGTGCTTTGGGATACGATTTTGGAGGTGACAATGAAAAAAAAAGAGTAAAAATGAACGGACGACAGGCCATCCGTTAAGCTTAATGACTGACAAGTCAGCGGAGTTCAAAAAGCTGTCGTCGAAAAATTTCAGTCCGTATCTTATAAAACTATGTCTGCCTTCAACTAAATTTTTAACTGCAAATGCTTCAATTTCCAATCACTGTAAATTTTCGTATGCAATATCGTTTCCATAAAGGGAAGGATGGTTTGGGCATGACAGGCAGATGTCTGCAACTAAGCCGGGACACACATATGCGCATAAGCATTTGAAAAACACATTCCTGTCGATTGCTCGATCATTTCGCTGTCAAAGTTCAGTCACTTCGAGGAAAGCAGTTGACTTGGGCCGTGCTTATGGTCTCTACAGCTGTAGGCATGTTGGTATTGGAATGAAAGGTCGATTTACAAATAATACAAATCTAGTATCGCTCTGTCAATTCCCAGCACATCGACATTTGCGGCAGTGGGCAATGAAACGGTTAAATGGCGGTGCATTAAAAGCAGAAAACCTAACTACATGACTTTGGATGATTTTTAGGTGGCACCAAGTAGGCAGTACTAAAAATTATCACTGTATAGTTTGTCTTTCTGCGCCGCGAGGCATGCTTTGTAACTTAAGTTTGTACGGTGCAGATTCAATGAATTCATGAAAATAGAGACTCACTGAAACATCATTGTACAACATACTTTACAACTACCAAATTCAAAACGTTTTCTATGTTGTTGAGGGGCCACAAGCGCGAAAAAATACCATTGAAAATAAATTTGAAAATTCATAAACACTGTGCCAAAGGTAACAGCAGGTCTATCCGCTTTTCTGTCAACTATAAAGTTCTTGTGGATGTTGTATGGGTTCATTGAATAAAATGTTTATTCTGTTTTTTTTTTTTTTTTTGTTGCAGTTACATTATCTTCTCCGATTTTGTATCAAACGACCCGAAAAAACCGCTTAATATTGAAGTGTTCACAGGAGTTCTACAAGGGGAGGCGCCAAACGAAGACATCAAGAAGGTACAGTCTTGAAATTAATAATATAGCTAATTGCTTGTAGTAACAAGAGAAATATGACAGTCCTGTGCTCAGCTGACCTTACATGCACAGTCTGAACTGGTGCTGTGAACTTGAGAACGATATCAGTCTACTTTAAGATCATCATCACTGTTTGTAATATCAGTCTTCACCCATACAGTTTATGAGTCATTTTAAACAAAAAGTCACGGAATCCATTATTGCCAAGATTTTAGACACTGCCAGTTGACCTTTCAGTGTCACTCAAGGTCAAAATTAACAAAACCAAAAGAAGCCAAACTGGTACTCCCCTGTTAGTGTTTAAGAGTAACCATGGACCTAGTGTCCAATATTACTACAATATACGCTAATATGTAAGATTTACTGCCATCCCTATTGTACAGCAACCAAGCTAACATAGACATATACCCTGACTGATTTTTTCCTAATTTTTGATAATTTGCAAAAAAAAAAAAAAAAGACAGCACCGCCATATAGTGAAAAAAATAAGTGAAGATAATTCCAGATGCATTCGCACTAAGTTTAAAGAAGATCTAACAGTTTGGGAGAAGCCAAGAAAAGTTAAAATGAAAATATAAAAAAAAATCGTTAAGAAAATAAAATAAACAGTAGCACCAGTTGTTGAACAAATTAACGTCTAGGGGTCCCCACAGGTGTCCCCGTGAATTTTCAGACCGGGTGCTTTTGGAGAAAACCTTTTATTATTTCACAAAAATGAAATGAAAAAATCCAAATTATTAAAAATAAAAGATAGCTGAAAGTGTGACTGTTTGAACAAATTTGGCAGACACCTACCCAAGGTACATACCTACGAAGTCTGAATTGAATCTGGTTGATGGTTTTGGAGAAATAAAAAATGTGAATTCCTTTTTAATTTCCATTGATTTGCATAGCAATCAGTTGGACTATGTGCATTAGTCGGAATTACCTGCACAGAAAAATTCATGAAAAAATCAGGGATCCATAGCATCACAATCTAGTGAAGAACTTTGTATAACCCTTCCATCAGACACCTTTCTACCACGTTTCAGCACAATCTGCAAGACAGTAATGAAGAACAAAATAGCAACAACACACAAAAATTTGTGAAAAAAAAAATCTACAGTGCCACTTGGTGAAGAAATGAAGGTCCAACAGTGCCCAGAAATGTTTTGATGCTACATCAAAGTAATTGGCCAAGCATCTTTAGAGAAAATGTTTTAGATTTTCCCCAAAAATGAGCGAAACAAAATCATTAATAATCCATAAATCACTGAAGCATGATCATATAAATATGTTTAGAACAGATCCATCCAAGGCACATCTCTAATAAGTTTGATGTGAATCTTGCAGACGGGTTTTGGAGAAGGAGCTGAAAATGTGAATTTCCATTGCAGTCCCTGTTGACTTGGATAGTTATCAATACGAATATAAGCATTAACAGACAAGTACCCAAATTAAAAAAAAAATGTTAAAAATCAGGGATCCACAGCATCACCACCTAGTGAACACCTTTGTTTGACCATTGCACAAGGTTCGTCTCCACAAAGTTTCAGCACAATCTGCTTGAAGATTTTCATGAAAAAGTCGAAAATACAGAAAACACACAAACACACACACACGCACACACACACACACACACACACACACACACACACACACACACTAAGTCGTACAAAAATAGAAACACTTTGTAGCACCACCACTTGAATACTTAAGGTCTACCGGTTCCCCAAAATGTTCACATGAAATTTGGAAGCATTTGTCATTGCGATTTAAGAGAAAATATTTAAATATTTTGCTATCGTCCCCTCCCCCAAGATAATGAACATGGAGAGAGAGAGAGAGAGAGAGAGAGAGAGAGAGAGAGAGAGAGAGAGAGAGAGAGAGAGAGAGAGAGAGAGAGAGAGAGAGAGAGAGAGAGAGAGAGAGAGAGAGAGAGAGAGAGAGAGAGAGAGAGAGAGAGAGAGAGAGAGAGAGAGAGAGATTAATTGTGTGGATTCATTAAGCAAGTCCTCTGTGTTTTGTGTGCTCAGGCATTTTTGGAAGTGGATACTGATAATGATGGCAAGATCAGTGCAGAAGAAGTAGCAAAAGCTCCTGTGCGAACACTTGTAAGCAAGTATCCGTGGCTTTACCCTAACTATGTACAAGAACCGGCACAGACAGGGTCGGACAGCGATGCGGCGGAGCCTCCTCCTCCTCCTACGGCCAACACAGAAGATGAGTCGAGTGTAAAAGCAGAGCTATAAAATTAGCTTTGCAAATAACAATACAAATATATGAATAAATATACATGTATTTATATTTTATCTTACGTGTTGTGGTTTTTTTTAAAACTTGGTTCAGTAATACACAAAAAAGTATGCTTCGAAATTGTGGAGCTCTTTTAATGAATAGAGAAACAGAAAAGAATATCTTTGGAAGCCGCACCTTGTGCAACTAAGATTATAACGCCAAAAAAAACAAAAAAAAACAAAAACAAAAACAAAAAACCAGCCACCAGGTGAATGATCATTGTATTTGTTTTAAAGTTCATTTGCTGTCACTCTGCAACTAGGAACTTTTGACAGAAAACGGAAACTTAAACACAATTACGGAACGGAACAGGTCCAAATTCTCTACGCAAAAAAAAAAAAAGTTTAGCGTAACTTTTAAAATTATAACTTTCTAACAGACTTGACGTAGATTGTTATATTCGCAGCAAACATGATGCTGCAAATATTGTGTTTCATTTTATGAACATCTGCTTGGCATTTGCAACAAAAGATGTGTTCATCGGAATTATTTCATTCATTCCAGGTTCATTTTTTTTTAATGAAAGCATCATTCGTTCATGTGTCGTAAGAGCAAAAATAATGATCAGGGCCAACTGCTTTCCTGAGTGCACGAGATTTGGGCGAGATTGAGTGCCGATTGCGCCCAAAGCCTCTTCAGGAAAGCTGTTTACTCAGTCGGTCGCTTAATACTGAGTGCGTTGCTTCCGAAAATCTTGTGATTTAACAATATTAATAGGTTAAAGTGGTCGGTCCGAATACTACCTGCTTTTTCTTTTCTCTTTAAAATCGTACTGTTTCTAGATTTTTAAATGAAACTGTAGATGCGTGAAACTTTGAAACTTTGAAACTTTATTGCTGCATCAAACATACAGACGTGATATTATGCGTGTAACAAGCTGAATACCCCATGGCCCACTGCGTATATCGGTTGATCAAGTTCTGAAATCATGATCGGTTTAGCCTGAGGGTTAAAATCAGTGTGTTTACAACATACAACTTCATATGTGTATTTACTGACAATGAATAAGATAAAGTTAGAAACATATTGTTGTCATGAACTAAATGTTCTTCCGGTTACGTACTAGGCAGAAATAGTATGGGATTTCAGTGCTTAAGAAAGCTTCAAGTTCTGGTACCGTAAAAGAAAGTTTTCCAAGAAAAAAGGAAAGATGGTTTGTTGAATTTCACTTCGGCCGAGGTATGATTATGGCCGCAACGTGTGGTATAGGACACGGAACAAATCCCTGAAGGATAGACTACAGACATCCCAAAAGAAAATGACTATGTATTTTTTAGAGGAGCATAACAGATTCCATATAGGTTTTAAATAATTCAAAATTTTTAAACTGGTTGAGTGTGAGTAGAAGAGTGGACTATGTCACTCTACTACACATGTACCATATCAACAATGGTACGACACCTTACTACATGGTAAATGTAATTAAAGTCAGGGATATTCACGACCACAGAACAAGACGCTGTATCACAGCCTTTGTTCGTCCAGAAGTAAAAACCCACAGTAGACAGAATTTCAGGTATAATGATATAAAAGGGTAGAACAGACTACCAGAAGATTTTCAGCATTGTAAAACAAAAAAAGATTTTTAAAACTACGGTTCATCAGTTTTTACTAAATGACATGGAGGCAAAAGAGAGGGCTGGTTTTATTTGATAAAGATAATTCACAGAAACGATGTTTCAGTTTACCTTTTACATGACTCTGTGGTGACGAATATAATATGTATGTGTAGGAAAAAAAATGCCAAGTGTAATGTGCGTGTGAAACGATATTACGCATTATTATGTCTGTGCAACCGATGATATGTGTGCCCCAAAACAAAACTTTGTTCTCTCTCTCTCTCTCTCTCTCTCTCTCTCTCTCTCTCTCTCTCTCTCTCTCTCTCTCTCTCTCTCTTTCTCTCTCTCTCCTCTCTCTCTCTCTCTCTCTCTCTCTCTCTCTCATATGCATAACTCACTTTAGATACTCCTAGTTTTGCCCAGGTATCAGCATCTTCCAACTGCCATCCATTTGGTATCAGTCCACTGCCACCAAATTTCATAAGGAAGAGAATTAATGTGCTCCCACGGTCATAAGGGTGGACCCTGATTTATGAAGAGGCAGGTTTAGAAAAATTATCGGAACATTGAACCAAAAGTAAATCAACTTTATTTTACAAAAGTGTGCATGGATTGGCTCCCATTTATTCACAAAATCTACACCTGAACTATGTTCATGACAGAAATTGTTATCAGTACGATCAAATCGAAATCTTTCTTTGTACGCATCCGAACCAATCGCGTTGATGTGTCCCTCGTCCCATCCACAGTCAACTTTGGAGCCGCCTACCTGTTCATGTACGAAATTCTAAAAATACCGAGGAGTTCAAAATCCAGGCTCAATAAAAACAAAAACATGTAACAAATGATATTATCTGGGGGAGAAGGGAGTGACAGTCCTTCACGCACGTTTGCCAATGAAATGTAGTATACTTCGGTCAGATTTGTTTACTAACGGTGTGGTAGACTCTCCAGAGTGTCCCTGTAATTCGGCGAACGAGGAGGGATGAAACCACCATTATATTTACTGTATATTCTCATATTAGCATAAAGGCGTATAACTTTTGTTGCGTCACTTTTTAAAATAAAGTATGCAGTTGGTGTTGTGCAGACACCTTTCATTGAAAACATTCAAAATTAAAAAGGCGAGTCTATAGATAGAATCAAAAGTTATGCCAGTGTTTACCTGTCATAGCCAGGAAACACGTGCTCCGAGCACGGCTTGCCAGCATTACGTCACTGCGTATAAATATGTGATTTGCCCTCTGTTTATAAAGCTCATCATGGAAAAAATATCTGTCAAACCATACAACACAAACAGGCTGATAAGCTCATGTAATAGTCTAGCTGAAACAGTGGGTTAATTACAGGTAAATGGCCCCCAAAGGTGTCAGCACACGACAACTAAGAACTGTTTAGTGCGGTAACCTGCACCTGATTGGCCGCAATGGTGTATTCATACCAGGAATGCCTTCCACTGTTTTTATGAATGTATTAAATGTAAATTTCATCGTGACGAACTTCAAAATTGTATCCTGCATCTTTTACTGTCGAAACACTTTTATTTGGGTCTAAAAACTGTACTTTCAAAGAATATGAAGATTTTTTAAAGCCGTTCATAGAAATGTCATTCAAACAGCTACAGTTGACACTTGATTATATATGAGATTTAATGTATGCAAGTACATGGTTACTAACAGATGGTTTAACTAAGGAAAGCTATCCAGCTAGAAAGGGTATATACTAGTTCAGGGTAAGTCAAATTGTTCTAATTTGAACTTGTATTATACAAATTTAGTAATTATGTTTGGTTTGACAGGTATCATTTATTCATAATAAAGCTCTGCATTTATAAGCAAAACTTCACTTATTCAGCTAATTCATCGTAAGCCACCTTCATATTTATGCATTATTATATAGGCTGTCTTTGCTGAATATTTAGCTTCGACAAGCAGTTGCTACATGTACGGGTCCAGGCTCCCAAACATGTCCTGAGTAGTTACCCGCTGAAGACCCTTGCTTTATATTTGGGGTAATACCGCCTATGTCAAAATTCTACAGCAGAACGTGTGCAATGTGGACAATAGTACACTAGTACACTGTACTTCCATATAGGTTAGACAGTGACAGGTTAGCTTACGGAGAGTAAAGAGTTCGGACAAAGTTATTTGAAAAAGCTCCTACCTTGGGAGGGGGCGGGCAGGGCCCCTTCCGAAACCCTCCCCCCGCCTGGACGCTTACTCCCTCGCTATGTCAATATCTTTAACATCTGAAAAAACAAAAACAAAAACAAAAACAAAAACAAAACAAAAAAAAACAAAAAAAAAAAAAAAAAAAAAAGTCAATCATTAATGTTAAGATCTTTATGGGGTCTATTTTTAAGGATAAAATTGATGACTTCTCGTTAACCTGTTACATGACAGCACACCACGAACTGCCTTGTGCTTCGGGTGGTGGGGGTGCGAGTGGAGGAGGAGGGGAGGGTAAGTGGGAAGTTCCAATGACAGCGAGGCAAAGGGCAGTATTTTTGAAAGGGGTAAAGGGGGGGGGGGTCAGTACGCTGGTACAGGTAATTATTTTTCTAGAGTACGCAGTACGGAAAAGAAAAATCTTTCAAAATTTTGGATAGTTCGAAGTACGTAAAATAAGAGGGCTTCCAGTACGCCAGTACGGTAAATAAAAAGCCCCAGTATGCCAGTACAGGAAACCCCTTACCTACCCTCATTTTTATGCAGACACATTTTGTTGAAAGAAAAAAAAATACTGCTTCATTAACACCAGAAACTTTCACCCAAGCGACACGAGAGGTAGCATCTCAGAGAGGTAGCATCTCATATTAATGCCAGGCATGCAAAATGTGCAGCCATCCCTTTGACGTCTAGTCATTCACGGCAGTCAATTACCCAAAGCATATGAACCTAACGGCACTAAAATGTCCATCGTAACTCTAATACCTTTCTCACTTGACCAAGAATGACATCGTGATGTTCATTACACAAATGAGAACACAGAATTTTAGCCTAAAGGGTGCACAAATAATGCTCCAAAATTCTGAACACTTGCTATCACGCCATTTATATGATGCCAATGGTGCTTATTTAGCAAATATTCTAAAATGCAGTATAGCTTCAAGGGAATTAACATGTTCACCACAGTTTTCAGTCCTTTGTCGCTTGTTCTGGTGAGGATCTTCTTGTGGTATTAAAATGTTTTAATTCATTTTCTGTCGCAGCAAAAACCGGGACAAAGCATCAATGTCTTCAAATTGACAAAATAATGACTTCTGTGGAGGTTGACAGAATTATTAAGGCATAAATAATAATAATAATAATAATAATAATAATAATAATAATAATAATAATAATAATAATAATAATAATAATAATGATAATAATAATAATAATAATGATAATAATAATAATGATGATGATGATGATGATGATGATGATGATGATGATGATGATGATGATGATGATGATAATAATAATAACTTGACAAACATTGGCTTTAGAGCAAATCTGTCTGTGTGCCTTGAATATTAATAAAATTTAAAATATTTTGAAATTTTGTTTAATGACAATCAAATGTATTTTTACCACAATCTTCTGAATCGAAATTGCCCATTTATCTTTGATAGGTTAAACGTGGCGAATATTAAAACCTAATAAGTGTGCCTAATTAGCACTATTTCAAATTTTACAACCCTCATTTCATTTCCATTGGACACATCCACACCACAAACTAATCAATTTATGATGGCATAGACACTTTTGTCTGCAGTAAATTTTAGGAGATTCAACATTTAAAGTTTTTTCAGTGTAGTTAATCAGCTTGAGTTCAAACTTTACATTTTTTAACATCATTTCATTGCATGCACCTATGGCACAAACCTAAAAACTTAAGTTGGACTGACACCTCTTCCTGTGATCATTTTGAAAAAAAAAGGAAAAAAAAAAACTATGTGAGCAAATTAGTAAACATGCCCAGAAGGTAAGTTACTATTGTTAATCATACGTTGATTAATCATACGTTGAATACTGTGAGTATTTCAAACTTTAGATTTTGAGATTCGAACCTATAGCAGAGAAGTGTAATTCCAGCTACTAGTATTGCTGGTACACTTATGCAGTAAGGTGCACGTGGAGAAGGATGCAAACTTGTAGCCTTTTTAACCACGGCAATTAGAGACATTTCACATTTTAAAACTTTACTGTCATCAAAAGCAAAGACTCCGATATACTCACAATTCCAAGGTTTACTTGTGCAGTAAAACCTGTCTGACAGCACCCTTGCGACTGGCAAAATATAACCCACTGTACAGACGTGTCCATTACAGAGAGGGTCTGCCCTTTTAAGTATTTGGATGAGTATGTACATGTAGAAATAAACATTATTTGTGCATCTATATACAATATATATATATATATATATATATATATATATATATATATATATATATATATACATATATATATACATATATATATACATATATATATATATACATATATATATATATATATATATATATATATATATATATATATATATATATATATATATATATATATATATATATATATATACCTAATATGATGCAAGGAAGTATGACTAAGAGTAAAACATAACTGTCTCTGTTCCTTTATCACATAGAAAAAAGACGAAGGAAGAGGAAAACATAAATACAAGAGTACCTGTGAAGAACAACTCTCATTTCACAGGTTACAAGAAGAAAATCAAACCTCAAAGGTGTGCCACTGTAGGCTAGAACAAATCAATATAGGATAACCCTGATACACACATTTAATTGTTCCACACTCCAGTTTGGGGATTATAAATTCCATAAAGTTGTCAAAACAGTCATTGTGGACTGGAAGATTGAGAAACTTTGAGTGGTCAAGCCGACTCTCACACTCCCAGGCTATTTGTGATGGGGAATATCACATAACAGGCTTCTACCCTGAGATCTAGTGGTCTCCCGGGATAAAGGGCTGGCTGAGATAACGCGACGCACAGTAGTGCTTCTCTGCCTGCAGAATTGTGATTAGGCCACCCAGGTATTTTGGCCTTTACAGATCTGTTCGATATTAACAGTATTAGAAAGTCTCTATATTTTATTGAGGATCTTTATTACAAAGTTGTTGGAAGTGTTCTCTCAATTGCTCTAAGACTAAGCCCTTCAAAGCAGACAGTCCCATAGGCCCTCATTCTATGTGCGCCAGCCGCCACATCGAATGAGGGCCCACGGGATCGTGGTAGTTCTGGAATGGATAGTGAGTTGCTTATAGGAGACAGGTTCAGACCGTGCAAGCTGACTTATTATGCGTGCGAAATGGTTGCATAACAGCATGGGTGTGGATAACAGTAACCAGCTTGTGCATGTTGTGATAGAAAGGGGGTGGGATGTGTATTGTGCAAAGTCTGCAATTAAGGTGTTCAGTGAATTTAACATAAATTAAAATTCATTTTTTGGCATTCCATGGCAGTTGCCTATGACACAAGCCCATACATTAATTGGGAATCACACTTCTTTCTAGAATAGGTTCGAAGATACATAAGATTTTAAACAAAATGAATTACCTGTAATTAGAATAAGTTTTAACGTATTGAATAATTTAAAATGAGAGGACAAATTTTAATGGCAGGGCTATGGATACGCAACAGTTTGGATTTCTAGCTGTAGCTGTCTCCGAGAAATGCTGCAGAGAAGATGTAGCGGTGGATTAAGAAAGAAAGAAAGAGAGAGAAAGAAAGAAACAAAAGAAAGAAAGAAAGAAAGAAAGAAAGAAAGAAAGAAAGAAAGAAAGAAAGAAAGAAAGAAAGAAAGAAAGAAAGAAAGAAAGAAAGAAAGAAAGAAAGAAAGAAAGAAAGAAAGAAAGAAAGAAAGAAAGACAAAGTCTGTGTTTGCACACGAAGACACATCAATAAAGAAAATAAATATATTCGTAAGTTTTCTGGCCCAAACCTAACGTGATCTTGAGCATGTTTCTCAAATGTCAGGCAGTAGTTTCTTCCTCCTGGATCAGGCTAATAAATTATAAGCTTCACCAGGTGAGAGGCGCAAGCATAAAAATGCAGTGCTAAGTTGCACATGTATCAGCAATTCAAACTGGGACTCTGTATATTTACATGCGGTTGATGAAATGGACCAGAAATGGAGTCTGACAGAAGCCCGTTCAAGGTTCCACGGGGGTAATTATGCCTATACTGAGGTAACAGGTTTTAAACTTTTTCTGTACTCTTAAGGTTCCACGGGGGTAACTATGCCTATGCTGAGGTAACAGGTTTTAAACTTTTTCTGTACTCCTAAGGTTCCAAGGGGGGTAATTATGCCTATGCTAATGTAACTTTGGAGAGTGCAAATAAAATATGACACCCAGGAATGCGAGGGGCTGTACTTTCAAAACATTTGCTACCAGGAAGACAGGTTTTGACTTGATTGTGGCAAACAGTGCATGCTTTGAGCTCAAATGAATATTATGAAGGTATGTACACTGGCACCGGTATACATAGTGGTTCAGCTGGAGTCAACACTGTGTCCGCTCAATTATATTGCAAGTGGTACTGTGCAGAGCTGGTTGCCATGGCAATTTGATGAAAAAAAATCCTATTCATGCCCATATTTTCAGGTGTTTATTTGATGTAAAACTTGTAACAAACATTTTGGTGTATAATACATGTATGTTTGTTATCCATGTCATGAGCTGCAAGGCGGTAGCTCTGTTTGTTATGTTTTCACAGGTTGAATTACTGGCGTGAAACCTCAACATGTTTGTAAACAGAAGCACGTGGGCTGATGCATATCAAAGCGAGGCGAAATTCCACAGCCTCGCTTCCAGCCCAATTAGGCCGACCATGGCCTCTAGAGCAGTCAGATAAAATTGCGTCAACTGTATTGTGTATTGAGTGGGGATTGGGACAAAGACTGAATATATACATGTATAATAAAAGGTAAACTCTAAAATAGTCTTTATTCCAGTGCAATAATGTTGTTATATGTGAGCGGTGCAGATTTTTAAAAGCCAGTAAATGTGCCAAACAATAACTGTTACATTGACCATAGAGCTATTGTACGGTTCGTAGCTTTTATCAATGTACAGTGCCATCGAGCTATTTTCCGTACGACGGAAAATAGCTCTGTGCATTGATAAAAGCTGCATTCATATCTACCCGTGGACTAGCCCCGTTTCTGAGGCATCGGCGGTGTAATTTTAATATGGGCACAAGCCTTCCATCCCAACATAGCGGCTTGATGCCTCATACTGGGGCTACCTATTTTCCCGTTATTCCGTTAATAGGTCCATGATCCACTGCACATGATGGGACCAGAATTTATTTCTGTCAGAACAACCAAAAATGGTTGTATCAAGCTCCGGCCAGCTATAATGACAATGTTTATAAACATTTCATGTCCGTCCAGGGACGAATAAACTTCTTGTGCTTTTCCAATAAACACACTTGCAAAAGAAGAGGCCACAGGCTTAGGCCTAGCCCCAAGGGACCTCCCCACGCTCTGAGAGCTTGCGGGTGGCCCAAGCTTACAGAGCGTGGGGAGGTCCCTTGGGGCTACCTTAGGCCATTCTAAAGTTTCAACTATTTTCTCGACAGAAAGAATTTTGACACTTCTTTTTCTTCAAAGTTAAGTAAATACAGCTAGGTAGGAACTAAAGTTCCATTTTAAGCCGCTCCTAATTTTCAACTTATTGTCATTTGAGGTCTCGGCTAAACTGTGGAATGCCTGTCTACCACTTTTCTCTGTTCCTCATTTCGGTACTAAACAAGCATTCTTTGCTGTACCCACTAGTACAGCACATCCTCACTTTAAAAGCTCCCGAAGTCCAAACCAGGCAAGTGCGAGTTGGGTGAAACGGACACATAAAATTCCTTTTCAAATTTGGTCTATTTGGGCAAACTCCATCACAAGCGAGGTCCTATGTTTAATGGAATGTTTCATGGGTGGCGTCTCGATTCTGAATGATACCCCTTGTGTGTGTAGCTATAGTCACTCAGAATCGAGACGGCCACCGTTGGAATGTTTGTGAAGCTGTGGCATGTCGTGTGCATGTGAACTGAAACACACAGGGCTGACACACAGTTGACACAGCCGCATTCTCAGGGGATGCCCGGAGTCCCATGTCTGGATGTTTTTGTCGTGTGCCACACCCCTGTGGTTTTTGTCCGAGACAGACTTCAGAAGATTGTTGCCAAATTGGAAATATACAGGCATAATTAAGAGAGATTCTGCTGTGGCTCTTCAATAACACATTTGAAAATATTTTGGCCATTTAGTGTTACACATTTCACAATTTCTCATATTCAACAAACATTAGCATTTGGGATTTTGGCCAAGGTCCCACAGGCACATTTCTTGTTTATCATCACTGCACACCTGATAATTTTTTGGATGGTGCTGTCTGTCATAGTATCGTGACAACAGGATGTTTTGAAATCATGGTACTGTGACAGCAGTTCAGAGTTCTAGTGTCAGGGTGCCAATGTTGTGTACTGGGATGCTACAGCTATGATAGACCCTCCAAGTTACACGCTTTTGCCTTGATTGTCCTCAATATACAAGAGTTCATACTAGAAAAAAATTCATTAGTTTTTTTGCTTCCAGTTTACTAACATATAACCTTATCGGCACTTTGTTGAACTCTCAACTGCTTGAGCAGCTAATGTCAAAACTGCCAAACCAATGACATGGATACCAATCTAACTGTGCTGCAACATTCCATGATTTCTTGTTGGATGCTTATTAAAATGCAAATCATGGTTTCAGAAAATTTAACAGCAGACCTAGAAATCCTCACCAACTGTAATTCTACAATGCCATGGAGTTTCAGCTTCCAGTCTACCGATCCAAATTTCTTTTATGATGCCTGAATTTATCATGGGATACACTTGGTTGTGTCATATACTCATGGGCTATAAAGTTCCATCAAAAGACAGTCATGGTAATATTCTCTGCAAATGTTCATGAAGTGAGAAAAAAAAATCTCAGAGAAAACAAAAGAGGTCTTGAAAGCGAGGTCATTTTAATGCAGCAACTCACACCACATGATCTGGTATGTACATGCACCAGGCCAACGAACTGTACTTTAAATGTTTATATGTGTGGAATGGATTTGAAACAAAGGTCATTAGTCTGTACAAAAAGTAAACACTGTGGCCTGCCAAAAAAACCCAAAAAATCAAACAATTGGAAACGAATGCCATAAGGAATGTATCATTGGCAAATGTTCGATTGAATGACAGTCACAATGTGATTATCTTGTTTATTTCAGCATAAGCCGGCTGTTACAGCCACGTATCTGCCTGGGAAGATGGAGCTGTATAAGAAGCTTGCTGTCAGTCCCAGAGGGTGACACAACAGTCATCACTATTGCCAATGGTGAGCTTTGGTCCAGGGGGTGGGGTGAATGAGGTTCCTGACCAAATTCATGGAAAGTACATGGAAAATGCATGGGTAACTTCTATGCTTTACATGGGTGGACAGCCTGGAAAATGCATGGATTTGGTGTTTTACCTTGTGCTGTACTCAGACTAGTGTGGTCATGCATGGAGAGTGCATGTGTATCAGCACTGCATGGAAAATGCATGGTTTGACAAAGCTCGGGGAATGTGTGGTAAATCAAGAAAGCCATGTGCACACTTCCATGCATTATGCATGGAAAATGCATATGTATGGCTGTGCATGGAAAGTGCATGGGTTTCTGCCATGCATAAACCACATGTGCCACTAAACTATATAAAATACAAATTTGAATTTTATTACAGGGATATACACATGTTCATCCATTCTCATGCATGCAGACTGCATAGAATAATAAAACTTTCAGCTATCAAAACAGTTATTTGTGAAAGTATACAGAAACGCCATATAAAGCATCAATATATAGAGTACCCCAACTATTGTCAAATACGGTGAAACAATATAAATGTAATTACCCTAAACTGATTGGTTAAATGTATTCATTTTGACTGCCTGACTGTGTCACTTCAATTTAGCTGTTTAACTGCAACTTATTAACCCAAATATGTTACTTGTCAGACCTACATGCTCAAAGTCACTATATTTGTAACAAGGTACAAGTGTACATGTACATGATCTCAGGATTGTAGCAAGAATGTAATCTAGTAAACAAAGCTTCTTACAGAAACCATTTTTTTACAGTCCAATTTGAATTGGAGATGGGAAAGTCACATAATTTCTACTGTTGCTTTGTGGGATAAGCTTCAAATTCTGTTACATAGACATTTGAGTATTATGATATTGTAGGCGGTGTGAAAAGGAGGTTGCTGTAATATAACGCTTTGTTTGCTGTGATATTACATCTGATATAGCACACTGACTGTTCTTTTTGTTGTACTTACCCCCACTGAATAACCACCTCATGTAAGCCCTGGGATTTCTATTTCACCATCATTAACAAAGTACTAGTGCATGGTTTTTTAGTTCATTTAATAAAGCATTTACAGCAGATATTCACAAAATATCTTTTATTTCACAATAAATGCAATGTATATTTTTGGTTCCACGTTCCTATGGTAGTTACCATGGTTTTTAACAGATGGCGTGATAATTCAAGTACATAATGCACTCACTATTGGCACTTGCCACCAATGCTGCGACAACCAGATGTAGCAAAGTTACAAATCTTATCACGCCATTACTCTCCCAACAATCCTCACACATGTACTGACAAGTCCACGAAAGTGCATCCATAGACACGCTTGGTAAATAATCCTCCAGATGACGGCAACCACTGAACCAGTGTCAATACACTGTGTCAGTGAGTAGGCCTACCCATGCCATGGCATCCATTTCCTCTGTTATCAGGCAGATTTACTATAACATTGTCTACTCTTTGGACCTCATCAGCAGCATTCTAAAGAGGGAGCACTGTATTGATTAAATAACATTCACCTTGATAATTTGTTTTCTTTTGTTTTTTCAGCGCGACTAAAATTGAAGGAATTAGTGGGATCAGCAGAATCATGGAGGTAAGGGGAAAAATGAAGCCAAGAGGAAAGGGTGTAAAGCATTATTTTGTCTTGCATTTTTCAAAGGACCCAGAAATGTATGGATTGAGTGGGGTGTGGCATCTACAGCATGGTCATCAACAAAAATGTTAGTCATTCTGAAGCAGAATAATCTAGACAATCCACAAGAGCTGCTTGAAACTTAGCACATGTTTTAATGGATGAATGAAATTTGTTCGGCAAAGGTCACAAAGTCATTCAACTGTTGGTCATCATGGTCAGGGTCACAGATGCCAAAGTTTCAGGTCACTTGGCAACCATCAGAGCAGTGATGAATCTGACAAAGTGATGTAGGCTTTGAATATTTATACTGAAGATCGACTTATGTAGACATTACTGTGCAGCTATAGTATAATCAGCACTCAGTATAGCATCACAAAGTTCAGTCGTGACTTGACTTGGACAAAATAACATTTTTCTTCCTATATCACTGACTGTGATAGATGATTGCACATCAGAGTAGCAAATGCTGGAAACTTTAGCTTAGAACTAGGAACAAGTAGCTGTATGTTCAGGCACAGCATTTAGTGCAGCTCTATCATTGATAAACAATTAAGTAGAGAGGCATTTAATCAGTGACCCAGTATCAGATAACAGTGGATGTTAATCGTTTGCTTTGTCTACCATATTGGTATTGTAGGCACTCTGCTGTCCTTATGAACATGATAAGCTTAATGTGCATGCCAAGGATCTGATGAAAGCTTAAGCTGGACCCCTCCATGATACCTGACCTGGCCTTTCGCCTACTCGGAGTATGGAGCTAACCTTCCTCTAAAGCATTGTTTTCTTCATGCTTATACTTTGTACAGAGATTTCATGACAAGATGCAGGCAGGGTTCATACACCTCGAGGCTCCACCTGCTACCCAATTGTCTTTTGAATACAAATTATATTTCAACCAAACCAAAATGGACACAGTGAACAACTGAAGCACATTACTCTTCATAATGTCATATTTTGACATTTCAATGTCAATAAATAGTTTTGAGCTACACAAGCATCAAGCATCAGAGTGCAAACTGCCTGATTAAAACAGTACTGACATTTTTTTTCCTCTGTTTTTCAGTTCAGAGAGAGACCAGTCAGTCATGCAAATGAGTCTGGCCAAAGACCAATCAGAGCTGCCCAGAAGGAAGATGATTGACAGTTACCGGGAAGTCATCATACCACTTGGACAGGATTCAAAGTTGAGGGAGAAGTACATAAATTTTTTCAATGGTGTTCGTCTTGGCAGAATATTGGAAGACTTGGACACTATGGCAGGTATATTAACCACGTAGTCCTTGAGCTATACCTCCTCTACATTGTAACAAAGTGAATGTTGTTTCATACAGTGCTCTTTGACTCATTCCATACCAGTCCCTGATTTTTTTGGATATATTTACCCAGAATTCAAGATGACAATTGCATATTTAAATTCTTCATGAAAAGAGGTTTCATTCAAGTACCAATATGCCTATAGTCTTAAGTCAGGGTTCTGGCACTGCCTGGTAAGTCACCATAGTATGGACTGAGCTAACTTAAGGAGGAGTTAATTCATGCAAAAATTTAATTTAAAGATATCTATTTATTCTGGATCACCTAATAGTATACATCAAGATACTAAAAAACAGGCTCTCCAGACATAGAGAGACACACAGAATATATACAATACACACAGGACAATACAATTCACGAAATACTTTGTATGTACCACTCATTGTTACAATAATATTGAAAAATACACTTTCCTGAAAGCTATGAAGTAAATACTCACAAGCAGAGACATGTCGATTAAAGAATGAGTACAAGTTATTGATCCAGAAAAATCCACTATGTCACTAGCTCGGTAACCAAAATAAATGACGACAGTCTTAGCCATAAGCCGTATATAGACAGGATCAACATGGTAATCAAAATATGAATCGTCTGGAGTCAGAAATGAATTTTTGGACAGCATCAAAGAATTTAATGTTAAGGTTTGCAAAAAGGTCATTGTTATCATGTGTAAGATACCGGATAAGTATATCACTTGCTAGATAGACTACAAGACTAGGATTCACACCTGGAGCTACATGTAGAATGTAACAAACCGTTTTTAAAAGGGATTTCCTGGGAACTGAATAATAGGGACATTCGAGGAAAAAATGAAGAATACTTTCGTCAGGATTTAGACATTTACAAGCTGGGGACGGTATTATATTAAATCTGTGTAGGTGGGAATTTAGTCCGGATAAGCCCAAGCGCAAACGAGTGTGTATGATATTAGAAAATCGACTGCCGTGTGAGTAATAAACAGGAACAGGATCTACAGACAATAAAGTATTTTTCAAAGTAGATTTAAATTTGGATAAAGTTGCAGAACGTCTTATGTCGTCAGGGAGATCGTTCCATAGTTCAATAGAGGAAGGAATGAACGAATTTCCGAACCATAAGGAATTAAACCTGATTTGTCTTTGGCTGCATCGGTTTCTTAACTGGACAGTGGGCTGACCATTGTTATTCGGAACGAGATCCGAAAGATAAGCGGGAGTTTGACCATTAACTATTTTATAAAACATGATTAATTTGAAATATTGGCGTCTTTTAGCTAGAGTAGGCCAGCCTAATTCCTTGAGCATAAGATGACGGGGAGTGCTTTTCAGGGCTCCTAAACAAATGCGAGCTGCTTCATACTGAACACACTGGAGGGAATCAGAGAGAGTCTGTGAGCAATTGTCAAAAATTATACATCCATACTCTAAGATGGGCCGTACCATGGATTTGTAAAGCCGAGTCAGAGTATTGCGGGATAACCTAAATTTAAGTGTGGAGGAGAGACAGACATTTCCTCGCTTTTTCCACGATTCTGGTAATATGGGCATCCCACTTTAGATTATTAGAAAGTGTAATGCCCAAATGTGTATGGCTAGTACCTTCTGGTATAACAGCATTGCCAAGGAGTAAAGGCGGGTGATCTGGCTTGTTATGTTTTGTGGAAAACAAAACAGCTAGGGACTTAGTAGCATTGAAAGACATTTTCCACTGTTTGCCCCATGTAGAGATATGAACAAGATCTGCGTTCATCCGACCTGCAGAGGTAACGGGATCATGGATTATCTCCAGAATGCTAGTGTCATCAGCAAAAAGCTTAATATCACACACAATATTATCAGTTATGTCATTACTATAAACTAGGAAAAGAAGAGGCCCCAGAATAGAGCCCTGGGGTACCCCTGCCTGTACAGGAAGCAAGGAGGATGACTGACCACCAATCGTAACTCTCTGAAAGCGATTTGATAAGTAACTACCGATAAACTGGAGTAAAGCACCTTCAATACCCAGCTGTCTTAATTTGAAAAGAAGACCCTCATGCCACACGCGGTCAAAAGCCTTACTGATGTCGAGAAAAACCATCCTGGCTTCTTTTCGTAGTTCCAGGCCATTATATATGTCATGAACTATTTTGATAAGCTGGTTGATGGTAGAGTCGTTTTTCTTAAACCCAGAGTTTTTGTGCGTCAGTAGATCGTGACGAATAAAGTACTTGTACAGAATATTAAATATAAAACGTTCGAAAACTTTGGAAACATTACACAGTAATGAAATAGGGTGATAGTTGCTTTTTACCTGCTTATCATTCTTTTTGAATACAGGGCACATATTAGATTTTTTCCAAGAATCTGGAAAGCACAAAGCAGCAAAAGAGAGGTTAAAGAGTTTGGTAAGTGATGGGGAGAGGCCAGAAGCCGTATTCTTTAGGATGAGGTTACCTATACCATCGGGTCCCGTAGCAGAGCTTGACTTTAGAGATTGTAAAACCTTTTTAACGTCGTTTTCATCAATTTGGAATTCACTGAGCCTCGCATCGGTGCAATATGAGAAGTCAGGCAGGGGCATAGGATCGTCTTCATGAGGAAGTTTACATTGATTGGCAAAGTAATTATTGAAAACTTTACACTTTTCAACGTAACTGAATATTACAGTGCCGTTTTCGAGAAGGGGAGGTATGGAATGATTGAGCTTGGAACCAAGAAAACTCTTCTTGAGGCTCCACCATTTCTTTGGATTAATGATATTAGAATCCATTTCACTGCGAATTTTTGAAAAATATGACCTCATGGAACTACGAAGGGCGCTGACTGCAGTGTTGCGCTTCCGTTTATAGAATATGTAGAGTCTTTCAAGAGTAATAAACTCGATATAAGTAAAGGGATGAATTTTGTTGCTAAAACGTTTGAAACGTTTCCAAGCACGATTTCTCTGTCTAAGTAACTGTTTAATTTTACAAGTGACCCATGGCTTATCTTTGGGTCGTACAAGGATGTCACGACAAGGGATGAAGTCCTTGCATAAGCCGCTAAAAAGATCTGTCCAGAAAGATACCACGTTGTTAATATCATCAAAGACTTCAAATCCTGTGTTAAAAGGAGCGTCAAAGGCAGCTTTGTTTAAATCTTCAAAATTAGCTTTCTTGAAGTCCCAAATTTTCCTTTGAAGGGGTGGTCTACGTGGCGGGAAATCGAAAAAGTACAAAATACAACTGAGTGATCGGATGTAGAAATGGGTGGTAAGATACCTGAATTTAGAACATAACTGGTGAATCTGTGATCATGAGATCAAGGATACTTTCAGATACATCGTTTACTCTGGTTGGTTCGTTTATTAATTGGAATAAGTTATTTCGGGATAAAACATTGACTAGGCGCAGTCCTAAGTCGCTATCTGAATGATCAGTATTCCATGACTGGCACCTATCATTAAAGTCACCAGTTATGATTAGAGTTTTAGGATTACACTCGAGGGCTGAAGTAATAGAAAGATCGAGCTCCTCAATAAACAAATCTCTGTCTGCGGCATATTGCCCTGGTGGGCGGTAGTACACACCTAAGAGAACTAAACCGTATTTGAGTCGAAATTCAACCCACAAGCATTCACTGTTGGCAGATTCGAGGTCCGCTCGGTGAGTACAGGGTAAGTTGTCCCTTACATAGATCGCCACCCCTCCCCCAGTACCCACAGTCCTATCCTTGCGTATGGGCATACCAAAACCATCAATGCATAATAATTCACTGGGGTAGTTTGAATCTAGCCATGTTTCAGATACAGTAATAACGTCGAGTTTTTCCGAAGTGGCCAAGAAATGTAATTCATCAAGTTTGTCAGGACTTTTAATGCTACGGACGTTTGCATGGCAAATTTTGAATTGATTTAGAGTGAATGTATCCGTGGGCCCTGGATTGGGGTGGACATCAAACACGAGCAATTTGCATAAAATTTCAGCCACGTGTCTGAGATTACAATATAATTTAAGCAGGAGAAAGGTAGTTAACAATGCAATAAAAATTAAATGCAGGTAAGACATGATCAGGTGTAAAGTTAGTATAAGATATGTTTTTGACCAGGCATTTGCGGTAATAATATGAGCCAATGACAGCTCTATATTGCTGTGTACTTATCCCCATGGATATAACAAAACGTAACAATTATCCGTCAAAATATGGTGCCCAGACAAAGCATGAAGACAAATTCTTGGAAATTCTGGTAATATAATCACTGCTGTAGTTATGAAGTAGGAATCAGTTAATATGTCGGTGTACATGGGGTACATACAAGCGTTGTCACAAATACATATATATCATAACGCAAATGAGCAAACTGACATAAGAAGGGAATACAAAGGACTGACACGAAACATGAAAAACGCATATGTAGCAAGAATATCATGGAGATCACATACATAACAAAAAATAAAAAAGAAAGAAAAAGGAACATGGTTGTCAAAGTATGAAAAAAATGCAACAGTTGTGACTCTGGATGTAAATGACCAGGAATACATGAATTTTGTGTTGACACTCAAGTAGTTGACTTTCACACACAAGAAATATGGGAACATGTAAACGAAACAATTAAACAAAAAAATCGTTAGCAGTACATTTGAGAAAATAATTCGATAACATGATCATGTATGTGCACTCTGAAACCATCATATACACAACATGCTCGTATATATGCTCATTTGCTGAAGGATTACTTAGATGGATTGATTAAATTTCACATCAAACTTCCAGTGATGGGAGACATAAATACGACAAGCCTGAGTTTAAATACAACTTAACAGGAATAAATATTGACATAGGGTAAATTAATGATCGACAGGTGTAAACAGCGAGTGGACTGAATGACATAGACGTGAGTGGACACAGGGGTTACCTGTACTAGCGGAAACCTGCATGAATGTCACCACAAGACGGCTCTGCAAAGCAGAAAACAATTTCAAGACACAATATATCCCATGTGAAGTTCACACCTTGATGGAACGCAAGTGGCTATAAATGAACGTATTGCGATTTGTAGCAAATAGAGAGAACAATACTGTGAAAAGCAATACATTGTGATCAAGGTGGGAATGACATAATATAAACCAACGGACAATATGAGCTTTGATTGGAGTGCTGACAGGTAGACAACTTTAGTAAAAATAGGGACCAAACCAGACCAGAAGCTGGAAATATACATGTATAAAATGCAAGGTGAAACATCACTGTGGAAAAAATTGACTCATGCTGGCAGTCAAGAAAAGTTACAAAGATAGGCCTATACATGTTTGAATATAATATGTACAATGAGAAAACGGCAGAAAGAATGTACTAATAACGATATTTTGGTATTACATAAAGCACTGAGATGTATGTAAAGATATCAGAACTGAAAACTTATTAACTAGAAGTGCAAATAATATCTTGGATAGAAGTCCAGGCAATGCATTTGAGAATTCGTATTGGCTGGAGGGCGAACGTTCACTTATGAAACGCGTTGAGGTCCTCTTTGTTGTGTATTTGGACAACACGACCTGGAGTCGCGGTGCCCCATGTATTTAGTTCGCGCACATAAATGCGTCCGTCTTTTGACCAGCAAGAGTCTATCAGTTTGTTTCGCCTCATACCTCGCGCTAAGAACATGATGTGGGCCCTCTTGCGTGTAAGATCCTCTGAGACGAAAACGTTATTGTTCTTTTTCCGTGCATCATATACTCTCTGCCTAGCCCGGTATGAGATAAACTTTGCAATGATGGCACGTGGCTTGCCATCACGTTTCTTGCCAACTCTGTGGGTGCGTCCTATTTCATGCTTTTCCACATTGACACCAAGACTCTTAATATGTTCCAATACTAAATTGTCTGTATCCTCACCTTCTGACTCCGCATCTTTTGACCAGAATCTGAGAGCATTCCTGCGACCATACTGTTGCAGCTCGTCCAAATCATACTCCAGTTGTACAATTCTTTTCTCATTTTCCATGGCTCTGAAGTCGGATACTTTGACCTCACTCAGTTCAGTTTCTAGCTTAGTTACTTTTTTCTCCAGTTCTTCGATTTTTTTTGATTGGGCGCTTACCTGGGCTTGGACAGCTTCGCCTATGATACGTTTTAGCCACGCTTCTATAAGGGGGCTTGTGAGTTTACAGAAAAAGTCATTCATTTCACCATCGTCGACAGTACTTTTAGGCTGAACGCTAACTGATAAAGTATCATCCTTACCAGAAATTTCTGAATCCACGTGTGGCTTGTTAGTAGGAGGAGAATGCCCAGTTGGTGAATCATCTATCCATGGACGTTTCAGACTCTGAGTAGCCCCCACAGGCGTACGTGGGTTCCGAGCAGAACTTGACATTGCAGTATTATCCGTGGCCATGATTGCACCGGTTCACTTGTATGTAAAAATGTATGCTCTCTCCTGCTAAATGCCTGATAAGTCACACAGATGGTGCTGGATTGGAGTCAGGAATATCAGTGTCTTGAAGCAACATACACATGTGTGTGGAAACAAAATGCAGATACATGTTGGTACGTACTGATCACATTGGTACGTACTGATCACAATGGTACACACTGATCATGTTGGTACGCACTGATCATGTTGGTACGCACTGATCACGTCCCCCTTGTGTTACATGCCACACGTATGCTGCACCTGGTTGATAAAATGGTATCCAGGTTATAGAAAGGGCTCTTGGCAAGCTGGCTTTTCGATCAGTGGAGCTAGTCTGGTTTGTTGTCGTCTGTCATTCATTCATCCTTAGTTTATACATATATATCTGTCACCTGTTCATCAACCATTCCCAATGGGTTTCAAACCAGCAACCTTCAGTACCAGCCACCTTTCAACCAATGGGAAACACACGTGCACCACTGCACCTATGAAAGATTACCCGCCCCTTTCTTGACAGACCAAGTGTTGGTCGTCCCTAGAGGTGGTCTTTTAAGGCAGGTTTCACTGCATTGAAATATAAAGAGGCCTTGATAAGCTGCAGTCATATGTAATAATAGCTCTCTTTTTTGCCTTTTTTGGCTAGAAGTGAATTTTTCCATGTAATTTGTGACTCAAACATGTAAATCAGGCAGCTGTCACTTCTACTCAATCATAGGGTGTTCAAGAAATACAACAATTCACACTAACTAGCCAAAACCACCAATGATACATGTGACTCACTAAAGATACTCTTGATAAAGTTCTTGTATAATTGTCATCCTATTCCTGCTGCAAACAGATTTAACTTGTAAAAACATTCAGATGACAAACTCCTGTTATTAAGCAGAAGTGAAAATACCATTTGTATTTGTTTATCTGTCAGTCTTCTTAATGCAGTGGTTTGCTGATTGACACTGAAGCTGGCACACTGATTAAACAGTAATGTGATATTGTACCATACCACTGGAAAATATTCTTTGCAGCCCAGACCACAAAGGTTCTAGGCTGACACCAGAAATTTTACAACTGTAGCTGATTTGGCTGAAGTAACATAAGCCTCCTTAGCCAAATGCTGATTATGTTAGCCAAAACCATGAGTGAAGTTTGTATTGTGAAATTATACTGAGTGAATATTAATAATTAAGTAGAATATCATGAATGTTTGCATCAAAATTGGAATAAATTTTGAAATATGTTCAGCCAATTTGGCTAAGCTTACAAAATTTTGTTAGCCAAATTGGACCTTTGTTTTAGCCACTGGCAATTTTGCTAATAGATAGCATTATCCTAGAAAGTGTGAAGAATGAAAGTCTTTGATAATTTTGATGGCCATAGATACCAAATATTTAAAATTTAGCCAAAAATAGAGGGGTCTTTGGCTCCTAATAAAGTGATCTCATGTATAATATAATTGCCAGGGTTTGTTCTGGGGGCATTTTGGCTGCTGCTAATACATAGCGGAAAATTGAATGGACCATACCATGCCATGCCATACCCTGGGGTTAATTCATATGAAGTGCTATTACCTTTGTGTCGTTTTTACCATTGTTAATTCATATGAGATTGATATACTTACAGTTTGGATTGGCTACACGCACAACACAGACCTGACCAAGGCCAAGGACCAGAAGTCACCTCTCAGTATTGTCACAGCGGCAGTGGATCGAATTGGTAAGATCCTCCATGTAATACAATACTGTGCATAATACATGTAGCATGACCTTATTGAATTTGTAACTGGGCTGGCGCTAAAAAAATTATCGTTTTAGCCAGTCCGGCTAACTTAGCTGTAAACTTTATTAGCCAGGCTTAGCTACATTGTAAATTAAATTTTGGAGGTACTACCTGGGGCTAGTTTTAAGAATTTTATTGCATGAGCCGTTTTTTGCTAAAAATCAAGAATGTTTTATTTGTCAAAAAGAACCAGATTTAGGTGCATGTATAATGATCATTTTCTTATGAATTGTGAACTTGTAGCCACATTTTATGTGTGTACAATCTTAATTTATATGTGCAACATCCTTTAGCCAGTTTGGCTAACCAATGACAAAAACTATCAGCCAGTTCACACTTTTTTAGCCGGTGGCTAACTGGCTAATGCTTAGCGCTAGCCCAGTATAATTATGGAAGTGGTGACAGAGTGAGCTTTGGCAGCACAAAGTCATGTGTGGAGGGACAAGTTCACAAGAGAATGTCTACAACAGAGGATTAAAGCATGACAAAGTTTGGCTGTTTTGATTATATAAGCAAGCAGAAGACCTATAGGCCCTGAGGTCTTTTATCTACTGATGCAGTCCTCTCTGTCAAGCTCAGCATATGTTTTGATACATTGTATGATAAATGTTTTATTTGATAATGCCACCTTAAAGCTGACAAAATTATATCCTAATGTCCACAATGTGAAATTCCCCAGTGCTGGATTGCCGTGCAGCCATGTTAGGCCAAACCATGAATTCAGTATATGTGCACATCAGCCGCTTATACTAGGAACCCAAAAAATGTCTCGAAGGAAAATTTCAGGCTGAATCCACTCTTACTTGCTCTTACCTCATTTGATAGTGAGACACTGTATTCCTAATATGCCATGCTGCAAGATGTTTCTGGCAGAGGCCAGATCAAGGTGGACTGTTCTCCTGGCTACCTAAATATACCAAGACGGTTTAGAAAGTCTAAAAGTGATCCCTGTGCCTATTAGAGGACAAAGGGAAGGACGGTCAGTGATCAAATTCATACCTAGTAAGATGTTATGGGGCCAGCACAAAGAGATTAGTTATCAGCAGGGCAACAGGTATTACCATGTTAATTCTTTCAGTGCCAATCATGACTAAAGGTGATCTACCTAAGTCAGACTTGTCTGAATTAGCATACGGATTCTAGATTCGTATTCCTCATAAAAAGACCTTTCATTCAAGTACCAGTATGTATTATGTCCAGAGATAATTTGCTGGGTCAACAGCTTTTTTCTGCATGCATTGGGCGCAGTAGGCCCAATGCGCGCAGAGAAAATCTGTTGACTCAGCGTAAAATTAGGTATTTTAAGGGTTAAATCTGGCTGGAAATGAGTGTCAGGCCTGTCTGTATGTAGTCACTGTCTGCACCCACCTTCATGCAGTCCACCATGTCATGATGGCCATGGGTTAATGTGCTGACTGTGTCACCTGCAGATGGTATTTCACATATAAATATGGTGGCTTCGCCAGTTTTCGTGGTACTGACTTTGTTCCAGATGGTCGTGATGTCAGAAATAATTTCTGATCAAAACAGCAGTGAAAACTGTCAATTTTGCTTACAAACAACCCAATATTGAATAAATTAAAATGTAAACACACCAAGCTGTCTGGCATTGACCAAAATCGCTCGGCATATCATGAAAAGTGACATCCCACGAAATCTGGGGTCGGGACCCTATGTGTAAACATGGTGCTGGGTAGGACCCAAGTCTGTATGTGCACTGTTCATACATGATATATGTGTGACTTCCAGCAAAAAAACTATATCATAACAAAATTATTTGCATACATTTAGCAAGCATTCATCCTTGTGGCATTGTGGTTGTCATTTCAGCAGAGGTTCCACTGCCAAAATTTCTGTAGTTCTATTAAAAATCCATGTTTTTTTCTTAATTTCCAGCAACCTATGGACATTTGAAATGAAACCGCTGATTTTGAGAAAATTGTCTGGAAAAATGGTTCTGAGTCAGATCCTTCAACCCGCTCTCCATGTATTTCCTCCTGAATTTACACATTGTACATTGCCAAATTAAGCTGCAGAGAAGGCCTCTAGAAGAGACCTTTAACGGTCAAAACTTCACAGCTTCTGGGGATTTTGCTCCCGGGACCCTGACCAGGGGCACCGCCCCAGGACCCTGATTGGGACCTAGGAGGCTCCCACACCCTTGGCCTGCACCTACATACATGTATTTCCACTTCTAATCCGTGTGAGATCTACAGAATTCAAAGAATTATTGAAACCTCTGTTGCAGATGTAAAGGAGAACACTATAGAGCCAAACTGTGACATCAGACTGCGGGGTCATGTTAGCTGGGCCGGCACCTCTTCCATGGAGGTCACTATGGACGTGGACCAGGTAACTTGTACTCTAACCTGACACTGTGTGCCTCAAATCACGCAAACACTTACAGATGTAAACAGTCACTTGCTTTGATATTTTCACTTAAATTCCATGTTGAGGGAAAAAATTTGTGCTGAGAATTGTAAGATAAGACCTATCATGAAGAGAGAACATAAGACCTATCATGATGAGAGAACATAAGACATATCTTAAAGAGAGAGGTCAATAGCTCCCAATGCCATGGGTTGGACACTATGTGCCAACCTGTGTTTAGGGAAGCTGTTGACTTGGTTTTATCCTTACCACTTAGGGATTAACCCTGTGGCTACTTGAGTTCACCCTTTTGATGCTGTATGTGCAGTGTCTACCATGTACATGTATCGTTATTTATGTGATACATTGTTACACAATGAAACTTCATTATAACGACACTCAGACACCTGGCATTTACAGTTCACATGTTTTGAGGGACATGAAGTCTTCTTTGTTATTTGACATATCTAGATATCTGACATATTTTGTAGGGGACAAATGGTGTGATTATAACAGAGTTTCACTGTAATTGTGAATAAGAGTACAGCTGGTGGATGTACATTGTACTGTTACCTACAGCCTTACAGGGTCTATTTCTTCTGAGATTGTTTTCTCTCAGTATCCAGACTGTCCCACTCTGTCAAAAAGTGCTTTGATGCTCATTTAGATACTCTCAGTATTATGTTTTTTGACCCCTTGACCTTGTCAGCTGATGAGTATTGTTGTCATGTCAGTCCTTCCATGCATGTGTCTGTTACCCTGGTGGATGCAATAGCTTTGGAATGCATTGGGTTACCGCGATGAAATGTGCACTGGGAAAGCATCTCAGGGAAAGCTGTAATAAGTTTGACACTCAGTAACCGTGGTCTATCTTCAGGGTCACTTGGGGCTTGACTTCGGGAGCTGAGGGGTCTTATGAAGGGCATTTGCCTGTTATATTTTTCCCTGCTGATTGATGCCTTCTTGCTGACCTACAGTGTGTTGTTTGTACTGTTACAGTGGTGGAACAACCATTGGGACCAGATCATCCTAGCCAAGTTCCTTATGGTGGCCCGAGATCCCTGGAACCGTGGGTGAGTATGCAGTCACCCCTTCACCAGGTTTACGATCTGGGCTGTGGCAACAGAGGATGGTACTGACCTGTAGGCTTTCATTGCTAGAGATTTCTCATTCAGGGAATGGGTAGTTAAATTCTGCAGTGTGGGCATGCAGTTTATGCCATGGGATTAAAGGTCACATCTAACAGCATGAGATCCCAGCATCAGTTAATCCTTAGAGACCTGACACTGATACAATGTAGATCTATCCAAGTGTGACTTTTTCACATTAAGAATTACCAGAAATGGTCTAATGTTATAAATGTTGATTTTTTGTTTTGTTTTGTCAAGAATAAAACAGGCAATCAGTCAGCAACTTTCACCACAAATGTACCCAGAGTACACCAGGCAACCCCCAACCCCAACCCCCCAACCCCCACAAAATCAACCCCCGCCCAGAAAAACTCCACTTGCCCTCCCCTGAGAAAACTCGCTATGCAAATATAATTTGCATGGCCCAATACATGTATATGTATATAATTGTATTAAATATAGGGGCCATCCCATCACTGTGAATTTGTCATGATCAACATCTCTGGTTATTTTATCCTGCATGAAGGATATCATTCTTCAAGCAGGACCATTGTAGGCAGAAATATTGGTCACAGTTGTCCTATTTCAAGAGGTGGCTACCTAATTAGCCAGAATTTTAAGGGCCAGCAATTTACATATGACAAATGAAAAGCTGGTTCCCAGCATAATTCAACAGTGCAGCGAGTGAGCTCAGGAGGTGATCAGTGTGGTTGTATGTGTGTTATTGCAGGAAAGCGTGCGTCCACCCACTCCAGGTGGAGGGACCAGAGGAAGAGGAGCTTCACAATGCAGGGGAAGGTAAGGCAGATAGGCCACCTGGTGGCCATCTTGTCAGCTCAGTACACCCTCAGTCAGTGACAATACCAACCTAGCGAAATTTAGTTTTCTAAATTTGACCACCAGGATCGCATGACGAGATTAAACGGTATGTGGGACATCACTGTCAGCGGGTCATCGACAGCCATATTAAAGTGTATAGACGTAAAGCAACTGGGGAAGTTTGAAAGAGTGATTTTGATCAAGTTAAAGCTGAACTGTGCCCGAAATATGCTTATGTACAATTGCAAGGTACCAAGCTGTAGCGCTGATACACCCAAATTGTCGAATCTCGACAAATATCGATGCATGTGTGGGGTTATGTTCCACAGTTTTACAGTTAAGCCTCTGCTGTGGTCACGATAGTGGGTCCATAGCATGTCCTACTTGCCAACAGCAGACCAGCGTAACTATGAATTCAGTCATGGGCGCGATCATCAAGATAGGGTGACAAAAGGGAGAATTAAGATTCCATTAGGCTCCTATTGTGTGTACTCACAAATATAAATTACTTTGCTATCCATTAACTCAATGAGGTATTTCACCCATCGGTGGTGCTATGGTTAACTTTTCCCTGGTATATATTCACCTCCTGCTGGTAGAGACACCTTGGGGGACAAACAAAACCAGCTTCATTTATTGGTTGAGAATGTCATGTGACACAAAAAACAGGTGCTGCCACCAATCAGAATAGTGTATCAGACATGCCCAATCACACAAATTCTAGTTCAGCTTGTGCAATGTATATTTGTGTAGAGCAGGGTAAGTGTCATAGAAAGAATTTGGAAACTCATCCTCATTAATTCATTAATTGATTATTGTTTAGATGTACAGGTCTGCTGCTGGGGCCAAAATTTCAACTGGTCCATCCTTTGAGAAACCACCTGGGAAGCACATCTTAAAGAGTTCACATACAGTACATGTAGGTGGGCTCTCTATGCAGGGAACATGGAAAAGATAACACTGGATCCTGATCATTGTGGTCTCAAAGACACACCAGGGACTTTTGCGTCCCAAAATTGTGATTGTAGATGTTTAAAACACCACGGGTAAGTCTATGAATGGTTGAAATGTTGCCTTTTTTTTCATCAGCTAACAAGACTCTAAGAAAACAGCAAGCTCAGGAGTCACTGCTGAGAGTGCCCCCTAGTGAGCAGGAGAGACTTGACATTCATGACCTGTTTCTGAAGACGCTGGATGAAAAGTAAGTTGTGATCTGTGTTTTTTCTTGGCACTCTGATGTTGAGTACAAGACGTGCAGTGCATGTACCAGTACTGTCTGGAGAAGCAAATGAATATGTAACAATGGAAATCTGTAAAGTGGAATCTGTTACCAAAGACCACTCCACCTCTCAAGACAAGTGTTCATGCATAAGAGACATAAATAACCTGCAAGATACTTAGCAAAGCATCTGGAAATCTGGAAAAGGTGGTCTTTCAAGACAAGTGGTATCTGAAGACAGGGTCCATCACATGTTTGCTGTTTTGTTATAAATACATATTTGCATATGATAATAAGCAAACACCATTGTTCTGTTAAAAGAGCAAGATTTTATTTTGAACTTTATGGTGACCTGTGGGACATAATAAATAAATAAATAAATAAATAAATAAATAAATAAATAAGTAAGTAAGTAAGTAAGTATGTAAGTAAGTAAGTAAGTAAACAAACCAACCAACCAACCAACCAACCAACCAACCAACCAACCAAACAAACAAACTAACAACCAACCAACCAACCAACCAACCAACCAACCAACCAACCAACCAAACAGACAGACAGACAGACAGACAGACAGACAGACAGACAGACAAAGAAAGAAAAGAAAGAAAGAAAGAAAGAAAGAAAGAAAGAAAGAAAGAAAGAAAGAAAGAAAGAAAGAAAGAAAGAAAGAAAGAAAGAAAGAAAGAAAGAAAGAAAGAAAGAAAGAAAGAAAGAAAGAAAGAAAGAAAGAAAGAAAGAAAGAAAGAAAGAAAGAAAGAAAGAAAGAAAGAAAGAAAGAAAGAAAGAAAGAAAGAAAGAAAGAAAGAAAGAAAGAAAGAAAGAAAGAAAGAAAGAAAGAAAGAAAGAAAGAAAGAAATTGTCTTTGGGAAAGGGTGTTGCCAGTAACTTTATGAAAAGAAATTTGTCTTCAGCATTGAAGGAAATATTCCCAGGTGAGGCCTTCCAATTATCAGCTCTGCTGACTATCAGTCAGGAGAGCTTATGGAATCTGTTTGCATCGAGCACCCGTCTGTCCATGTATCTGTTAGATTATATGTTTTTGTTTTTTTATGAAATTAGACATTTTAGTTTTTTACCTTCTCTAAAACCTTTTCATGGAATGCTTTGATTGTACACTCAGAAATTCTCTGGTAGGCCTCTACCAAGTTTGTTAAGGAGATGATGATGCAAAAAGTTTTCTACTTTTTATGAATAATTAATTTTTTTTCTCAGAAACTACTTGGTCAGTTACTTTGATATTGCATACAGGGTAATGTGAGGGAACATAGTTCAGATTTTTGCCCTGAAGTGGCTCTGCAATTAATTGCCGTTGTTTTTTAATGAATTTATGTGCAGCATGTCTACAGTGTATGTTTTACTTCATATCCAGAATAGAATTGTTTGAAATTTAATCAGAATATAATCTGACTAAAATTGACGAAACAGCGTAAAAATGATGGGGATATGGTAATTTTCAATTAAGGTTAATGGGGGTGTCAGACTTTGGGACCATATGTCAGCAAGTGCTTCGCTGTACAAGAATATAAAAGCAATACAGTACATGTACATGTATTGCAACATTGTGAAAACTTGTTTAAAAAAATTTACTGCCTTCCTCCCTCCCTCCCTCCTGGGCTCTGCAATTCTTTTATCTCATGTAGTGCTCAGGGTTCGTATTTTGGCGTTGTTTCACTAGCTCTTCATTCAAACTTGCTTGTCCATCATTACAAAATAAATCTCATTTAGAAAACCAAAATTTCTGATTGCCTCCAGGACTTGTGGTTTGAGATGTTAACTTTCCCTGGTTAGAATTTGACTTGTCCTAAGCCAGCAGACATTCAAACTGTAGAGCCCTGTGTTCACGCAGCATTGGCTTTTATCTTGGGAATGGTGGATCCTGGGCCCGTGATTACTGTTACCGTATTATCCTTTTCAAGTGCTGCTGGCCTTACAAGCACACCCACTATTTTTCAGGCACAAAAATTCTGAAAGTTGCAAAATCATAATATTATTTAGTTTATGATGATTTACCAGTTGATGCAGCTAAAATGTTCCATCTTTAAATCTAAAACTGGACCTTATTTCAGTTAAATTGACTAAGTACCACAGGTGCTTAATAGGGATAACAAGCATCAAGAGGAAAGTGCCCATGGGGTTTCTTTTGGTGTTTTTAACCATTTGACCTTAAGGTAGCGTCGGTAAACCTAATTTGGACTGCAAACATCACTCCTGCCAAATTTTTTTTTTTTTAGAATTCGGAAGATTAGGCTGTCATCTGTAATGTGACCAAAAATCGAGTTTAAAAAACGTCTACTTTTATGCGAAATTTGAGCTCAAAAATGTTCTAAGTTTCAACCCTTCACCCACGCGGATCGATGTTTGTTATGGTATGCAAATAGCCTTGTCAATCAGACTTAGCACCGTGACGTAATCAGGTCAAACCCGCTGAATTCGAGTGAACGGGAGAAGACCAACATGTCGGTATCAACATCACAGCAAGTACTACAAACGCTCAACAATTACACGGGCAATACAACATGGGGAAAGCTGAAAAAGATAAGCGAAGCACCCATAAGGCCGTTAATTATGATGGAGAGGATGTTGTTACTAGCAAAGCAAGGGTCACAGAAGAAATGAGTGTTGCTGGGTGAGTGACTTTGGCTTCTGATCGTAACTTCGTAAGCGGCAAGTTAGTCTTGCGATTAAATTGAGGCAAGGTTTGAATTGACTAATACCTATTTATCGGTAAAATGGCTATACATTGTAACTTTTCTGTGTGAAATTTTATCATAAATAATTTGACCAAAAAAAAAAAAAAAACCTTGCAGGCACCAGACTTTCGTTCAGATCTGAACTTTTTCGATGGCGCAATACAAATAACCATGGAAACCCCTATTATCACTCGGCACCTCCGTGCACTCGGAAACCCTTTGCCGACGGACCGGGCAACTGGAAAATGTAAAGTATTTGGTGTTTTAATGCTACAAAGTCATACATTTCATGCAGGCTTGTTGAACTGCGTGAGTAAGTGTCACGTAAACTGCGGCCGTTGGAACCTATACCTACGAGTACGAATCAAGACGGAGATCTGAGGTAGTAATGGCAATGCTGACCGGTAATGGGAATGTGGTTTCAGCCAGGTGTATTTCGATACATGTATGTGTTTTTTGCAACAAATCAACGCAGGCACTTTCAAGATTTTTAAATTTTATGCATGCACATGAAAAAAATCAATTATATAATTCTGTATTCATTATTTATTTAATGACAATGTCCTCATAATATTTCATTATCTTTATATATATCCAGGTATTCATGTCAAATTTTCTGATCATGGGGTTGAAAAAAAAGTATGCAACAATCAGTCCTGGCACAATTTTATGCTTTTTAATTTTTACACAATGCATACGAAATAAATTAATAATATAATTCATTATGCATTTTCAGGATCAGGAAATAGGACCTGCAGAGTGCCAATTCACCTTTCGGCCATGTGTCCTTGCGCTGATAAGAACCATGCTACCCAACCAAGTCAAAGGGGAAATCTGGCCAGGAACATACGAGGTTTCCATAGAAGAGTTTTGTCGTGCCATTACGACTGTTTAGAAAATGGACATGTGAAATATGGACTACTGGTGTAGACAAAGCTTGATGAGGCTTTTGGTTGATGTTTATTGCTTGTGGATTGGTAGAAAATTTCGAACACTTTCAACAGGGCTGAAGGAGATGGACAGGTGAAAGCGGATAAATGAGTGTTGTATATATTGTCAATAAACTTGTTTTTTGTACAAAATTAAAAGTGTTGTTGTTATATCCTTGCATTTATCAGATTCTATATCAAAATTGTCATAACACTTTACCACAAATTTTACATGAAGAAAACCTATTAACAGTTTGGTGAAAAGGGGAAAATAGCATATCTGGGCAGTTTTGTTGTGGTGCCAAAACTTACATTGAAATTTTATCATTGACCCTGATATACAGTTCACTGAAAAAATGTAATTATGAAATGGTCGTAACCAATGATTGGTACGGAACTACTTGTACAATATACCATATTGTTCCTAACTGGCCTTTTCGGGGGGGGGGGGGGGGGGGGGCATTTTATCCTATAGATGTCGATGAGGAAAACACCAGGCCACCAAGCTGTTTTTACATTAAAAACATGACAACAAAAACGACTATTTGTTGAAATCCCATTCTTTTTTATACAAATATATACAGGTAGTGCACTGTTTCAAGACCATAGGGTCCTGGTCTGAAAGCTGCACCGTTAAAAAACGTCAATTATTGTCTCCTTTGGCAGCGACACCGGAAATCTTATTTTTCAAGTCTGCCAGACTGCAATGTCCAATGTTACGGCTGTGACAGCACACAAATTTATGGTTCAACAGTCCACTTTTTAGTTTTGCACTGGATATGAAACTTGACATATTTATTAAGAATTATGGGGTCCCGGGTCGGGATCTGCACTATGACAAAAATGTCAACAACAAAAAAACAAAAACAAAACAAGGTCAATTATTGTCGCATTTGGCAGAGACACTGGAAATCTTATTCTAACAAAGTCCAAAAAACTAGGACTGACTTTTACGTAATGTCCAATGTTGCCACTTTGATGGCATTCAAATTTATTGCTCAACAGTCGACTCATTACTTTTTGCGCTTGATATGAGACTGTTTTCTTATTTCACTTGGACCCCTGCATGTGTAACTTTACATGAAATATAGTCCATTTGTTTCACATGGGTTGTACACATCTACTCCTCCTGAGTTGGACATTCTTTCGGGTGTCCCTATCGTCCACACCACATGATGTAATGCTTTATTGTCGTTTTGTGCAGCTCCCAGTGAACAAGACCCCACAAAAGCTCTTTGTCTGTCACTTGTGTCAGTGTGGTGAACAGCGGTCGCATTGATTCCACTACCGCTGGAGCTCGTGGCTGTGCTGGTGGCCTGAAAATAAAATTTAGCTATTTTGAAATGAAGATTACCATATTACCTCTATTTTGCTCCCTCCACAATAATCACTTGTACAAGTGGCTGTAATATTTATCATATATGCTTATTCTCTTGTTGAAAAAAAACAAAAAAAACAAGGACACTTTGGTACCTATTTGTGACAGCATTATGAAGGCATAACAAAAGCCATGAACACAATGGAAGCTATGAAATGCCAAGGTTAACATCTGACAGTGTTTGTATATGAACCATACCAGCAAAACAAAGGCAGAACGCACCTGCATTGTGTTTGCATCCTTTGATACTCCCATACCATTAATCCCCCATTATGCCCCATACAGTAACCGCTGATGAAGGTTCTCTCTTTCAGAATTTCAATGTTTGTATAACAGTAAAAGAATCCAGCACTATCTTCAGGACAATTATATATGATGGCCCATGTTATATACAACTATCTGAAACCTTTTGCCCAAATTGAGTAATTGGTAATTAGAATCTTGTAAAAAAAAAAAAAAAAAAAAACCTACTTACCGGTAGCTGTTTGTCCCTAAAGTTTGGTCGACTTGGAATTTGCACCAGCTTGTAGGGCCTGTTGGACACTGGTCTTGTGAGGGTGGGTCGTCACAGTGGCCCAGCATGGCCCATGTATCCTTTGAAATCCGGTACTGGATCCCCAGCGTTGTCAATAAACTCGCAATCCGACGGATCTGGTCGCCCCTCGAAAGATCCTGGGCCTATGAATACTTTAAACATTGATAAAAAAGTATCTATGGGGTCTCATTTGGTATTAATTTTGCTTTTGAATGACCCTGAAAGGTCAAACAGACATATTGGCTTATATCTTGGCAATAGCAAACTTTTGGCCAACCACTGGTACAGACAAATACAGTAGGGCCTACATATATAGAGCAGTAACATCTGCACTTGCAGAAACAGTAGATTTCAGTCAGCACAGCGCAGCACAGGACCATCATGATCTTCTTGGTTATGCCTTTCCTGTAAAAAGAAAAAAAAAATCTTGTGAGATTCATTTGTACACATACTTTCCAGGCTACAAAGCTTGAAAGGAAAAATGGAAAACCCTGTTTCTGCGTAATACAAGCTATCAGATAACAGGGAAATGTTTGTTTCTGATAACAGGGCGGCCACGCTGAAACATCCAATCAAACCTGAGGGGTCAGTGTGGATGGAGGATGCTCTGCTGAAAAACATCATCATCTGCTTCCCACAAGTAAGCAACCCTCTTTATTCTATGTACACAGAGAATCTTCAGTGGTTTCATCCATGTGAAAATAGTAACTCTTCACCTGGGTGGGGCGGGGGGTAAAGGGTATTTCTGCACTGGCATACTGGGGCCTTTTATCATGCATCCCCTGTAGGGGGAGGAGGGGGATGCATAGGCATGTAGTGTTCAGTTCTGTTGTCCACTGTCTCCACCACCACCACCACCTGTCTTATGTTGCTTATATTTATGTCCCTTCTTGACCTATTGCCTCCAAAATTCACTAGTAAATTTTTTTCAGTATGCAGCATTTAGGCGACAGACAGCGGTGAACAGTGGCATACAGCCAACCTGCCGACTACCTCTGTCTGCTGCTGAAATCCAATGGATACTTCTGGAGCTCACCAGTAGACAGCGGCAGTCAGCGGCAGAGAGCCTTTTGCCGCTGTATGCAGCTGTCTGCCGCCCACCACCGCTATCTGCTGCTTACTGCTGCTCTGCAGTAACAACTACATTATATAAAATGTAAAAGCAGTTTCCTTTCCTTTCTATTCACCTGAATTCAAATTTCAGCTGATTGTCGAAAGACAGCACATGCTGATTGGGTTTTTGTTTTGTTATTGCAAAATTAAAAAAAAACCAGGGTTTCATTCTGAAACACTGATGGTTCTCTTTGATTCCCAAAAATCCAGGGTTTTGCAACAAGCATGCAGCTCTGTGACTTGCTGAGTTATTTAACACTGGGTTTTTGTACCAAAGTCCAGGGTACTACAAAACCCAGAGTTTCATAACAAAACCTGCATACATGTGTACACATGTATGACCATGTAATATCAAAACCCAGGGTTTTGTGCATGGAACCCTGGGTTTGTGAATGATTGGACAATGCAACTTCCATATAAACGTGAGTATAACAGGGCAAGTGGCTGCAGAGGCTGGTGTAAAAGGAGAAAGAATCATTCAACTAGTTTTGTTGAAACTGCGACTCATCAGGAACAGATGGGGACACCACGAGGGGCCCATTTGTTTAAGTGTATTATCATACATTATTGGACATTGCTCGGCTGCCATCAAAATCTGAATTAGTTTTTTGTGTGCTTGGCACCACACACAAAAGAAAAGTGTGCCAGTCATAGCAGGAATCACTTCCAGTTTTGTCACTTATGACCCATGCTGATTGGGAAAGCGGTAGGTTGTACATTGAAACCTGTTTTGAGAGACCACCCCTAGGGCAGGCTGAAAAGTGGTCACATAAGGCAGATGGTCTCTTAATGGAGGTGCAATAACATGGGAAAGATAACAAAAGGGACTTTGGAGATATGGTCTTAAAAGGCAGGGTGTCTTTTATTACAGTGGTCTCTCAAAACAGGTTTCACTGTATTAGTTTTCTTGCTTGGTTGTGACCCTTACGTGAGTAGTGTTTTTATTATCATGTTGCAGGAGAGGAACCTCTACAATAAAATCTTTGGTGGTTTTCTGATGCGTCAAGCCATGGAGCTAGCCTGGGCCAGTGCCTGTGTCTACAGGTAGGCCTGATGTCCACACTGGATAGTAGTTTTGTGAGGCATACACATGATTTTGCTGATTGTAACAAGACATTGCCACAGCCTGTTGTGTGAAGTTATCCTGTAGCTAAAGGTCATTTTCTATCATTATAGAGACAAAATGTGCTTGGGGTTGGGATTAATCAGTTTATAAAAATATAACCCCCCCCCCCTTTTTTTTTATATAAAAATATAACCCTTTTTAAGTAAAAAATATAACCCTTTTTTAACAAAAGTTTAACCCTTTTCTTGGTTAAAATAAGACTTCTGTCCGTTCATGTGGAATCTGATCTTTTTAATGTACTGATTGAAAGAGTGTTACATGACATGTCTCCCACACCACTGATGAAGTTCCCAGTTAGAGCTGAAACAAATTGGGGCTCCATATTGATTTCCCTGTCAAGATGTCTTGGTTTTGTTCAACACCACTCTCTTAATAACTTGACACAGGATTGTTGCAAGTAACTGAGTTGCAGATCTCCACTTGAGAAATGACTTTTTGGCACATAGTGGATTTACGTCAGTGATGAGTTGCTGATCTCCTTCCACTTAAACCAACTTTTATATGAAAACTTCATGCTGTTGGCTTTCCTTTACTAGGGCCAAGAAAACTGCACTTGGTGTTCATTATTTATTTTCCTGTGGGCTTCTATTACTATTGATGCCCAGATAAACTGATGATTCAGATTAGTACTTTGATTTTTTATTTCATTTACTCTCACAACAACATACATTGGTAACAAGCACAATGTGTTTGAAGTATAAATGTTGATAAATACTGTGAATTCATTTAATTTGGCAGTGTTCTTATTTTCACTTATTTCGCTGATGCTTCAAAACTGTAAATCAAGAACACAGTGAAAAAAGTTTTTAACATGGCAGTGATTGGAAGTAAAACTTTAAATAGTGAATTTAAAGTCTCGGTGAAAGGTCTGAAATGCAAAAACTGTGAAAATAAATGTCCTTGAAAATAAATGTATTGACAGTATACACTTAACTACTCATGGAGGGGGGGGGTCCTTGTTGGTGCATCCACTGATCAGGAATTACCCGTGACCAAAGCAGACAGAGGAAAATGCACTCCAGGGCCTATTGATTACTTGCCGTGACTACTGGATGACTTGGAAAGTCTCTTCTTTTTTTGTTGCAGTGTAATCTGCTTAAATATTTACTTCTTGTTGGAGTCTTTCCTCACCTACCAAAGCCAAAGACAGGCATACACTCTTCAGTTGGGTTGTTCATGGAATTTTCAGGTCATGAACATCTCACAATGGTCTGCAATTCTGTTCCCTGACACTGTTCGCTCATTGGCTAAAAGACCTTGGCAACCAAATAAACATAATAGAATATTGGATATTTATGGTGTAAATGTCATCATTTATGGCAAGGATTTGGTCAAAAAGCTTATTTATCCCAAAGGTAAACATAATTATAAATGATTATATGCATGTAGGACAGCACAAATATGTGATAATCAAACTAAAGATACATGTATATACTGTACAAAATTAAGAAAGTAAAGTAGATTATTATCTATCTCAATATCAGTACATACAGTTTTACATATTATCCTTTAAGGTAAGTAATTACCTTTTTATAGAAATTGAAAAGAACCAGTAGACATACTTGCTTATATATATTCTGGAACAGGATGAAAGCTATATGATCCAAAATATTCTTCTGTTAGATGTGCATTTCAAAAGTGTAAACTTGATTGATTTCTTGTGAAATAACAGTGAAAAGTGTCGTTTGAAAATAGTATTCAAACATATGAAGAGGTACTGAATAATTGAAATACTTATATATAAAAGTGATAGTTTGGAAACTGTGAATGTCTTGGATTTTCAGTCTGATTACGTGTAAACTTTGAAACACTGTGTTGAAATTTTAATAAATGAATGAAAAATGAAATAATTCTTACTATTCTCTTTTAGAAAATCAGTAATTTAGAAAAAATGTTTGGGATACTATGCTTCTCATATTGTGATTCCAAAAATAAGGTGTGTGTAAGCAAATATGTGACAAACTAAATATGCTGGTGGAGACGTTCTTGCATGTTTTCCACGATAGTCCTGTTGTTTTAGAGTTTCCTTGTGGTAATAATTAATATTAGTTTCCAATTACATGTAAGTGATTCATCAATGTGTATTGCCAGATATTTTTAGAAGTTGTGTGTTCAATTTGACAACAGTCAAGTTTGACTGCACCGCTTTTCACCTTTGAATAACATAAGTTTTGTTTTTCCCAGATTTACAAATAACCTGTTTGATTTAGCCGGTTGGATATTGCACACATTTCATTTTTAAGTTTTGTATCAACAGTTTGCCACCTTTGAAGGAGCTTGTATCATCTGCAAATATTGAATTAAATAATTTCTCATAAACAAAACTTGAAACCATTAATGTTAATTAAAAAGAAGAGTTCCTGATAGAAATCCTTGTGAGGCAGCAGTTTTCAATATTTTCTTATCAGACTCTTCATTATTTAAATGCATGTGTCAACACACATTTTTCTGTTTTTCCTGAAATTCTTTATTAAAGTGTGTGTGTTAACACACTATTCTTTCTTTCTTTCTTTCTTTCTTTCTTTCTTTCTTTCTTTCTTTCTTTCTTTCTTTCTTTCTTTCTTTCTTTCTTTCTTTCTTTCTTTCTTTCTCTCTCTCTCTCTCTCTCTCTCTCTCTCTCTCTCTCCTCTCTCTCTCTCTCTCTCTCTCTCTCTCTCTCTCTCTCTCTCTCTCTTTCTTTCTTTCTTTCTTTCTTTCTTTCTTTACCAGCAACTTCTACTAGGAGGTTATTGACCATTGTGCATCTAATGAATTAAAAACAAAAGTTGTAGTAAGTTAAATTATGCTAATTAGCAGTATTCAAAATTTTCAATCTTGAATAACTTCAAAGCTATAGTAGAGATGCCATTCCAACTTCTACACCTGTGTTATGGACTAGCTGTACATTGCCAAACCATTATGCTTTGAAGACACACACACTGATTTGCTATGCAGCAAATCATCTTTTCTAGTTATGAATGATATATTAGAAATAACATACTGACAAAGATTTGATAGATCAATTTGAAAGCAGTTTAACATATGCTCCATGATGATCCATCTGGTGTAACAATATACAGTGAAACCGATTGTAATGACACCATCTGTTCCCCGGGAAATATGTCAAATAACAGAATAGTAGTGAAGAAATAATTTGATTGCTGTTAGTCCCTCAAAACTCCTGTCATTGAGTCACTATGTCTGATATCTGAGTGTCATTATAATGAGGTGCCACTGTAGTGGTCAGCATTGTTGAATGCTATCCAAAAAATCGAAAAATATTCTTGACACACATTCATATTGTCTGATGTTTCAGTTAGTTTGTCAATAAGCATCGTTAATGCCATTTCAATAGGATGTATTCATATCTACATGCAGTCCTACTCTAACACCTATTGAGCAAAAGAGGGAGCCACATGCATCCGGGCAGATCCATGTATTTAGCATGGTCAAAAGTACTTTCTCAACAAAACAAACAACACAAACACAAAATAATATTAAGAAAATGTATTAACATATATTTGAAACATGAAGGATGCCTAAATTGATAAGAAATGGGCTCTCTTGTGGTTGAAAAGGTGTTATTTATGGATGTTTATGTAGTATATAATACAAATCTGCCCTGATCATGGTGGATTCATCAGTCTGTTACCCTGGCAACACAGGAAGTGAGCAGGATGGCAGTTAAATATGAATGTCTCCAAGAACATAGGGCTGGATTTCATAGTTACTTTTTCACAGATACAGTGAAGCCTTATTATAACGACACTCATATATCTGGCATACTCATTATAAAGACAGGCGTTTTGAATGGGAAAAGTTTATTTTCTTTGTTATTTGATTCATTTATCTGACATATTCAGTTACATGACACATTTCTCAGGGAACAAACGGTGTCATTATAAGGAGTTCTCACTGTATATGCTAACTACCAAGTTGTTGTTTGCCTCCCTGAGCGTCTGATAACCAGTGCGCTTCACCCTTGGATGATCAGGTGCGCAGGCAGGCAAACAACAAGGGGATTCGGTTTGATAGATTAATAACTTGGGTAATTTGTCTATGAATGTGTCCTGGACATCACTATTATGATTTCACTGTGTAAGCAGTTCAAAAACAAATATAGCAATAGAATACTCAGCTGAGAACACACAAAACAAAATTCTAGCAGGCTAGAGGTATGCATTTCCAAATTGAATCGCATAGGAGAGGAACCCCATATACACTGATCTGTAGTGGAGTTTTTTAGTTACCCACTAGTTGACTGGGTAATACAGTGAGCATCTTCCATGAAGGGAACTGGTATTACCCAAGTCATTAGACGCAGAGGGTAATACCAGATTCCTGAGTGGAAAATGACCGCTTCCTTATTGGATCCTTTTTGTATCTTTCTTCTCAGGTAAGTTGTGACCATCAACCAATATATGAACGTCAGGCTACTATTACACCCAGTCAACTAGTGGGTAATGAATTTATCCCATTTTTATAAAATTTCACCGCAAATAAAATCACAACACAGCATATTTATTGTAATTTTACCCATTCCCCTGTCTTTTCTTTTCCTTACGAAATTTTGCTTGCAGCTGTCGTCTGCTACATGTATATACTGCCTACCTTGTAATAGCATTCTCTGCCGATAGGTGGTGAGGTGCCATATTTCTACACACCTGGTATTACTACAGTAATACCATGATTTGAATTAAATATGACGAGCACATCACAGCTATTAACCAATCAGATGCCTAGAAATTTTGTAAAAATGGGATAATAGGTAGTACTATTGATTAACAGTTCCACCATACTTCTAGATTAACCAAGTTTGTCAGAACAGAGTTTCAAAGTTACTAAGTTGCAAATTGGAAAGTTACTGGAATACACAAGCCCATGCCAGCTTTCCATACAGAAGTGCCCTCTGCAGGATATATAGGAACAGGGACCTATTCTTACTCTGCATGTATAAAGACCACCATGCCTGCAAATTTTGGATTGTGTCATGACAAAAATTTTGGTGAGAGCAAAGTGGAGTCCTGTGTCAGTCATGGATGTACGTTTGTTGTTTCAGCAAGAAGAGACCATTTATCACAGCCATTGATGACATTCTCTTCAGAAAGCCAGTAGAGATTGGATCCTTATTGTATCTTTCTTCTCAGGTAAGTTCTGACCAGCACTGGGAAGGAGAGGGGAAGGTGGGGAGGGAGGGTCAAGGGTTATTTTTTTGGCAAGTTTTGAATTTTTGACTTGAATGGCTGAGATGGACTCTCTGCTGACTATGTCGTATGATGCATGTGAATATCATTTTGTCACCAGTTAGAAATATTTACATTTGTTATTTTTGTTAGCATTGAAAGAATAGGAACGGTAGTGTAGTTCATGAGGCAATGGTTACACTAGAGCATCTCGTGCAACCAACGTGCTGCGCAATAATATCCTCTGAACGCACTTTGTCATTATTTAAGCTTCCGCCGAAAGTACTGCCGAAGCGTTTGATTCATAGGCCTAAGCATAAAGGGAAGACGGTATCAGATGATCAAGAATTGCATATCTACTCGTCAAAACTTGCCTAAATGTTTTCTTTTACTGGTTTTGCAAGCTGTATTGAAATAAGGTTGTTGTGTTATTCGGAACTATTTTTTTCTTAGTTTTGTGTTCCAGGAGTTGCCTTGACAACTGATGGCTGATGTAGTAGCCCCGCCTACTTGGCTCCTCCCACTAGTAAACAAAAAGGCGATTTTTTGTAAATTAACAAGCTAAAAACGATTTTAAATCAACTATCAATGATAATACTTACTCTTATGACAAAAAAATTGATGTTAAATGTAAATATAAGAATTAAACTTCCTCTCTAGTATAATTACGGGCGCATGGTTGCAGTTTGTGTGACAGGCATTTCTTTGATGACGCGCTACTGCGCATCATCAGAAATGCCTGTCACACAAACTGCAACCATGCGCCCATAATTACACTAGAGAGGAAGTTTAATTCTTAAATGTTTCCCTCATATTGAGGTGTTTTTGAAAGCCATTATCTTTAAAAGATCTATCAATTTGCCACTTAACCCATTTCCCCATGAATGAAGACTTGAATCAACAGCTTTCCTTGGCTGAGCACTAACCCACACCAAGGAAAGCTGTTGACCTAGAAAATGTTATTTTGGCAGGGCTCTTCCACAATTTTCATCCATTCTTATTTGTTTTTTTACATTAATGTTGAAATGAGTTCAAAACATCGATTCAGTAGACATTTGACCACTTTCTGGTTTAAGGCCGAAAAGGTTGAAGTGTATGAAGTGTGTCATAGCCTTATTCTCAGTGTGTGCTGGTGAAAACTTTACAGTTGTTGTATGTGGCCAGGGGTATTCCCAGCATGCACCCCTTCCTAAACTCCAGAGATGGCATTTTCAAAGAAAAACTGTACAATCTTTCAGATTTTCTGTGGACTGTTCACCTTCTAAACTGCTCTTGGAATCTGGTGCCCCTACTGTTTAGGATCATGTTAGGATCTGCATTCAGTATTTGAAAAAAAGACCCCGGGGTAATGTCAAGCTTTTCAACACTGGTCATTGACTTTTCATTGCAGATTGTTTACACAAGTGGCTCTGACCTTCAGGTCAAAGTTCACGCCGAGGTTGTGGATCCCAGGACTAGTCAGCACGAGACAACAAATATCTTTCATTTCACTTTTAAAACAGAGGGAGAAGTACAACCGATTGTGCCAAAGACTTATGCAGGTAAGTCGCGAAGTATGCCTGACCAGGTGAGGGTTATTCTGATGGCATCCCAGCTGTACCAAAGGCTGCAGATGTTTGTGGTAAGACTGACCCGAGACAGATATAAATGTTCCAATTGCATTTAATGTACTATATTATGAGCTGATTTCATGTCCATTTGATGTTTGATTTGTTGGTTTGGTTTTATAATTTGGTTTCTAGCAGGTGCTGTCAAAGAGTATTACAAGTAGCAGGTTCTTTTTAAGAACATCATTACATCTAGAAATTCTATGTGAGAACATCATTACATCTAGCAGGTTCTATCTAAGAACATCATTACATCTAGAAATTCTATGTGAGAACATCATTACATCTAGCAGGTTCTATCTAAGAACATCATTACATCTAGAAAATTCTATCTAAGAACATCATTACATCTAGCAGGTCCTATCTAAGCACATCATTACATCTACCTACAGCAGGTCCTACCTAAGTACAATATACACTGTGCATCATTACATCTAGCAGGCACAGGTGCTTTCTCCAAATTTTGTCGTAAATCAGCTTGAGTGAATTTGCTTTCGGATCTAGGTTTACATGCCAGCAATTCCATGCCTGGCATAGGTCTAGGTAAAGACCTGCATATATGTATGACATGAATAATTATGTATGCATTATATAGCATTTAATAGCCCAGGCGTGCTGCATGCTCATGTGATTTTGTGTGCAGAATCCATCTGTTTGTTATTTTGATGTACTACATTCCCTGGAAACAAGTATATTCAAATTGAATTTAAGTCAAAGTGAGCAGCCTGAGGAACTGGACTTAATGGTGGACTGAGCAGGGCTTGATGTATAAATCACATATTGCTGTTATTTGATGGGCTTTATGTTTCAGAGTTCATGATGTACCTAGATGGAAAAAGGCATTATGAAGTTTCAATGCAAGAGAGGAATAAACTTTGATCACCACCAGGTGGCAGCAACAATAGACCAAAGGGTTACAGTCAGATACATTCCACCGGGACACAAATAGGAAAAGGAGCACGAGTGGATGGTTCTTGTACCATCCTCTAGAGGGCATGCCCATCAGGAGGGCTTGGGTTGTGTTTCATTTTGTGACTTTCAGTTGTAATTTACGAATTGACAATGTTGCAATTGCTTTTTGTGACAATTCCAAATTTCCCATGGTGCATCAAGGTGAATAACTGAAATGTTAATACATAAAGGTAAGCTCTGTTACGTCAGCTGCAGAAGTAGCCAGAATACTCAAGGGTAAGTTGTAAAACCGTCCAATGGGAATGCTCAGTTGTAAGTCCACAAGAGAAGTATTTGATTTCGTATTCAGCTGGACTCACAAGAGTCACACAGCTGCCTTGATATTTTGATCTGTCCCTTTTAAAGTACTGGTTCCTTCAAAGTACCAGACAGAATTAAGCTACCCAAAGCAGGAAGATTATTTAAGCTCTTAGTATACTATGGTGCCTGTGAGATCATGCCGTAACCTGAACCCCAAATGTAGTCAGGCGACAGGACATGATCTCTACAAGGAGGGATGAACATGAAAATGCCCTATCTGTAGACACTGTAAAATAACTAAGTGATACACCTTGGGTGAAATATTCAGTCACATGATGTACTTTAGTTTTGGGTTTGGAGGTCAAGTCATTTTCATCCCTTGAATTAGAGATTTCTAATTTCATTTGATTTTAACCCAATGCAAATGTATTGTTATATAGAATAAAGACACCTCCTCTTAACCCTTTTCCACTCATATTGCCCAAAAGTGCTGGAATGTAAATTGCCTGCTTTTATGTTTCCATTTAAATTTCATTCAAATGTTAAAAAGATTTTTGAATAGAATGATAGGTAGAGCCTGACCGAACCCGAGCTTACCAGGTTTCAGGATTTGAAGCCCGGCTCGGGTTCGGCTTTTACAGTCACTAAACGTTCGGATGCGGTTATCATTGTCAATGTTGGCAATACAGTTTAATAAGAAGGTCACTGAGGTTACTTTTCGTACTTGTATACACTTTAAACAATGCAACAAACGCTTCTTTGCAATTAAGTGCATCACATTGGTTGTATTAAACGCCTGAATTACATTACCAATAGTAATGCCCCAGTGCAAAAGAATAACAGCTATAAACCCCTGTTTAAATAAAGCTTTAAGTGAGCATTCTAATATGTCTAGGTTTATTTATGGCATGTTTGAATTGCATATACCGAACCTGAACGGTGCCCGGTTCGGGATCTGTAATGTGTACCGAGTACCCAGTTCGGTTTCAAAATGCATGTTGGGTCAGGCTCTAATGATACGTATGACCTGGCGCGCTCCAGCTCAATATTCCACCTGCATCGAGGAAGGCTATTGATTCAGTCTTGTTCTGACCAAGAAAGGATTACTTGATGTTCATGATGAAGGTAGCTCGTGTGCAGGATAGTCTCTGTTTGTTGGGAATATGAAAGCCCCCTCAAGGGTCAAGAGGGGAAAATAATGTGACTCTCAGGGGTGAAGAGGGGAAAATAATGTGACTCTCAAGGGTGAAGAGGGGAAAAAAATGTGACCACTTACTTTGTATGCCTTTTTGTGTTTAAGATGAGCTCCAGAACAAGTTAGCTATTAGCTCAGAAGAACGAGTCTACTGCCATATAATGAACTTGCCAGGGAAAGGTTTTTATCCTATGTTTGAACTTAATTCAGGAACCAGATACAGCTTTTTGATATTGCGCATTGTATTCGATGTGACCATTGTTGTAATTCCTTGTTTGGAATGACTGAATGTCCTTTTGGTGAATGACCTACGTCAGCATTACCTAATATGTCAAATGGCATGCGCAGTTTTGTTGGAAGGTGAATCACGCTTCTGAATGTTAACTACCGCTCTGTGCCATTGCTATGCATATCAGTCGAGAGACCATTTGCATCTTTGAATACTCATTTTGCAAATACACTGGTACATGTATTTGGCCAAAATGTTGTCTTTTTGCCTGTAATGTTAAATAAATAGAATCTCAGGTCTTGTGGTTGTGTCTTGGTCATCTGATGTGACTCGCCAGGTCATCTGATGTGACTCGCCAGGTCATCCGATGTGACTCGCCAGGTCTTTCAGAGCATACATGACTCACCTTGTGGCTTCATCATGTAATTGCTCTGAAAGAGCTAGCTAGTCACGTGTCGATCAAAACCCATGCTCGTCAGAGATTCTCTTTGTATTTCAGCGACGATACTCATGAGTGTAAATGTACAAGTATAAGTTGAAGTGGTTGTGAATGAGAAACTTAAATCATGTTCACCAAATGTGCTGTATCATATTTTACAATTGCTGTATCATATTTTACAATTGAGAAAGTTTATGTGCCTGCTAAACAGGCTTAGTTCGATCTAGTCTGCATTTTGACTGTACATGTACCAGAATCACAGCTTATTCTGCTGAGGAGAAAGGCAGTTGTGCAATACTCCCCCCCCCCCCCTCGAACATTTATGTGTCACAGTTTGATATTTATTTGATACAAATGACATGCATAAATCAGTATTTCATTGTAAAAAGTGACGTTTATGCAGTAAAAAATCGCCATCTTGAGTAAGATAACCAAGAAAAGTATTCAGCTTTTTCTCAAAATAAGAATGATTTCTTTGTTATAAGAAAGAAAAATGGATATTTATTCTCAATATTCTTGTTTCTAGGGAAAAAAAATCCTCTCCCACTCTCAAGATTTTCCATATCTTATTTCAAGAAAAGTTTAAAAAATTTTTCGTGAAACCAGGTTTTAAAAATCTTGGGTGCCAGAGACGATTTCCCTTGAAACAGGAATATTGAGAAAATATACATATGTCTATTTTTCTTAATTTTTCTTTTTTCTTTTTAGTTAACAATTGTTTACTGTGTATTAGGTTAACTCTTCCATTGTGAATTTTAATCAGAGTCTGCTGTGAATTGACATGACAGCACTGGATTAATATTCTTTGTGAACTGATCTTTCATTCAAGTACCAACATTTCCAAAGACCCTAAAAATGACCCAGTTGAACAGCTATTCTTAGCACATTTTAGATATGTTACAACCTATAAGAATACCAAGGTCAAAACATTGCACTGAAAGGGTGAAGCCAGTGATTCATATGTTCATGTGTAATCCCCATAATTTTACTTTAATTTGTAAAGTTTTCAAAAATATTAAGTGAAATCATACATGTACAGTGCCGCCAGAAAGTCTTGCTCCAAAACTCTGGGGGTCACTAGTGGAGCCACTTGCAGGTACCACTTTTCAAAGTTGTGATAAAAATTTATAATTCTGACACCATAACCAGTTTAGGGCCAATGGGAGCCACAGGTAGGTACAAGAAGCACACTGAGTAACTAACATCAAACTTCCTAACAGTGTTCTCTGCAGGAGTCCCTAGAGAATAGATACTCAAAGAGGAATATGCACAGAGGCCAGCAGAGGAGATGGTGCAAGACTTTCTGGCTACACTGTACATGTGTATTATTATGATGTCACAAGTTAAAGTGGGTACCTGCTGTATACCAACTGTAGACAATCAAAATATAAAAATACTTAATAAACATGGCATATACTTTATTATTTAATTAGTGAATGGCTATTAAAATTGCGTATTGTCAGATATCATCAGTAATAATAAACATATAGGGAAAACTGGTGCTTTACATGAGAATCTCTGATGGAACTGCATTGTACAGGATTTGTTGATGGTTCTTAGCAGATCATTTTTCAATTATGGTGGTACAAGGACCTGATGATTGACATACTGTATAGTTCCTGTTTGTGGCACATGTCCTAAATGTAGCCCGCCTCATACTTAAGAAGCAAATCGATTGACATTTTGTTGTTCTTAACATTTTTAACAGCAGGCTAATCCGCTAGACTCTGTTGTATCTAGTTTTGCTAGGTACACGAAAGTCAGATCGATTGCCTACAAGTCATGAAGATTTATCTTTGTAAGCAGAATGTACAAACTGCAGGCATTGTTGCCACATATCCCAGTTGATGCGTCATGTGGACCCATGCAACAAATAGGGCTTCTACAGCAGTCATTAATTTTGTGTGTTTATATGCTTATGTACCTTTACAGTATCAAAGTTTATATTTTGTACATTTACAGTATTACCATGTAGTGTACTTCTACGCATTTGTTATTGGTCTTCTGTAAGCTGTGTACATCACATCTTTATTACAAAGTGACTGCATAATGTTGTTCTCTGTTCAAGCACAAGACGACTGAAAATTATGGATTACAGATAAGCCTGGTGGCAGTGGATTCTAGTGCTGTTGACAGGTTGTGCAGATCCCAAAAGTTTGCTATTTAATCCTTTTAGTTAACCTTTAAAATGGCCGATGGCCAAGTCTCCTCAGGCTGAATGTTTTTGACTATTTATTTCAACACTGATGAAAAAACAAGTCAAAAATTGTACACGAGACCTACAGTCATATCAAGATAACATGCCGCAGGTCAACAGCTTTCCTTGGCATGGTTTGGGTGCCTAACGTCCAACCAATGCCAGGGAAAGCTGTTGACTCGGTGTTAATTCAAGGGAGAAAAGGTTAATGCAGTATGCAAAAGTTGATGATGAGCATATTGAAGGACGTATGCTCTTTGGATAATTATAGTGCTGTGTTATCCCTATCTGGGGCCCCTGTATTTTGAGGCCCCATACTCTGGACAAAATGGTACAATATAAATCTTGATTTGCACAATCAAACACAAGTTATGTGGGAATCTTCAAAACTGACAACCCAACAATTCTTTGCTGCTTGAATTATCCAAGCAATCCAATGTGTAATATGCGAGTTCACTAGAAAAAATAAAGTTGATACATATTTTTGTCAATTTATAACATATTTGTCACCTTGTTCTTTATTTATTCATTTATTTCACTCTGCTGACCAGCTTGTCATGGCAAAATTATGTTATTTGGTCATCATGCATGTAAATAGAATTTATACTTTCCATAGGATCAATTAATTCATCATGATTTTTCATCTATTAGATAATTTCTGAGTGGTGCCAATTCTAGTCAAGTAAAAACAGTCACAGAAAAAAAAGTCAACAAGAGAGATGTTCATCCAGATCTTTCTCCAAGAATTGTTAGGGACAGGAAGTAGTCTGTAGAAGCAAGGTTATGTACAACATTACATGAGCATTGACAGATCATCTAAACACTGTCTTCGTATTTCAGGATAATGTCTGCTGTCACAGTTTATGTCAGAGGACTTGAAACTTTTTGACACCTCCGCCCTCCCCCCCCCCCCCTGTCCCACCCACCTACTTGGCATCAAAATGATCCTTCTGTGGCACGTATTTCTGTATGCTACTTAATAATGAAGGTGCCTGTGGTTGTTGTAAAAGCTGAAAATAATGGGTGTTAAGCATGTGAGGAGTGAAAACAAGATCCAGCATTTTGTCATCATTTTATTGTATTTTTCACGTGATATTTGCAAATAGTTTGTACTGACTAGACCATGTCTTAACTGTGTTCTCTTTCTTCTGTCAGTTATGCATGGTGATCTGCTGTTTGGTAGCATCTTAACACAGACAGGTCTTTCTGCAGATGGGCAAAACGTATATCTTGTTTGATACGCATGTGTTTTTGTAACTTGGGCACTGTGAACTCTTGTCAATACATTCTGAAACAAACCACAATTGTACAGCAGTATAGAGCCTTAGAAAGATACAAGTTCTTCCCTCAAAATATTTATTTTCGTAGCAACGAAACGAAAAAATGCTTGAAACAAACGGCACAACAAAGCTTCCGCTTCCAGGTACAAGAAAAGAAACATTCATTATATATATATATATATATATATATATATATATATATATATATATATATATATATATATATATATATATATATATATATATATATATATATATATATATATATATACATGCATGAATGAAATAAGGCCGCGAACGCATGAGAAAGGAACATTGTTATGGACTCCAATAATATTTATCTTGCACATTAACATTTTGTAATTTGGATTCAAATTACATACATGCATCAAAACATTTAAAGCCATATGTGGGGCGTATATATTTATAGTATTGGATCAGAGCTAAATTATTTTGAACAAACATTATGACAAATTTGAACCTCAGTGCTCCCATGTTCTCTTGAAAGTATAGCTAAGGAGATCGTCGCATCTGTTCACAAAAAAGAAGGAAAAGAAAGAAAGCAAGAAAGAAAGAAAGATAAAAAGAAAGAAAGAAAGAAAGAAAGAAAGAAAGAAAGAAAGAAAGAAAGAAAGAAAGAAAGAAAGAAAGAAAGAAAGAAGGAAGAAAGAAAAACGAGCAGCGTGCTTAGTTACAAAGTCATGGTACGTACCTCCTTGGGCCTCCAGTTCAGCAGAGTTCTTCGGTACCTTTCCTACAGATACACAATTATCAAGCCATAATTTCATGCCAAGTTCGGTTACAGATCACTGGGCATTAAATATCTCAAAACAAGCTAGTCTCGTAACTATTATTCTCCACGTGGCCAGTTTTGCAACTATTATATTGTGTAAAACAGCTGAATTATTAGCGGGTTTTTCTTCCGCTTGAAAACAAAAATAGAGAAACTGAATGATTATTGATTCATATGTTTACTTCAGCAAAGTAAATTCATGTCATCGTTAACCTGAAGTAGGAATCCTTACAGCAGTTGCTTCTGACAGTAGAGATAAGGCTGACTTTTAAACTGTAGGGACAAGAATGACGTTGAACGTGGCCATTTGATCTTATTTTCCAGTAACTTGGTGTATGAATATTTTTTGAAACGTCATTCTGACATTGGCACTGTAGGGACAAAGTTTGCTTGTAAACTGTGGGGATCAGGATGAGTGGCACTGGATGTGTTGATAATTTTATCCTCCAGTGTGCGTTTAAACTTTGTCTGAATGAGGAACCTGGATAATAATCCACTTGTCCGCAACAAAAATTAATCATTTCCTTGTTAGAACAAGACTAAGTCAGCAGCTGTGTCTGACATCCGAGGCTGGGATCCACGCCAAGAAAAGCTGGTGAATTAAAGCATGCTGTCATGATACGACTCTTTACAATGTCTGTTTCCTAATACGGAAAATCCAAGATGTCGCAGTAGACATTTCATTCTTATACCAGGCGTTTTTTTTTTTTTTTTTTTTTGGGGGGGGGGGGGGCGATCTGTGGAAAACGATTACGTATGCGTAATGGGGATTAAACTGTTTGCGCGTTGTACCCTGCTAGCCTGTTGTGAACTATGTGGCATACATGTTGCAGTCATACTATGCTGGTCCACAATGTTGCTCTTTGTAGCATAGTTGTCATGATTAAAAGTAATTCAGAATAATATACAGGATAAAATTTAATAGTTTTGCCACAAAAGTTTGTAAACCAGGGTGCAATCTGTGTGTAGTTTCCAGACTGATATATTTTTCTCCACTCCATTTTCCAAAGAGTCAAACGTCCTGGATGTAAACAAAAACAAGTTCATGTCCTAGACTAAGACCTAGAAAAATCATCTTGAGGCAAGCATACTTCACCTAGTACTCAACCCAGTGTATTGAGCGATTAAGCACACTAAATGAGACATCCCTGCATAATCTATATTTGGGCATGACTCACATAAAGAAATTAAAATCAATTAACTTTACAGTTAAAATACCACACGAAAAAGCTACATACAAATTGCCACGTAACGTAGCACTGCTGGTATGAATCCGTGGATGGCTGGTTGCTTAGGGAACCAGTCTGAGACTGTAGCCGAGAAAATCTGTGTATTGTAAGGCTCACCACACACGACTTTCATCGCTTAGTTTTATGAATTTGTTCATTCTCTATTTTTTATGGTTGTCGATTTAGAATTTTAAGTGGCTAATAAGTCTTTTTAACTTTCCTTCATTTATATCTGTTTGGTTCATCCCAGCTTAGCTGAACATGAATTATACTGCCTTTTACTAAAACCTAATTCCCCATATTGCCGGCCTCTTCCAATTGCAATAACGAACATTTTTGTTACGGGCTTTCTTGGAAACATCAAGTAAACTGCTTAGCGAGAATCAAGGTGAACTTCTATTTAACTCATTATATACTATCTTCACAGCCTTGGTCAGTGGTTCTGGCACTGCCTGGCAATGTCAGAACCACTGACTATAGGCATGTTGGTACTTGAACGAAAGCTCTTTGCATGGATAATTTAAATATGCAATTGTCGTCTTAAATATAGGAAAAGATACGGAAAAATCAGGGACTGACATGGAATAAATTAAGCCAAAGCCATAACATAGCTGCTTTATTCATCCTTATTTTGCACCTAAAGGGAGCTACTGTGGTCACTATAATGAACGATTGCATAAATAAATAAATGAATGAATACTTACCTACCTACCTACCTACCTACCTACCTACCTACCTACCTACCTACCTACCTACCTACATACCTACCTACCTGCATGCATGCATACATACAAACAGGACCCTGTGTCCCGAGTGTTATGAAGATTGACGAATTAAACATATTTATATTGCACAGGTCATTGTCCTGCAACACCTACATTAAATAAAAATAAAAATCTTTGTTATCCAAAGAACAAAAGACTTTGTTTCAAGCGAATGCTACAGGGAGAAAGCTATATGGGACTATAAGTCATGGTATACCTGACATGACGTAATTCTGTACTACCTACCTACACTTCCACCACCACCTCCACCTCCACCTCCGCCTCCGCCTCCACCTTCACACTTTCCACAGGCCTTCCTGCAGTTGGGAATCATCCAGCGTGGATTCTTTTCACATTCTCCTGCTGCTGCCCATTGATTGCATGGGGCGTCACCATGATCATTCTTGCAGTCTCCTCCTCCTCCTGAAAAATATTACAGGGAGAAATCACAATTGTAATGTGTTATTTTATGCATTCTGTGGACTAAGCGGTCGCCATTTATAAGCCCCTTTATGTGCAGTGGATCATAACAGCTGGACAGTGCATGGTCTTCATGGTGTGAGTACTATTAGCTGATAAAGATGCATTTGGGACACAGAGCGATGATACCCCCCAAAAATTAAAAAAAAAAAAAAACACACACAAAAAAAAAACAAAAAAAAAAAAAACAAAAAAAACCCCCAAGCTATACAAGTAACAACAACAACAACAACAACAACAACAACAACTGGTATTATTATTACTGTTACCAGAACTATTATTTAGTGACAACGTAAGGGCAACACTCAAGTTGCTGAATGACCACATTGTGGGAATTGAAGGAAGAGTGGACTATGCGACAGAGGCAACACCCACAGCAGTTAATATTTTTTGTTTGCTGTCATTCAACGGCTTGTCACATGAAGACACTAGATCATCCCTAAAAAATTTCTGGCACAACCTGAATAAGGGATGAAAAAAGTTAGGAGCTTTTAAACTATCACTGCAAGACATCGCTGAGATTTGGCATAGATTGGGGAATCAGGACATCAGATCTAACAGGGAACTCTGGTTTGAGCATTTGAGATTGAGCAAAGATCTAGAAATGAAGAGGATAAGTGGAGTCTACAGGGTACACTCCAACGAGAAAAACACAGCTACCAGGGGAAAGTGCTGAGAGCTACTTGAACGGAATGAGACAGTTGTTTCGAAGTACAACAAAAGTGATTCTGAAAGACTCTATCTTTATGTGCATGGTATGCGGGCAGAACTTACATCATTTGTATTGAACAAAACCCCAAAAACTCTTCATGAAACAGACTGTGCTGCTCACCTGTAGGAATGTGTCGGATCAGTAAATAAATAGATATTGAGTGTAAATACAAGCTCCTTAAATGATATTAGAAACTTCATACAAAAACTAGAAAAAACGTCCAGAATTCAAACTAAGCCACGACATGACAACATCGAGTGAGAGATTTTTTGTACCAGATGCAGTAAGTAAGGCCATTATTCTCAATCATGCTGACACAGAAATGTCGCTTGTTTTCAATGTTCAAAAGAAGGTCACCCGGGTTTTGCCTGTGGAAGATGACTTAATTATCAAGCATATAGTTTTCTCCTTCAAAAGGTTGCATATTATCAATATCACAGCTCACCAAGTTTTGGAATGCAAAACTTTGGTCCCCAGAACTCTGTTCTACCAAACTTTGACCCATAGAATTTGAACCCTAGGCCTTTGATCCACCAAATAATCAGCAAAATTTGAACCAGTAAATCTGCACTTTACTGGAGGGAATAAAGTAGGAGAAATATGTACTTTTGGCCCTCATCCTGATCCAGAGTGTGAAATTACACTGGTAAAAAATCAGTACAATTCATATTTCGGCATGAATGGACATAGGGGCCCAAATATCTGAGATAAATTATAAGCAGCTGCCCTCACATATCGATTTGAAAGTTGAGCCATCTGATATATGTAATGCTAGTATTGCAGCAGGCAATAAAATTCCAGTTTTGGGTCATAGACAGATAGCATTATATACTTGTTGTCTTAATAAGTGTCATTTTTTTTAACTAAAATGTCTGAATTGAGAAAAACTCATTTTGCTGAACATTGTACTGGTAGAAGAACATGTCTTTCAGAGTTAGATCCTGTAGGACCAATCCTGAGCAAAGAAAAGAGATTGAAAAGCAAATTAAAGAAATATTGGATGCTAAAATAATTAAGTGAAGAAATTCAAATTATGCTTCTCCTATTGTTTCAGTGACTAAACCTGATAGAAGCAAGCGATTCTGTGCAGAATATAGGAAATTGAACTGTATTACAAAACCAGATGCCGACAAGATCCCTCACATTGATGGCAATCTTGGAAGCATAGGGCTCAGTCACCCAATGCTATTTCAGTCATAGATTGCCAAAGTGGTTTAATCCATGTGCTGTGGAAAACTCCAGTATAGAGAAGAATTCATCGCTGATGCTGTTTCATATGACTATTAAGCCATGCCATGTGGACTGAAGAATTATGGAAGTGTTTGGTAAAAGGTTGATGAACAGTGTTCTCAAGGGGTCAGATCATGTGTTTGACCTGTGCTACATGGACGATACATTGTTGTACCCTGGTTTATTTGAAGATCATTTGTAAAATGTAAGGCAAATATTTCATTGTTTGAGATCAGCAAACCTAAAACTCAAGCCATCAAAATGTAGCTTCATGTAGAATGAAGTAAGGAACCTGGCACATATAGTTTCTCACCATGGGTTAAATCCTGAACCTGACATGGTTAAGAATGCAGAAAATAATCCACTACCTCATAATGCAAAGACGCTCAGACAAGCTTTAGGACTATTTGGATATTACAGACGATTCTGTGAATGATGCTCTAAAACTGAAAATTCTCTGTTTGCTTTATTGACAAAGCAAGCACCATTAAGGTGACAGCAGAATTTCAAATATCTTGTGACACTTTAAGCTCAAAATTAAATTCAACAACAATCCCTGCATACCAAGAATTTAGCCAGAAGTTCATTCATTGCCCTGATAGTTGTGGTGAAAATACAGGAATGATTCTTTCACAGTGTAACAGTGGACAAGAAAGGGTTATATCCTGCACAAATGGATCATTGAACACCGAATGAATTGCAGTGGAACTGAGAAAGAACTGTTGGCTATAATTTTGCCACTCTGGCATTTTGCTCTATATTTCAGAGGAAGAGAACTTGAATTGGCTACCAATCACCAGGCATCAAAATGCAATTTCACTCAAAAAGAGCCACAAGGTTGGCTGGCTTGATGGTAGAGGAAAATGCAAGAATATCAATACACTGTCACTGACAAACCAGGTTAAATCCACAGCAATGTAGACCTACTAAGGCAGATTAGCCATAAAAAAGGTTCATGATGAAGAACAGATTATTTCGTCTGAAATATTTGTCTTGGATGAACAATTATCTCCCAGGAAATGGGTTAAAAGGACAGATTAGTACAACAGAAAGCAACACCTGAAATGTTGATACCTGACGTTCCAGTTGCCTTTCATGATGAAATCATTGTGGGACATGTTTGTAAAGCCAGAACATCAAACTATCCACTAAAGATATTGGTGGTACATGGCAGAATCAATCAAAACTTAAGTCCAATCTTGTCATTCTTTCCAAACAATGTTGCTCAGGCAGCCAGTTTGAGACTCTCTAGCAGAAAAAATCTGGGTGTAAGGCTCACAATATATGACTTCAATCACTTAGTCTCATCCAGTTTCATTCATTCATTACCCTTTTTTATGGTTGTCTATTCAGAATTTTAAGTAGCCCCTAAATGTTTTTAACTTCCTTTCATTTCAATGTTTCATTCATTTCAGGCTCAGCTAAATGTAAATTATACTGCCTTATTCTGAAAACCAATTCCCCTTATCGCCGGCCTCTTCCAATTACAATTAAAAAAATAATGTTATTGACTTCCTCAGAAACCTCTCGCAAGTTAATGGCCAAGTGAAAATCAAAGTGAACTTCTAGTCAAGTCAATGCCATGACATAGCTGCTTTATCATCTTGGTGTTTGCGCCTAAGCAGCGCTACTGTGGTAACCATAATGAACGATCGCACTTTACAAAAAAAAAAAAAAAAAAAAAAGAAGAAATACAAAATAAATTAGCAAAAATAAATGAATATAATAAATAAAAACAATAAATAGGTAAATAAAGAAAAAAACACACAGATACCGGCGGTGTCCCAAGTGTTATGAAGATTCACAAATTAAACATATTTATACCACACAGGTAAATGTCCTGCAACACCTCTTTTAAATCAAAACGAGATGTATGTATTTCAAGGAATAAAAAGATTTCGCTTGAGAAAAAAATCTTACAAGGAGAAAGCCATATGGGAGTAAAAGATATGATATGACTGGCACTGCAACCTTCTATACTACCCACCTCCACCTTCACACTTTCCGCAGGCCTTCCTGCAGTTGGGAATCATCCAGCCTGGATTTTTTTCACATTCTCCCGCTGCTGCCCATTGATTGCATGCAGTGTCACCGTGATCATTCTTGCAATCTCCACCTCCACCTCCTCCTCCTCCTCCTCCTCCCCCTCCTCCTCCTGAAGTTGAAAAATATTACCAGGGACTGAGGGAGAAATCGCAATGTGTGATTTCGTTGATTCTATGGATTAAGTGATTGCTTTTTAGAAGCCCCTGTCTGTTAATTGGATCGTAACAGCTGGACAATGGATTTTCTTCAGGCTGTGAGTACTATTAGCTCAGAAATATGCATTTAAACACAGGACGATGATACTAAAACAACAGTTGTACAAGTAACAATGGCAACAACTACTACTGCAACTACTGTTACTACAACGACAACTTTTGCTTTTACTACTGCTAATACTACTTCAAGTACTACTCCTTGTACCATTACTTTTTCTTATACTCCTCCTACTACAACCACTACTGCTGCTGCAGTGACACACTGCACAAGGCATGGGGTCCACACAGCAAAAAAACATTGTGTCACACCAATCCAGATTAATCCAAAATTATGCAGTTTACCATAAAGAACTTTTTCTCTAGTGTTCACAAAAATAAGCTGTTGATTATTCAAATTATGCCCTTTGGAAACCCACCGAAAGTTACCAATTAAACTCTTTGGCCCAAGATAACATAGTGGTGAATTGGTGTGTATTTTGATTTGTGCACCGAACTATGCACGTGGCAGGAAAAAGGGGGCGAATAATGCTCTGATGCAGGATAGAGTGTTTTTCTTTACCTCCAGTGCGGAGAGGTCTAACGTTCTGGATGTATTTGCCATAATAGTTTCCAGATGGTTCGTAGCGGGTCACGATATAAGTATACAGGTACTTCCGGCCGCCCCAATATCCCTCCACCGTTGCTGCACCACACCCAATCTTTTGTGTGCTTTTCCACACTACCTGAAAATAGCAGAGTGGTCAATAGCGAGGATTGCTTGTTAAAAAAAAAGCCTTTTCTGTCATTTCACGATGCATCATGATCGCCATAATCAGTCTGCACATGTAGAGGCCAGTCTGTAGTCCTCACCTAAACACCGCAGAGACTTGTTGGGACACCATGATATCTCTCATTAAAATTCTTGAATTATTTTGACTGGCATTACCATGGCACATCACCGCTGTTGCACTTCCAAAACGTTTGAGTGTAATCTAATCAATCAATCAATCAATCAATCAATCAATCAATCAATCAATCAATCAATCAAAAATCGTTCAAACACTACTCTGAGGTATAAAATTCAAACATTGAAATGGACAAATACATCCGTAAAAGTAACAAAAAAAATTATGTAAAAATCTGTGAAAGAAATAAGAAAACGAATCTCTTGAACCACTTGATGCTGAAGAACGTTTTGTCTGAATTTTAAAATAAATCATTGATCTGATCTATCGACCACTGGACACGCACTTGCCGGTCTCAAAATGCTGTATCTTTTCGGACTGCACAGTGGTGCTCAAGAATTAACCTGTGAATGCTGTATCACCATTTTAAGGGTATTTACTATCTTTGTCATTTCCTTCTTTTACAGCTGTCAGGTTATCGTATACAATATTTAAAAACCAGTATTTCACCTGACCCCAAATTTGGCAGTTGTACATACTCTTGTACCATCTTGCATTTATAGTTCCTTTACTTATAAATCATATATGTAAGAAAAACGGTGTAACTTTACCGTGATCTACAATGTGGACATACTGTACAGTCAGATGGTGATGGGAAGAAGGGGCAATGAAAAGACTCCACACTACCACATAATCTCATTGTTTCAAATCATGTTGCTGCAGATTGATGTAAACGGTGGTGTGGAACAACGGACAATAAAAAAAAATAGATAAAATAAAAAAAAAAAAAAAAAAAAAAGGGAAAAAACCCCTCCAAATTAGAGAATCTTATTGTTATATGTAATGCGGACAGAAGAAGGGTGACTGAAAAATTTTAGGTCTGACCAAGAAGAAACTACAACTGAATTAATATTGTGCATTGTTTTTAGTATAATCCCAATTTAAGTCCATAACACAGTTTTCAGTTATGACATCATTATCAGTACTATAACGAGTTACAGCAAGTTGCCTTTCCAAGCTTGGAAATTGATGACAGTCCGACGCAGCCAAATCAGGGAAATACAATGGGGGCCGAACAAGTTTGAAGCCACATTCATGGATGGAAATCAAAGTGACGACCAAAGTTTGGACCAGAGAATTGTCCTAGGGAAACAGAACACCTCTTTGGAACCTTCCACGCCATTTCTGTTTTGCTCTTTCCCCCCAGTTGCTGCAAAAGGGAACATAATAGACCCAATTGATGGTCTGTCCCTAATGGAGATAGTCCACCATTACGATACCGTCAATGTCCCAGAAAACAGAGGCCGTGACTTTTCCAGCAGAGAAGACAGATTTGGCCTTCTTCAGGAGAACCCACATGCTTCCACTGCTTCAGTTGTTGTTTCGTCTCCGGTTCGAAGTGATAGACCCAGTCCTTGTCCATGGTCACGAATTGTCGCATGAAGTTATCAGGTTATCCAGATCCGCCTCGGAAAGCGGAAGATTCTCCATTGACACCTGGAACCCTTGTGCACTTCTGGTCAGCTGTGACCAGCACTGGCTATGTGACGCTTACTCCTTCTTCTGTCGGCAAGGATAATATCATGGATCCTCTGGATCCTATCGGTTGAGGTGGCAGTTGTGGATCTTCTGACCATGCTCCAACTTCGACACTTGTTCTGCCCAATCTTGAATTCGGCTCACCAGCGTTTAACTGCAGCATAAGACGGTGCATCCTCCCACAATGTCATTACCATGTCCTCATGCGTGGATCTTCTTTGGAGACATATATGCACTTTAACGACAGATTCTGGATCACAACACGCTCACCAGCTTTGTCCACTTTGCCAATCTGACACACCCCTACTCACTCCACTCAAATATTGTGTCGGCAACTCAGTGATTCAAAATTGCATACATAGTTAAGAAAAATGCTGGTTTCTCAGAATGCCAATAAATGGTGTACGACCACCTACATTTTCAGGGTCCGTTTAAACATTTTTTAGTCGCCTGTCGTACTACAAGAAGTAGACTGTAGAGCGGAATAACGGACAATGAAAAGATTATACTATATACACTCTTTGTTTCATATAATGTGACCATATATATATAGAGTTGTAGGCGATAACGTATAAGGACGAGCAATGGAACAAAAAGAAACTTCATACTGTTCTCATTATTTTATATAATATGGAAATACAGATGTAGACGATGTTGTGGGACAAGAAACAATGAAAGGACTATACACTAGTGCACAATCTCATGTTTTATACTTTATTGCCCTATACTTGACGTGGACGGTGCTGTGGGAGAAGCTACATTGTAAAGACCTTATACTACACGTTGCTCATTACTTTGTGTAATGTGAACATAATGTAGATGTGGACAGTGGTGTGGGGCAGAGAAAATTGGTCGGAATCTGCACTGCATGTTGTTATTGTTTCATATAATGTGCACATACTCTAGATGTATATACACAGCAGTGTGGGACGGCTAACAAAGAGAAAAAATTATACCGCATTCCTCACTGTTTTTATACAATGTGGACTCAGTCGACATCTCTTCGGTGGTGCCGGACGGCGAACCCTAACATAAAAAGTACACTGCATTCCCTAGTGTCTTACACGTGCAAAAATCCATGCGGTCATGGCATTTCAGGGTCAAGTGAATTACCTGTGTAAAGTGACCAGTCCCTGGCTGCATCCTTCCATCTCTGGAATAATCATAATTTCTTCTCCCGGAGCTGCCCAGAGGCTTCCATGATTCCTCATACCTGCAATCAAAATTGTGTTGACAGGATGGCACATGGTTGTCAAGTTAGCCTCATATGAAATTAACAACTTTATTATTTTGCTGGGAACTGAAATATGCTTGATATAAAATCATTGATGGAATGCCCAGGCGATGATCATACGTCATATATCAGACGCAACACCATATCCTATTGGATGCTTGGCCTACATTTCATTAATATCCTTGCAGAAAAGCGGTTCGTACATTATTAAACTACCTTAAAACTAACATGAATGAAATACACAGTTAAGTAAACAATTGTGTTTAGCAATAGCCGTTTCAGTGACATCCAATACTGGTACATTTGAAAGCAATTGACATTTTGTATCCTAGTCGTTACACGTTTGATTTTCGTATATATAAATTCAGATTTATATTATATATCATCAGGTCCATCGTTAGCTCCTTATAGGGGAATTATTCCTAAATATGATAAATTATTATTATTATTATTATTATTATTATTATTATTATTATTATTATTATTATTATTATTATTATTATTATTATTATTATTATTATTATTATTGGTAGTACAGGATGATGAACAAATTATGGCCATCGCGTTTCGGATGAAATTCCAAATTGCGTCAACTTGAATAGCTAGTCCCCAACTGTTAATATGTTAGAACCAACTATACTTGTGTGTCTCAATAGTTAATTCCTTACCCCAAACATACACACTCAACAAGCGTTGCTTATTGGGCAACAGTAGTAGCGATATGCAATGGATTTCAGTATCAAACAAGAGAAATAGCTAATGTAAGTATGGAAAACTCAAAGGCATATGACTTAACTATCGTAACTATTTTTTCAATATCTTATTGTGAGGAAACAGATTTGAACAAACACATAATTATTAACTTGTTACGATAGCTCCTGTTTATCGGTGTACGCGTCAGTTTTGGTATGGTATGTGTTGGAAGGATTAACTTTTGTCATAATGGTGTTTATTCTGATCAATTATCAATATTGGCCAAGAAAAGCAATAGAATACATGCTCTCCCGTTTTAAACTATGCTGACTTGTCAGTCAGCTGAGTTTACGGTATAGGTGGTAATCCGTCGTCAGTCGCAAATTCTGTTTACGACTCCTCAAAAACCGCTTGCAGATCCTCTTCAAACTTGGTGGGGATACACAAGGGGTCACGCTCTACTAAATTTACTATTTTAATTATCATTTATTTATTTACGCGATGTCCACCAAATTGTTCACTCTACATGGTGCTGCTGGTGTGATTTTCTGATTTTTCAGGAACTTTCAAAATTGGGAAAATTAGTAAGGGTATATGTACAGGTTATCATTATTACAATAGGGATTGCAGAAAATGTGACATTGGCGTATGTCTCGATAATAGTGGATCCTAGGCCTATGGTTACTTATAAACACAAATAGGGAAGTACCTATGGCGTTTCTTTTAATGCCGTTAACTTTGACAGAGAGACTTGTCATCTGTTTCTTCCTTCTTATTGCGACGATTTAGCCGATTAGTGAACAGCTTTCTTTGACACATTGCGCCCAAGATGGGCGTACAATAAGCCGTTGACTCTGCCACGGCAGGTTCCGGCCACCAATGATTAAAGCTAAGTGCGGTCCTCATTAAAATAATCCTTATTTTGAAACTGTCTCTATTCACATTCACATAGAAGGACAGTCCGTCAGCGCCGTCTTGTTTAACAGATGCCCTTCCTATTTTTTTTAAAATCACAATTGTCGCAAACAAATGATCACCCATCCACCAGTTGAAGCATCAAGAGAACGTCTTGTGCTGTCCTTGGCACGTTATGACGTCAAACTATTTTATTACACAAATCACCGCCGAATGTTTGGTTGAAGCCCTACCATTATGAACATATTCAAAGAAATAGTTACGAAACTGACCAAGCAAACACAGCGTCGGCAGGAGTGAAGACACCTCTCCCAATGTTTGTGGGCCACATGTACAGACACTCTCCATGTTTTGTGTTGTGGTCGTGCTGGATCCTGCCAAGCGACGCAATATATTCCGCCCACCGCTGAGCACCAGCGGCAATGTTGTCATCATACGTCACGGGCCTCGTGTCTTGGTGCAGCGCACGTACTTTGTTGTGCGCATAAAGACACGCTTCTTTCAGGCTGATTCCTTTATCACCAACTAAACAGAGACAACAGTCCGTATTCAATTCGCTTACGACAAATACATGTACCATGATAGAATGAACTTGTATCCAGATCACTTATTGAACTGGCAAATCCGAGCCCGAAGAGAAAGTGATCGTGTAAAAAATAGAAAAGCAAAGGGAATTGGCATATACATGACTCAAACGCACATAGACAACTGCAACTAAGTCTATCGAGATATATAAAATATATTAGTTTATTGGTTGAAAAACCATCCTTATCTATGCACCACCCACGGTGTTACGGGAATTGGGCACCAGTTGTGCTTCAGCTACACATTACATACGGGCATTGGCAAACTTAGAGTTAGACGATAGCAAAATGTGCCGATCCTCTCAAAATTTCAAATGGGTTAAAGTCCTCTATGAAAAGTATTAAAATCAATTAGCTGAAATTTGTCGGTCTCGACTGAGACTCTGTAGTTTCGTTTTGAGTTATTTTCATTATATTTGTTGTTTCAGATTTCTAGGAAAGGAGTTTCATGTACTTACCTTTCCGCACAGGAGTCACACCTGAAAGAGAAAAATCTTTTAGTCCAGCCTTGCCCAAATAGGTGAAAAGTGCCTGATGTAAATTATCACCAACCTTAATGTTTTACTTACATTTCAAGATATTTCGGGTGAGAATTGAAGACAAGATCCATCGTAACAAGATGTCCTGGATCCGTAGCTTTCATCGCGCGGGTTGGGCGTATACCGCAGAAAGCTGGTGACCCAACTTTACTGTAGCTTGGACAGATTTAATTCAATATATATGTAAAAAGCTTATTGTACATGTTTAATATACTATTATTCCATCAAACCCTAAAATTATTCTGTTGGTAGATGAAAGAAATACGATCAGGACTGTTTATCCCGTCTGTCCGCTCAGCGTTACCATGGCAACACAAACCAGATATGATCGACACACTTTGCTACAAGGTATATATGAAACTTAGTTGGTGCAAGTAGCTATTGTTTGTTTGGTGGTCTTACTCTAGGTATCTTCAGCATGCCACGGTTTACCATATGGTGGCACAACAACGGGTCCTTCTGTGCTCAATAACAGAGAGAAAATGGATAATGTAGCTTTATTTTAAAATTCTGTGACAAATCGTTTTGAAATATAACATATTTAACAAAATATACTCATTCAATTTTGAGACCAATTGATTTTATATCATTGTTTACCAAATAAAGGCTTCTCGTAACATCAGATGGCATAAAAATGGTAACTGATATCCTTTCCAAAATAAGCAACATCATAACATTGAACTTTGTAATTTTGCATTTGATGCAATACAACAATAAAGATCAGAAGTTTTTTTGTTTTTGTTTTTTTGTTATAGCAGTGATGCAAGTTACAAAGAAAAAGAAGGAAAAAGTACAAATATTTTTACGGCCATCTCTGCTCTGCATGTAAGCCTGAAACGGACGTCTCATTCTGCTGATCAGCCACAGGATTAAAATCCTTATATCCTAGCTTAAAGCTGAGCAGAAAATCAGCTCTTGAAAGTATTCCAGGTAGATACTGATTATCCTTCAGTATCCTGCCAGGATCCCCCTCCCTCAGATGTCGGTCAAGGACAGATAAAAAACCTGACCTGGGAGGTTGTAGACAAAGTCGAACAATTGTGGACTATCATTGAGATCCCATGTTCCGATTTCAGACACCATGTCCCGAATCTCAGATCTCATGTCCCGATCTCAGAAGACATATCTGTTATTTGATTGTCTTGTCGAAATTTACCATTAGCACCCACTGGACTAGTGAATGACACCACAGCTATTCTCAAGATATCACCATCATGGGATACCTCGCCAGTCTCTCTTGTACAACGTTAAGATCAATGTAGATCCTACAGGGAATTGTTGTCGGTGAGACAACGCCAAGCTACAAGCTCAAGAATTATTCAGTACAATTACAAATAATCAATGATCATTGCGAAGTCCATCAAACTTCATTTCCAGGAACCATAGGTAGAGACTGGTCCTGGCGACTCCCATATACTGATCAAAACGGGTATAATACTGCTTGTCATGCAATTTTGATGTGTTATTGGTCGCATGTTTATTGCACTGTCATTTAAAGATATGATATCCAACATTTGTTTTTAAGCTTCTGACTTATGCCTTAACAGGCGGTGTCATAATAACAACAATTTCCTGCACGGTCTACGTTCATCTTAACGTTGTACAGACCCATTCAAATATATTTTTCTGCTTGATGGTACTGGTACCCACATCTGTAATAAGAATACCCGTCTTACAAACTGGAGATGATGCTATGAAGCGCATGTTAAACACATTCTGGTGAGTTCGTCGCAATGCTCGTCTGAGAACAGTGGCAACCAATACAGTGTGGATATTGCACTAACGCTCATGCAAAACAATATAGCAATAAACGTATGTTCTAGTTTCCAATGCCATGCGATCTGTAATCCCATGACTCCGGCCAACAACATGCGTGCAGAATATCATTTACGCCACTTTATAACAGACCGGTTCAATAATTTGTTTCATCAACGGTCAGATTGTGGAACAAACTTTAAAACGTTATTAGAAATTGAGGATCCTTATCAACATTTAAATGCAATATTCAAAATTTGCTTCCTTAAATCCAAAATTATAACCACGGAAATATCTTTCTTTAATCCTTCACACTCCATTGCGACTTGCAACTTTCAGCTGAATGCCTATCGACTTGCAGCTTCCAGCTGAATGCCTATCGACTTGCGGCATCCAGCTGAATAATATGTATTTAAACTTTGAATCAACTGTTTCCTCGTTGTCATTGTGGTGTATCCACACACGGTACAGGGCTTTCTGTTTCAGTGACGTTGTATGTAAATGTACAGGGCTTTCTGTTTCAGTGACGTTGTATGTAAATGTAACATCCAATTTTCATATGACATTTTCGTTTTACGCCCTAAACGTGAACTCTCTTGGTTGGAGGGAATAACTGCTCTCTTTGTTCTCATCATGAAGGTATCCTGTCGCTCACAGTAATATTTTTGTCAGCGCACGATTTAAATCATTAGTACTGGTTAAGTCGGTTATATGATTATTACATGAAATGGATTTTGTGGTGGAAACCGCAATCTGTCACTGTGGTAAATTTAATTTCAAGCTATTCCCGTGTGTCTGCTTCTTGTCTTGCCTGCTTAGCAGATCGTATGCGTCCATGTAAATTTCGTCCCTATACATAATCAGTTGGGCTTATTTAAAGATCTAGCTAATCATGCATTGCCGGTACATTTTTGTAAGTCTGAAATGCATTTCTTTTTTTTCTGAACAAAGGAGATCAGTATTTCCTCCTTTATTTTCAATTTATTGCTGTATCATCGTTTTGTTTTACTGTCAAGATGATACGTTTAAACCTCTTAAAATGAAGCATATATAATTATCTGGTTTTAAAACCACTTAAAATGAAGCATATATATTTATCTGGTTTTAAAATATGAACTGTTGGTGAAGTTAGATCAAGAAAGGAATTTCTCACCATATGCAAAATCCGCACATACCGCTACGAAAAAATAAATCAGGAGAAAGGCCCTCATTGCCGCGGGGGAATGCGATGGCATCTGCTTGTTGGTGTTACAACCCCGTCATTTTAAGGCTCTTATCAGAGCTTATCTCTTCACAAAGACGACCATTAAGTGACATGTGCCGGATTCAAACGGAACGAGAAGGGCCTATGCCACATGTAGAATGATTGGGTGGACGTCATCAACACTTCATCCAATGGGAGTCTCCGGGGCTATATATATATATATATATATATATTTATGCAGTTTCCACATGGTTCGTTCTATAGACCTGGGCCTACATACAAAGTATTTGCTCTGAACATTACAATGTAACAAAGTAGTGCAGATTTATTTAAGGTCATTTTCGTCATTTGTTTCGAAAAACCAGGTTGATTGTTCACTCTAAGAATGTTGAACCGAGCCTTGTCGAAATATTTAAAGGTGACACAAGCAGAATATGGCATAGAGTCCTTTTCTCTTGAAAGGGGTATTCGTATGTAACTACATCAACTGCAGACCTGCTCTGGTCCCCTTTGTTTCTGGGCAATAGAACTACGCATCCGCCATGGGAAGACACTTGTGCCAGTTACGTTATGTAACCATCCATAAATAACATCTTTGCTACCAAACAAATAAAATTCTCTAAATGTATTTTGGATCTTGTAAGTTTTAAAACTTAGTGAATGACTTTTCATCATTTCTTTTCTTTTTCGAGTCGTTACTTTTATCATAGAACCTCTTTGGCCCTACTTGATGCATGAATCTGTCGCACTTTCTGTCAAGTTCCTTGCTGCTGCCTAGGTGGCAGCCCAGGACCTCAGCTACTATGAATACCTCCTATTGCTGTTACTTCCGGGACCGATGTCTTCTGCCGCAGACTGTCACCAAACCCAGCGAAAACTCGTGTTCATGTCCCTGTAAATTGAAGGCGATTATGCACGATCTGCCATGCTTGTGGGGGACAAATCGGCTGCAAGGTTTACACATTCTCGGTATGCGCGCAGGATTGATATTTACTGTGTAAATCAACGGGAAACCGTAGCTCAGCTGCTTCACTATGGTGTGCAGATTAAGAACTGCTGCTTGTTGTGAAAGAGAGTTTGAACAGGTACGTTGACAACAGAGTGAACTGAACTGTTGATTGAACTGTAGATTTCCGGCGAAGTTCCGAAAAAATACTGCATGTTGAATCCCACACGCCGCCGTCACGGAGATCAGCGAGTAACACTATCCCTCGAATTCGTGGGGCCTCGTTTAATACCGCTCAGGATTCTTCACCCTCAAAAAGAAATTTTGAAGCATGGAGGGGGTAAGCATCCTGGCAGGTCTCTCACAAGTTTTTTTTTTTTCCAGGCCATGCCCCGATAGTTTTTTTTTTAAATTTCTCTTTTATGATACTGCTTCGTTGTTATTATTTGTGTCTTTCTTTTTTTTCAAAAATGTGAAAAATATCCTTTTCCCTAAGAGCTTGGTTAAATACATCGATCTTGCGCAGAAACACTTTTACCTGAATTTTTCAACATATGTCGTTGTGACTTTTATTCGGTCGAAAGCTGCTCTTATATTGGAATGGCTTTCATATAAAGGCGGTAGAAAGACTGGCATGTGGCATTTGTTTATAAAATCTCATTGACTATCTTTCTATGTATGTATGTATGTATGTATGTATGTATGTATGTTTGTGTGTATGTATGTATCTATCTGTTTGTCTGTCTGTCTGTCTGTCTGTCTGTCTGTCTGTCTGTCTGTCTATATAACTTATGCACCACTACAAAGTTACTAGTATAACAGGTGAGAACATGTACGTTGTCATTCCTCTATTTACCTCTGTTAATGCCTGCAATATGCGTGCATCTATTAGACAGAATTTACCGCACGACATTTATAGCCTGCAGTAGGTTTAGCTTGTAAGAGTTTTGAAGTTACCATTGTTTTTGATGGATACTATTTACCTCTCCAGTATCAAATTCCAGCTACCAACACAATGTGGGAGCTAAAGGCCGACACACACTGTGGGATCGTCTGAAACGCCTTGTACTTAAATACACTTTTGGGAACAAGATCCCCTTCCCCCTTGTGTCTGCTTATCGACCCCATGCCCCATGTCGGTATTTAGATTGATTCTATGTTTAAAGTTAACATGTACGTCCATATTGTTTGGCCTTTCATCCGTTATCACACTAACCTTATCTGTAATAAAAGCGGTCTGTGACAACCTATGGCCTTTCACTATTATCACAGTGCAGCCATTTGATCTACAATAACAGCGGTCTGTGACGACCTATGATACTATAATTAGCAATTCTTTGTGCCCTTTGTGATTAACTGTACATTTTTACAAGGGAAATGGGACAAAGTTACGTTGAAATGACGATAGTTCATTTCTTCTCTTGTCACATTGAACTTGTTAGTCCCATACTACTCATAAATGTGGCAAAAAGAGTGAAATCGACATACCTAATTGACCTTATATGATGATTTTGGACAATTGGTATATGATAGTACAAGTCCAGGATAAAGGTTCGGATCGGTTTATAGATAAGAAAGAATCAAATGATATACAATTTAAAGAGGCAACATAAAAAAAAAAAAAAAAAAAAAAAAAAAAAACGAGACTGTAAAGAAAGTGAAGAATAACAAATCTGTCGGAGTAAAGAACATTAATCAAAATATTAATGTATCCAAAGAAATGTTACGTCCATTCATGCAAACCAATATGATAGACTTTTTTTAACATTATAAAATGCCCTCAGTCTGGAATAAGATGGGCAGCTCCCATTAACAAGAATTAAGGCGACACTTCCGAGCCTTCTTAATGTAGCAGAATCACTTTATTAAGGTGTTTAGGCGAAGTGTGCAAATTTATTTTCAACCAGGTTTACGCCTTTTTTCCTGACACTCATAGCATGTGTCTTAAAAGAGAAACGGGATAAAAAATATCGTTCAATCATGACCCATGTGTTTTCTGTGAAGCTTATTGTTGATGCACTCTGGACATGCTAAATAAGAAAAATTACTTTTGTATATCTGTTGATTAGCAATTGTTTAAAGCTTATTTGGAGCAGTAAGGGAAGCACTGTGATAACCAATTTAAAAAAAAGTTAAAAAAAATAAATAAAAACTTTCAATTGGGTTCATATCAGGCTCCAACGAAAACTATTTGTGACTTACAAAAGACACGATCTAAACTAACTGAATTACAACATTATGTAATTCCGAAAATCGGGCTAAGATTAGACAACGTTTCCCGTTAAGGTAATTGTTAGATAACTTAATAGATACTTGTTTACCGAGCCGAATTTCGGCTAAGTCATATATCATTCTATGAAAATACTTTATCCATGGGGAATTGAAGGCAGAAGAACACATAGTATTTTCAAACTCAGGCATGTTTTTTTATGTAGGACTCATCTCCTTACGGATATTTTTATGCTATATATATATATATAATTCTTTCATTACAAATTTCGACAAAAGTCGATGTGCTCTGATGGTAGATTCGCATTCTTTGTAAATGCACTTTTCATTCAAGTATCAACATATTCCTTCCGTTTCCATAAGGAAGCAGTGGTCGCAAAAGTGGTCCACTTTAACAGCTTTTCTGGGCTCACTGAGCGCATTGCCCCCAAAGCGCACCGAGCAAATCAGTTGATTCAGTTTAAATTTAGCACTGAAAGCGGACTTTAGTTTTGAGGGTAATCTCACACATACTTTACACATATCGAGATCCTTTCCCTGCGCGTTTCAAATTGTAATCATACAGTTTCTTCTGAAACAGGTCGTTATAGCGGAACGCTAAGACATCAGAAATATTGTTTCTTATGTGCAAAACAGAGAAGTTGGTCATGAATTTCAATATTTATTTTGAATGAATGAGAAACGAGGGACACTCTAACCCAGATATTACTCAATCAATGGAAATCCTCTTTTGAACCACTTTTTAAAACCGATATTCACTATTATGGTGCCTATTAAGCTTGTTAAATTTATCACTAATTTTACTTTAATTATACAAAAGGTCCTCGACGGCAACGTCTTTAATATCAAAGACTTTAGTTGTTTATGTATATAAATTAACGCGCACGTCCATCTTGATGTGGGCCATGTATCTAGATTTAAATTGTAATTAGGTATGGCATGGTACCATTGGTTGATGTCAAGCCAATCAAAAAGTGAAGAAAGACGCTTGTAATACCCATATAATATGTTTATTGAATCAGTACCCGCTCAATGTGTTGAAAGAATCACTTTCACCACTGGGGAAGGGGGCACTTAATGATTTAAAAAGAGTCACTGTATGAAAAAGGACAACCATATTTATTAAAGTGGAATTATAGTTATAGTTTATTAACGCGTTCATGAGTAACAGTAAAGACAGGGTCACTAAATATTACGATACCTTACGGGAATTACTCTTTTCAAAGTAATAATAATAATAATAATAATAATAATAATAATAATAATAATAATAATAATAATAATAATAATAATAATAATAATAATAATAATAATAATAATAATAATAATAATAATAATAATAATAATAACAATAGTTATAAGTGTGCAAAACACACATAAAATCGTTGCCTGATTGGTAAAAAAATGAATACTAACAGTTTTTTCGAGTCTATTCTTTTTTTATGAGTTGGCTGGAGTGACACTTGAGTCTCAGTACTGCAGTGCACGAAGTGCATGGGAAAGGACATGAAACTAATGTCTGCTGTACACTTTGGTCACCATTTGCACAGATAAATGCCATGCTGACCCATACACTGCTTTGTGATCTGAATGGACTGAATCAACGATAAAACATATTGGTCAATCTATGCAATTTTGTGCAAATAATTGAAGAGTTAGATTGCTGTGGTATTCATTTATTCATTCATCCATCTGCTCATTTATATATTCATTAATCTATCTGTCTACATATTTGTTTACTGGTAATTTATCCATTGGCCCATTCTTGTCTATAAACATTGCTACATCTTAGCCCTAAGATGAATTAAGACGACAGGAAAAATTACATAACCCTGATCCAATCGAAATAAATAATTATGGAAGAAGACGTTTTCCGGGCTCATCCAGGTGTTACCATCATGTATAAGGCACCCAAGACAGCTGTTTACCCGGCACATATTATCTGGCGGAATATTTTCTGTGACTTTCGCACCAACTAACTTGTAAAAGTGGATGATTCGGGATCACCAGCACATGTTTCCAGCTAAACACACCCTACTATTTTCGTATCTGCGGGGGGGGGGGGGGCACAATGTGGAAGACTTCTTCGCATGTCAACCACGCTTGGAGCTGGGCCCAGCCCAACTATTGGGTCAAGGCAGCTGTGAAAGATGGTGTGAGAAACAGACAGTATATTCATATAGCCTCTTCAACGTGGCCGCAAGATACTGGGCACCACCATGGAGTGTTTCAAAACGTGCACGCAAAAGGAAGGTAAAAATTATTACATTTTGAAAACGGTAAGTTTTGCAAGGGCACTTACGTGGTAAATAACATGTACTACGGGTGTTAAACTTAAACTTGACTCTCTTGGATGGTTGTATGAATTATCTGATCTACAAAAACGCTTTATTGCAGAAAACATAGAAACAAATGGAAGGGTATTGCAAATAAATCTTTCAGCATGATCGAAATATAATATTTTATTTGGTGTTGTCAAATGTTCACAAATTGCTGTATGTCAGCTTCAAAATGTTTGGCAATTGACAATTTTTTTAACATTGATTTTGTATCAGCATAATACTAAGGTCAGACGTCAATGATACCTTCGACAATATTGAAAGTTAAAATGCCAGGTGGCAGCACCTGAGGTGCTTATTTGCATAAAGTTGTAGCATATTATAAGCTTATAAGGTGTTTACTGATATTGAAATGAGCACATTCTATTCTACATTAGCAATGAATATCTGAACATTTTTCTGATAGGGTGAATACCGGGCACCCATATCTTTCCAATTTCGACTGATAATAACTTAAAAGTAAAGAGCATAACACTGTCTAAAGGTTTTTTTTACTCTGCGAAAGTAGCCTGGTATAAAATCCCTTTCTATGAGACTATACTACTGGTAAAGTGCACATGTTGCAGTTCCTGCCAGCTATGCTGATACCACTTCACAGAGAATGCAAATGGATTGTGGATTTGAGTTTATGATGCTAGTCAAGAATGCATTTTAAACTGGGATATTCATCACGTCTAATTAAATCAAAGTATGCTTCTGGAAAAAAGGCAACCCCATTGGTTTTACACGGGCTGCTCTAAATATTAGTTTTTGCTAAGATATGAGTATCACATGGAATGTTATGTAAGATGGACAGGATAGCTAAGGGCATGCCTGAGCAGTCACATTAAAACAAAATGTCCTGGAAATATGATAACAGCCTCAAAGATGCGAAAAGTGTGTCTGGTATTGAGGTGTATATGGGCTTTATAACGGCAACACAATTCACTCAGCTCTATGAATTCATCAGAGGCAGGATTATTGGCATGTTGGCTGCTGGTTTTTTTCCCAGTGTGAGGTTGTCAGGAGAACAGGGTGCTCTAGTTAAGCAGTACAGAGGTGGTGAGGCCGTTTTAATGAAACAAGAGGGTGCAAGACAAAAGCTGTATCTGGAAGACCAACTCTTTCAGATGGGAGGAATAGCCGTTACCTGGTAGAGTACGCGAACAGACATAGGCAGAGAGATTTTGTCAGCAGTGGCGCCAGCTCTCCAACATGTATCACAGTGTGCAAACAGAAGATTGTGGCCGGCCAAACTGAGGTCATACCGCCCTGCCATTGGCATCCTTCTCGGTCCTGTACACAGGGCTGCATGGATACAGTGATATCAGGAACAGACTGACTAGACCAGGGACCACTGGAGGAGTGTAATATGGTCGTCCCAGTCACGATTTTGACTCGATTCCCATGATGTGAGGATACAGGTTATGTGAATGCCTGTAGAGGAATTTATGGATGGATGTATGTAGAAAGATAATTAACTGCAATGGAAGAGGCAGCGTCAATCAATGGAACAACATGGGCTTTTGTTTTCAGTAAGATGATGCACTGTCACATTTGCACGAGTCAGCACGTAGTATCTCCAGCAGCGCAACGTCCAATTGTCGCCATGGCTAGCCCGATCTTCTGACCTGTGCCCCATTGCACATTAAAAGCATGTGCTTGGCCCGTGAGTCCGGGATGAGTACAATGAACCAGCGGCTACCCTGGACCCAATGGCACAGCAGCTCTCAGTGGAGCCAAGGAGGGTATATCTACAGTCCTGGGTGGAACCAAATTTCCCAGGCCGTGATAGGCCAAGTTCACCAGCAGCATGCCAAAAGGGTCCAGGTTTGCTTGAAGAAGTGTTGTGGTCATGCCCGCCACTGGTGCATGCAGCCTTCAAACAAACAAAAAGTCCTTTTCAGGACCACCACTTCCTACTGAACAAGGTAATGAAAGCACTGGTGTGCAATCTCACTAGTGTTTTTATTACCTTACAATCTCGCCCTACACATTCTTACACACATATACAACCTCACCCTACCCATCCTTACACACATACATGTACCTAATGATGACGGAGGGGGAGGTGGGGCTGTTTTCGTTTCGTTTGGCCAGGAGTATATCATTACTTGGTACGGTGACAGTAAGAACCATCAATATAGCCATCTTCTAAACTAACAGATTCTCCTAACACATTGAATGGACATCAGAAGTGTCTTTTGTGCATTATGAGATTGATAAAAGAACGGAAAATAATTTTACCAGGTGGGTCCAGATTCTATCACAAATGGATCCCGATTGAACCCAATGTACGTGTGACGGGATCAGGTGTCTGTGAAACCAAACATATGATTCGACCAGAATATGTGTCATGTTTGTTTGGCAGTACTAAAGATATGATCCTGACCTGCCTATCTTCCTTTCAACACGTCTGTTCCATTTCTCCTGCTGAGACATAGTTTATCACAAAGCATCGAGGGAATCACTGATAACGGGATGAAAGGTCGGGATCGCCTTTATCACAGATCAAGTTACTATTTTGTGATAATGTTGACAGGCTGTCCCAGATGGACATAAACACCAAAAAACAATGGCAAATTAAATCTTCCTAACGTCCTCCTCGCTGTATAAGTAGTAAGGTTCACAGTACCGTGTGATCAAAGATCAATAAATACCCTCCTATATAATAAACCTATTATGTTAAGTTGGTATGTTAGTCAAATAAAAAGTATTCTGTAACATATGGGCTCTATAAACAGCCCATAATCTGCTGATCTTGACCCATTCACCCCCCCCCCCAAAAGAGTCACACTTTGTTCCCTGGCTACCCAGAACCGATTGTGTGCAATTTCAAAGGCCAAGTAGCTTTCTAGAAGAGAAATTCAAAGACTTCCCGAAAGATAGAACAAAAACTAACTCACAACCCCACCCTTTCAAATGAAAAAAATCTCTGGTGCATGACCACTTGAAGGAATTTACCAGAGATTCACCCAAGGCATGTCTCCACAAAGTGTCAAGTCAATCTGTCTGACGGTTTTAATGAAGAAGTCAAAAATGTGACTCACTGTTGCAATCCCCATAGACCTACATTATAATCAACAGGAATGTACACATTGATCAACGAATACCTGAAATGAAAAAATAGTCAAAATCAAGGACCAGAGCATCACCACCTATAGAACAACTTTGATTGATACTTCCATAAGATACATTTCTGTCTCCTTTCAGCATAATATGAGTAGCATTTTCGGCGAAAAAAATCACAAACAGCTTTAACGCACAAAAACTCACAAAAAATAAGGCAAAAAATCGCAGCACCACTTGTTGAACAATTAAAGCATGGGTTTCCCCAGAAGTATCCCTGTGCAATTTCAAAGCAATGGGAAGAACAGTTGTTCTGAAAATTTCTGAAGAGTTTGCCTTGTGTTAACATTTTCTAATACCGAGTGACTATTGGTCTCTTTAACAGTAAATGCATTTCCTTCAATGCCAACTCAAATACTGACCGAGCTGTCTACCCCTGATATTTGATTCTGTCTTTCTCTTGGGAGTACTCGTGATTGACATAATTCTCAAAGGATTTATATTCTTACAACATATCGCTATTCTAATTTACAATTCTTTACTTCTAGCAACATACGTTGAGCCGAATCCCGGCCCTACCAATGACCGTGTCACAAATAACTATCTCAAAGTTTGCCACGTAAATGTCCGCAGCCTAAGCATTGCTGGTAAACTGGACGAAATTCAAGTGTTAACACAGGCTTGATATTTTCATATCGTAACACTGTCTGAAACTTGGTTGGACGAGAGTGCCCCTGGCCAACTATAACTTCTTGATAATTATCAACCTCCTTTTCGTAGAGATCGTGTGACAAGTAGAGGAGGTGGAGTGTTAACTCTCATTCATTTTTCTTTGCCTTGTTTAAGAAGTTTTAATTTGGAAGATGTATTTGGATGGAAATATCCACTCCCCGGGGAAACTTTTTGGTTGGGAATTACTATCGACCACCTGATCAGTCTGCTCAGATCCACGGCACTTTCCTTCTCTCCCTATCTACATCAATCTCCAGAGCTATTGAAAGCAACCCATTTATCTTAATCGTCACAGGTGACTTCAACAACAGATGTGCTGACTGGAACTCTCCTCATACAGAAAGTGAACTTGGCGTACCTCTTGTCAACCTTCTATGTCAATACAACCTCTTTCAGCTCATAGGCAAACCAATCAGGTTAAGTGACTATTCCAACAGTTTTGCTTGACCTATTACTCACAGATTCACCTTGACTTGTTTTGGATAGTGATGTTTTAGCTCCAGTTTCAAATTCCGATCACTCAGTTGTCTTCGGTTCCTTTTCTATCTCTGTGTTTAACGATAAACCAGTCAAACGATCTGTATCGAAATACAAAAAGGCGAACTTTCATGATTTAAATGCAGCGCTTTCCCAGGCACCTGGTACACTACACTGCTAATGTAATCTTCTATTCAATTGATGATATTGTATCGTAGTGGTCAAATCTGTTTGTGAGTACAGCCAAAGATTTCACCCTGTTTAAAGATAAACCGTGGATTGCAAACAATTTAAAATAAAAACCACACTTGCGCCACCGAAAGCGCTCCTGGAAATGCTTTAAGCACGTATCTAACCATCCTCGTCCATGAAGTCCTGATGGATAACTTCTAGTAGCTCTGAAAAATGTGATTTATTCAATACGTACTTAAATTTGCGAGCCAAGGCACAGTCCATCCCGATGCAGATGTGCCATCACTGCCTGACTTCATGTTTCGAACTGACGTACGCCTACACGGTGTTATCTTTGACGGAAATAGTGTCCATAAAGTGCTTTCATCCTTAACACTCACATCTGCCTCTGGTACCGACAGTATAGGAGATACGCTACTTAAGAATAATACACTTTCTTTCCACAAACCACTTACTAAGATCTTTAAACTCTCTTCCAATCACTCTCATTTCTCCGTTTCCTGGAAACAATCTTATATATGTCGTGTCTTTAAAAAGTCTAAGAGACAGATTAAAAGTAATTGCCTGCCTATTTCCTTGTTGTGCAATGTATCCAAACCTTTTGAAAGACTGGGCTTTAATGCTCTTCTGGCTTCAGGGCTAACGACTCCACTGTAAATCAACTTGTTCATATCGTTCATAAAATTTATCACGGTCTTGAACTAGAAGCGAGAATGGTCTTTCTAGAGGTGTCTACGGCCTTCGACAAGGTTTGTCATCATTCTGGCCTCCCTTGGCATCTCTGATCATCTTATTGTTTGGTTTGGAAGTTATTCATCAAACCATCTTCAACGTGTAGTGATTCATGGTCTAACTTCGAGCTGGCTGCCAATTGAAGCCAGAGTTCCCCAGGGTTGTATCTTCAGCCCTCATCTTTTTTTAAATTTTAGTTTACGCCCGCTCAAATGCAGAACGCAGTGCTTCAATAATTCATTTCTGCGTGATACCACACGGCTATGGAATAATCTGCCCAGTGACATCACAAACTCCCTTTCTATCTAAATCTTTACATCTAAGCTAAAAGCCACATTACTTGCAGTAGATAACGTCCCTGACCACTATTCGTTTGGTGATCGTTTCACTAACATGTGCCATACTCAGATGCAATTGGGGTCATCTACGCTTAACTATGATCTTTTCAGGGTCAACATCATCCCAGTTCTACATGCGTATGCTTATGTCCTTCTGAATCCTTTACTCGTTTGTTGTCCAAAGTTCTGGCTGTCCAGGAAAAAAACTGTAGAATTCTTCCATAACTACCTCAGCCCCCTGAGTTCACCCCAATCTCATTATCGGTGAAGCTAATAATAGGTTGATGAACATTCTCCTTTTTGGCACCACAGAAGTATCTAATAGCGCAAATATTCAATGTTTTTTCTAAGTAGAACCAATAATTTTGCAGTATCTGTTGTATATATGTAGTGATGTAATTTAACCATCTTCATTCATTTTTCAGGTTATTGGTCGGTAATTTTGCCATAGCTTTGTTTTGATACTTTGCAGTGCTTCTTCATGGTCTGTACTGATACATCTATAAAATGGTACATATGGTTACGTAGTTTGTGCTCTCTGGTGCGTGTTGTACATATTTTCTGTTTGTCTCTCCGTATCTGGAGAACCCATTGTTTTAGTCAACTTTTTGTACTTATTGGCTATCCAGTATCAATAAATATGTTTAAATCAAATGGAAATGAACACAAAAATTCACACAAGATCCACAAATCGCTGGAGCAAAACCAATTGAACAAACTTGGTAGATACCACCCAAGGTAGATCCCCACCACATTTGAGGAGGATCTAGCCATGGCAGTTTTTGAAATAAAAAAAATGTGAAACACCATTGCAGTGTCCAATGACTTGCATAGCTATCAATAGGAATGTATGCATTACCCATTAAGTACCGGAACTAAAATTTCCGTAAAAATCAGGAATCCTGACCATCAACACCTAGCATACAACGTAAGAACTCAGAACTCAGAACAAATTTATTTGACAAAAAAAAAAAAAAAAAAAAAAAAAAAAAAAGTGGGTGTTGGTACATCAGTATATAACAAAAATATTGTACATCAAAACTATGGTACAAATTGAATATGAGTAACAGCAGAAGTTTACGTGACCAATGACAATAGGCGTTACATATACAATTATTACACAAAAAAATCAGGATGGCCTTAGCTAAGGATTACAAAATCAGCTATCGCTAGGGCTACCTAATGATGCAGTTTACTTATTGGGTTGCAATTGACCAAGGGGATTTGCCAGCGTTTGACCCTTCCAAAAGCTACATTTCTACACCACCTGAGGGACGGTATCAGAAAAGAAGTCGAAAAAAATCCTTGTAAGAAATTCATAAAAATGTAAAATGATACGGCAGTCTATTAAAAAAAAATCAGTTCTAGGGGTGCCTTGAAGTATCCCTGTTTAATTTCAAAGCAATTACCTTAGCGCTTTCGAAGAAGAATTTTTGAAGATTTTTTCAAAAAATGAATCAAAAACATTTTTAAAAAATCCAAAAATCATTGAACCATGACTAGTTCAACAAACTTAGTGAGAGACCCACCCAGTATATATCCCCACAAAATTTGAAGAGCATTTGGCCAGCCAACAGTTGAAGTCGAAGATGCAAATTGGGGATGGACCGAAGACGGACTGTGGACCATACTATAACCTTGGCTGACTGACAAGTCAGCTGAGGTAAAAACGTCGTGGCAAACCACAAGTCTGTCGATTATAACCACAACCAAGTGATTTATAATCAAAATCAGATAATGGTTAGATTGTATGTATACTTTTAATGATAACATAATGTAGAAATGCAAAACTAAAAGGTTTATGTGTTATGCGTGAAAGTATTTTGTCTCACGAGCATGGACTATCCGTTGTGGAAAAAGCCTATCAGGTTTTGAAGAGAAACTACAAAGATCTCTACTTCCCTCCCTGTCATAGCCTAGTAGCCTGGTTACTTCTTGCTCACTGGGCAACCCTGTGTTCACTTTCTTGACAGCCGTCTCTTTACCCTACGACTTTTGTGCCTACGACACGTCCATATTACATGATAGCATCCAATTTTCATCGCGATTTTAGGACATTACAACCTGTGAGAAGGACTTCTCCGAGGCTACTTATTTTGAAAAGAAAATCATTATACTGTACAAACGTGTCGTCAGACCACGCCCACACGAGCGCCAGAATACGGATCTCCCAGGTGAGCCCAAGGCATCAAGGTATCACAAATTTACAGGCAGTGCACAAAAGCGAAGCCTTAAGCTTGCCATTGATCAGCTCAGTAAGCAGTTGTCATATTCTGTTAGTCGTAGAGAGTATGTTGACATTGGCCAACACACAAGTTCCTGTATAACCAAAAGAAATCCAAACACCTACAAATACTTTTCAATCCATTTGGAACATTAAGAGGTCACAATTGAAGCTTGAGTTAAGATGTTGTTGAACAAATGTCTTCACACATTTGTATTTTTTTGTTCTTTAGAGTGTGTTGGACAAATGAAACATCCTGCTACACGATATGGTTCTGATCCAAATCCAGCCAGGTTTTAAAATAAATATGACATCGCTGCCAGACAGCCAAGAGAGGAAACCCAACCAAATAAGCGGAGACACTTTGCCTTCTCTATATCAATTTAGCAACGTTGGGCGACAGTCAATGCGCTGGACTGGCGAAATTCCACTGACACTCTGAGATATTTTCAAAGAGCCGCACCATATCACATCTGTCCACACTTTGGTATCCTTAACGGGAAAGGGTGTTAAAAGGACAGAACGATGATAAAACACAAAGTCAATCGTTACTTCGCAATGCCAAAGGCTTTAACCGGCGCGGGCTGTGCGCACTCACAACACCTCGTGTAACGTTGTTGAACAGAATTAAATATATCTACCATGCAGTTATCGTTTTGGTTTTGTGAGAAAAGCGCAATGTTAAAAAAAAAAAGAAACGAGATACATTTAGATGATCTTTAAGTGACCGGTCGACAAAACGGCGGGTCTTTGGCGAACGGTTATTCTGCCAAAGTGTCAGCACGTAATATTATAGCAAAAAGTGAAACCGTAACACTCACACAGGACAATACCAATCGTCATGTAGAGGATGACGAGGACCCTCATTGTGTAAGATTTGCCAACCTATCCTGGATCAGCGCTCCTCTCAGGTCAACTCTTCCCGGCTGATTGGCGAGGACTTGTGGAGTGGAAACTGAATATATACGCTTAGCCCGCGAATAATTATTTCTAAATGATTGACTTTTTTGCTTCCAGTTCAAAGTACGTAATATACACAAGATCAACTTTGTCAGTGTGGTTTTTTAAAGGCATACATTTGATCGGATTATTTCCAACAGTCTATTTGCTATGGTATTAGCTTTTTTTTATTCTGCTCATGTTGAAAAACACTGCGGCTATTACGAATTTTCGGACTCAGAATGGAATGTGAATCATACTGCTGATTTCAAATACATTGTGACAGGTATATCCATTATTATAAGAAGCTGCACAAGAACGAATCATAGGTTTTGTTCTGATGAAACATCCTTCATTTGTCAATGTGTGAAAGTTCAGTTCAATTAGCGCTACAAAATGCGCGCTTTAATGTCCACACGTTACCGTGTATACTCTGTAATATTTACACATGACAATCACGTTAAACAGACATGCGTACAGGTCTATAAACGTGTGTTTAATCAGGAAGTGTGTACTTTTTAAAAAAATTCATTGACAAGTTGATGTAAATGTCTCAGCAGATAGGATCTAACGGAGTCCCCCTTTTTCATTTTATTTGAATAACTCAATAATGTCCCCAGCTGACATTACATGTGAAACTGCTCACTAAATATGGTCACATTTTCCAACTCAATGTACCATCGCAAACACTTCTCTATATGAACTGTCAAAACACTATGTATAGTTTTACGCTTACTATATTTTGATGGCTACAGATGGGTAGCCTTGTCGTTTTGCCTGGTTAATTTGATATTTGCATCATGAAAAGGCCCGGTGAGGACGCAATACAACAGATGCGATTTTACACTGTGATTAACACATTAGAAAGCCATTACTACTAAGAAAGTAAAGTTGGTAATTCATCCTGCATTCTTATGATAATTTGCTTTGATCCAATACACCTTTTGTCCCAATAAGGCAGGCATCGCGTCTTGACGTAAGGCTGTTCCAATGCACCCCAAGGAAACAAGATGAAGTCTTTTCAGGTTTAAGTTCAGATACACTGAACATAGTACAAAAACCCTTCATGCAGAAAGATATGTTTCCCTTAGATAGTATATGTATACACACCCCAAGGAAACAAGATGGTGTCTTTTCAGGTAGAAGCCCAGATAGCCTGGAAATAGTGCAGATACCGTTCATACAGAAAGATATGTTTCCCGAAGAAAACATATATATATATATATATATATATATATATATATATATATATATATATATATATATATATATATATATATATATATATATATATATATATATATATATATATATATACATATATATATATATATATATACATATATATATATATATATATATACACTTTCTGTGTGTATATATCGGTATATGTAAGAAAGAATGACTTCTGCCATGCTCATAACATTTTACAAAAGCAGGATATAAACGAAAAATTGCATTCACACCACTGTATTTTTAGCTCAGCTGACTTGCTAGTCAGGCTGAGCTTTTAGGAGGCTCAGTCGTCCGTCGTCCGTCCGTTCACAATTCACACTTTCGACTTCTCCAAAACAGTCACACAGACTCACTTCAACCTTGGTTACAAAATATCTTGGGTGGGGATATACCAATTTTGTTCAAATGGTCATGCTCTAGTAATTTTCGAATTTTTTCGCTTCAGCGATTTTCGGATTTTTATGATTGATTTGTTTTTGAAGGGCCAATAGCAAAAAAAAAAAAAAAAAAACAAAAAAAAAAAAAACTTTCCCAAAACCGCTCATCCTTTGATGTCACACAGGAACACTTTGTAGGGACTCCTAGTTCTTAATTTCTTCACCAGCTGGCGCATCAATTTTTTTTATTCTTTTATGATTTTTTTGTATGTTTTCACAATTTTAGACTTCTTCTCCAGAACTGTCACTCAGATTGAGTTGAAACGTAATGGAATTGTTCCTTGCGAAAGCGTCAAACAAAGATGTTCACTAGGTGGCACTGCTGTCGATTCCTGATTCAAAAAAAAATTCAATTCAGTTACTTATCGGTTAATGCACTTTTCCTGTTGATTACTAATAGGCATTCTATGCTAATTCACATTATCACCTTCTTCTCTGCAATCGACAACCAAATTTACTTCAAACCTGGTTTCAATGTACCTTGGGTAGGCCTCTAGCAAGTTTGTTAAAATGGTCAAAACTCAGTGATATTTGGATTTTTCATGTTTTTTTTTGGGGGGGGGTTCTTTTGGGCAAATCTTTAGAAAAATCTTCTGTAAAACCGCTCAACCAATTGCTTTGATGTCACATAGGAACACTCCTAGTTCTTAATTTGTTCACCAGGTGGCACTGCAATATTTAGCCCAGCTGACTTGCTAGTCAGGCTGAGCTTTTGGCTCGGTAGTTCGTCTCAGAAATAATTCGAAATGTCATATATACTCAGCTATAGCTCAACACAGGTTTGTTCAGTTACAGCCTTGATTTTGTGGAACTAGCTTACATGTACGTATACTGAACACGGGCTGTTCACGCAGCCCTGTAGTTCTATATCTGCTTGTCCATTTGAAGACAACTTGTAATGGGCCATTCTTCTTGTCAATAAATGTTATATCACAATATGTTTTGAAACTTGGAAACAAACATAGCAACAACAAAAGATACAGAGGTTATCCCGAGTGCTCGACACCCCAAACTGCACTCATCTTCCCTTGTGTCTTTCTGGACAAAGGTCCTACGGCATGGCTCTTATGTAAAGCGCCTTTGAGATACACCGAAAGTACCGTTGTCACAGTAATGTCAAACAAAGAAAGGGATAACCAAATTATGTTGATTTGACATAGGAATCGGCGCACAAGTCATATCAAAGAAGGTATGACTGACATGTTTGAAGAATAAAGAAGTGTATTGTCAGACAGTATATCCAGCATCATGTGTTGCAATGAAACGCATCTTTGATGTAGCACAAACAACTTTTGCTGAGTTTCTTCAATCAGTGTTTGCCAAGGAAAAATATTTGTCCTTGTCCTAAGCCTCATCAAATATTATTAAAAACGCACAAGTAGGGGTAATCCTGCTTCGGAATATACAGCTTTGCATTTATCTGATATAATATATTTATACACCGTGACAGATTCACTTAGACGTCTGATGGAAGAGGGCTCTAATATTCAACAGATTATTTTGTTGTGTACTTTTTTTCTTTGTCCATCATGGCGACCATCAAATGTTCCTATAAGCCGATAATTATAAAATAGATTGATCAAACATCTGCTTAAAATGTTTTGACAAACTGACTGTGGATAGATATAAAACTAATGAATGTACATTTTGAGTTGTTTAAACCTGTCCTGTCTGGGGACTGAGTAGTACCCAATGGGAGGGCGGCCATTATTGATTGGCACCAAGATAATGGTCCTCCGTTTTCCAGAGCGAGTAATTTTGTTCTCCACAGAATGACATTAGGTTATTTTGCATTTGCCTTGGGGCAGCGTTTTTTCTCGTCGTTGCATAACTGCTTTCGTATAAACTATCCAACTCACCAAAATCGGCAGAAGCAGCATGCCAGGGTTGACCTATTTTTCCTGCTCTATGGCGTGTCTCTGTGGGATAATTAATTGAACGTTAAAGATCCACACCTGAAAAGCGTTTGAAATGATCGCGTTGTCAGCAAATGACACTGATTAAATCAATTGATTTTAATACAGACAACAGTGGTTTAACGTAACACCCTTCAGGATGTCATGTTTTGCTGCTTTCTTTAAATTGTACAGTACTGAATTCCAGACCACAACTAAAATAACAATGTATAAACGAGAAGTTCTCCCCAAAATGCGTCGATGTTTTCTTGATGATATCTGTGTATTCTCTTTGTGTGTGTGTTCTTATGTTCCACCTACTAGTTTCCCATTTTGGTATCAAATGGGGTCTTTTTGAGCTCCCAGTCATACTGTCTTTGCTGGAAAAAACAAACCTGGTCGAATTTTTTGGCATGACATTGTTTGAATTTCCCACATTTGATTTCATGAGTTGGGAGATATATCTTGATTCATACTCTGCTTTGTATCTTTATGTCTGGAAGAAAATACCATTAGGGTTCCAAACGACACAGCCTGATATTGATTGTCCGGACCACATTTCCCGTACAGTATGTATGTACAGAGACCACACGTTGTGTGTAGAATACTTCTTGAAAAAAGAGTGTTTCTCATACAAAATTAGCCGCCTTGACCTTTGACCCATAACCTTTAACCTCGCCTAGAAAATGCTTGTGTGGGCCGTACCTCCTGTACTTCACGACCTTGGATTCCAAAGCTTGTGTGTGGATACTCCTTGGCATAGCGATGTGTCGCTTACCAAAATTAGGTAACTGACTTTTACCTTTGACCGTCCTGCAAAATGCTTGCACACGCCATAATAATTTTTCCATACCGTGAGAGCAGCATACACCAAACTTGGTATGTAGTACTTTTTGAAAAAGGGGTGTGTCGCATACTAAAAGTAGCTGACTGTGACCTCGACCTTTGACCTTTAACTCTCCATCCACAGAAAATGCTTGTATAGGCCATATTTCCAATAATGCAAGAACTACAGATACCAAACTCAGTGCACCAAAAGTGGGTCATGGGACTTTCACTTTCGACCCGTCACAGAAAATGCATACCGATTGATATATGATGGGTCTCACTATGTATTGCCACGCAATATGACTGCCCACTCAATATATTATGTACATGCCCGACATGGTTGTGGCGTCAGACCTTGGGAAGTCTTGGGAAAAAATTGGGGCTGGAGGGAGGATTTTACTTTTGTTTTTTTACCCTTGGTTTATTCAAATTTTTGATGAGCCTTGCACTGGTCCACTCTGAACCCTAGCCAGGGCGTTATGATGCATGAACTACACTTGATTTGACGAACCAAGAAAATCTATAACTGTACACATTCAGTGCACAAATTTGTATACCCCGTGTGTTCCAGACACCCATAACAATATTTTTTTCACCTTGACGGCAACCCCCTCCCCCATACATGCAGGCAAACGTATTCCCTGTATTATTTTCTCTTTGACAGCTATCAAACAGAAGTGAATTTCCTACGTTTAGTCTTTACCTTCCTGAATGCAGTAACTGTTGCACCTAAACTGTGTGACACGATGGTTCCTTACATTTACCTTCTCGATGTTTTTACCTATTCACTTAAACTGTCAGACATGTTCCAAAGTTAACAATATTTCTTAACAGCAACAGTTGCTTTCCACAATGAGGCAGTTGTTTCACTTCAACTGTGCAATACGAACCAAATCTAACATTGTTTCATAACTTTTACGTTCGCCATGTTTTTACTTAATCACTTAAACAGCCAAACAGGTACCGAATTTAACAATATTTCCGAACATTTTGACACATCATTTAATGTTAGAAATGGATGTTAAATTTTAGTTAATGATCCTCAAATTAGATTGACAAAAGGATTAATTTTGTTGATAGTACCGAATTAAGTTTGAACATTGCTGAAAATTTCAAACATATGACTGTAATGCTTCAAAAAATACTGCCACTGGAAATATGGCTCATACATGTGAACAATAGGCAGAAAATGGGTGGTGGGGGTGGTGAGAGAGATTTTTGTCGAGGATATCTGTTTGGTATGGGTACAGAAAGACGTGCCTAGTTCATCCAGATTCTATCAAAGAATAAATAAGCACCAGGAAAGGCGAAGGTCACATCATAAAACCGAGCTTGAAGTCCAAAGAGAGTCTGGGGAAAACGTGAGAAACAAATGCTGGTCTGATTTTTGGCGCGGTTTTTTTTTTTTTTTTTTTTTTAAACAAATGAGAAAATCAACCGTTGTCTGCTGCTTGGCAGTCTGCTACGCTAACACTTACGCAAGGCAACCTATTTATGACTAGTGTTCTGTGAGTTATTTCTATAAATTGGCTTGCCCAATCATGTCTGTTTTGTGAGAAATGTCTAGAACTTTTGATTAGTGGGATTCTTTGACCGGGGGGGGGGTCTTGATCACAGTTCACAGGAAAAAAATTGTTTTCACAGTTCACAGGAAAAATTATTCAGCTGAATGCACATTCACGATTCACGAGCAATGGCTTAATCACGAATCCCAAAAATTACTTTTATTGTTTCACAGATCACGGAAAATAAAAAGATAGGATCACGAGTCATGAAAATACCCTTGCCCCCCCCCCCCCTCTTTGACATAGCCAGTCCTCTGCGTGCTGAACAGCTGTTACCTTGAGATACTAAAGAGTAATTTTCAATTTCAAGAAGATGAAAAATCTGGTACGTCATGTAACCAAGTCTGTTGCAGACACACCACACTTGGTAGGCAACCTTGTTCATCTAACTTGTGGAGAAGAATTTTTAGTTCATTTGTTTTGGCATTTAGTGATTCACAGTTCATACTTATTACAGTAAACTGATCTCGTTTGCCTCTCAGATATATAATGAGTTGATCAATGTCGAAATAAGGCGAATGCTTGAAGAGAATTGATTGAGATGATGTTGAGTCACCTGTTTCGACTGCTAGAAGCTTTGAACACTAATGAGAGCATCAGTCCCTCCCACTTGATCAAGTATGTTGCCATCCATCTGAAGCATTTTGTCAAGTCTAGTGAACATTGAGAAAATCATTCCTTGTCTGCAGCTTGGCAGTCTGCTACCCTAACACTTACCGTAGCACAGTAGCCATAAAATACGAATTTACTTGAACCGGAACTAATTGGAACATTGACCTTGTTCCTCAAAGTTTGAAACTTGTGTAATTTAAGGAAAATAAAATATAAAAGGGGCGGCGGAAAATAAATGAGGCGGGGGGGGGGGCGGTGATTATAAACAAGTATATTTGATGGGGCTTCTAAAGTTTATTTCCAATATTTTGTGCTACCATCGTCATCTGAAAATGCCACATATGCTGTTAACTTGTTCGAGACATGGCTAAATAAATACGCGTCGGATACGTCAATGCCCATCTGCTTGGTAGTACTAAGGTTAAGGATAATCTATGCCAGTTCCCGCATTTTTATGTCTAGGTACCTCTGACTTGTAAAACTGTTACGTTTGTCTGTGATAAACGTGTGGCAACTGAAAAACCTCTGACAATCCCATGATCTGCTGGGGGTGGGGATGGGGGGTGCGGGTGGGGCCTCTATCATGAGACCAGGTTGAATGACGCTTAATCTCTAACCAAGAAAAAAATATTTGATAGGTGCTGACTGTTTTGCAATAGACAATTATTATACAGGACAATAAGAGTCAGTCTATCTGCAGACATAGTATCGTCTGCTTAGGTGTCACTTGGGCCTTACTCTGTTTTCCCGCCACATTTGGTAGGCCTAGTCATGCAAGTTATGAGTTGACTAGTTTTGTAAAAAAAAATGTGTGTTGAATTGGATTCGTGTAATGTGGGCTACATTTATAAGTAGCCCTATCAATAAAGGGACATCATATTTGCTTAATTCCTAAATACATCAGCTCGGGATGTTTGTATCAAAAGTACAAACATAGTGACGCCGGTCAGCAAAATGACTGGTCCGGGGAATAATGGCACCGAAACATTGCGCTAGTTTGTCGCTGATAACCCTATTTTATATAAGGGCTAATAAAGCATAAAACATTCTTCTTAACTTCAAAATTTATGAATATGATCTATTCTTACCCAAAATAAATTTTTGATCCATGTAATGCTTTGGAACTCCACAGTTTTTCAGTGAGTGGTATGTAATAGGACTTGGCTCATTGACTATCGGACTTAATTGTGTTTCAGCGGTACATGAGCATTCAGATTTTGGGTTTGTTACGTTTCTCCTTATATCAGTATATAAATTTAGGAAGTAGTACTTTAACACTGTGATAACAATTGTGTCATACTGTTTTTGTATCTTATTACCATTGTTTTACAGCATGGAGTGTGCTCATCCATCTAGCATTATCATTGTAGGGAGCTGACTAGTACAGTTGCTTTGACCAGTTTGGATCTGCCAAATCAGCCATTTAAGTTTTGCATTACGTTGTATGTCATCTGGAAGTGTATATTCTGGCGACTGACATTTGATAAATAAATAAATACCAGATTTTATTTTGATCAGAGATGTACCCTGATGAGAAATTCGAATGACTAATTAACCCTTCAATAGCCCTGGACATTATTATGAACTAAATAAAAAAAATAAACTGCTCTGAAGGTTTCTATACAAAATCTCTCGAGTGTAGTTGATTACGAACGGAAAGCATTCTTGATTTGTTTCTTTTGGCAGATCCTGAATAAAAGGGAGGCACAGAACAAGGAAGCGAGAGAACGAGGGGAAAAGAGAGCTAAATGGGCACTTGTGTCTGCCTGAACGGTTGTTAGCCATGGGAATGGAATTTCTTTTTTAACATTTTTGTAGTCTCAATCCAAGATTATCTCTTATCTCTTTCTCTCCCTGTCAAATACTGATATTCTCTGAGTATTATCAACGTAATCATTGCTTATGCTTACTGTGATTGATTTTGCTCTCCAAAGCTTTACATATTTAAGGAGATTGCTTTCTTTTGGGTCACATTTCACAAGGGAAAACAAATTTGCCGCTGTGTCTCTGTTTTGTATGAGAGCTCATAAAACATACATCTTCATGATGTACGAGTTTTATTTTCTTTTCATGTAAAAATAAGCACTACTTTGTAAACTGTTAGGGACATTTCAGTCAAGGGGCCTGATTTACACTTTAACATAGGTTTACAAATACGTTTCTTACAAACAATTGATGAAATGATACTTCACACACGTACACAGGGAAGCATTTTTCATTTCCCTGAACAGGAATGGTTCTTATTGTATAGAAATAATACGTACATGCAATTAACATTCGTAGCTATTTAGTGTGGAGTTACCAAATTACATCTGAATTGAAATGCCACAAAGCCAAATATGGTTCCTTCATTTGTACTCTTTTCTTGCTTTAAACAGGTTAACGTCACAAAGGCTTGGTTAAAACATGATATTCATTGCCCTCGGGATACAATTGGGAAACAAAGGCTTATCCATTCAGCCAGATCCAGGCGTTTTGTGCTGTTTTTTTTTTTAACTGAGCAAGTCTTGCAAAAAATTCAGTCTGACATACTCACTATCATAGAAAGTCGTGCAGATTTGTTTCTTTATGAGCTGCCACACGTCATCTGCTCGCTGAATGGATAGTCATTTAAAGATAATCCTTTAAACTGTCATAACTTCGACCTGCATGCAGCGCGCAGACAATTCTTCGGCAAACATTGTGCTGATGGTTGTCAGTCACCTCAGAAATAATCCTCTCACCCGTGAAAAGACATCCAGCGAGATATTGCCTGTTTATGATTATGTTAACATCACCAATAACGACTGTCTAAATACTGCTACCACATTGACTCCAAGAGTCTTGTACTCAGCAGAGACCCATTTCAAATCAAAATTACATATATGTACGTTTTTCACAGTGAAACTGTTTCGCATCTTAAAATGTAACATGAGTCTTGCAAGAAGTGAAAAAAGGTGAATTTAGCGAACACAAAATATAAACACTTACTTTAGATGGAACTTTTTCAAATAAAAAAAAGCTAAGGTAGCACGTTTTCTATGAAAGGCAGATCGCATATGAAAAAAGTTTTGCGAACACTTCGTTATTTGTCGCAACTGTGTGAATCATTGTATAAGTCATTTTTGTTCACATTTTGCTACACATCGTCAGCCGCCTTTCCGCATACAGCGTTAGAAATACCCGCAAGAATTCTGTCACTATAAACATGATAAAGCGTGCTACAACGTGAGGTAAGGTAATTTACCTGGGGCTCGGGAAGACCCATAAATTCACAGGGTCCAAAAATCAGTCTCTGAAATTCTTTGTGCAGGTCATCTGTCTCCCAAATTAATGTCTTAAGTCAGTAGCTCGCCTCTGAAGCCCCTTCCGCTATCCCAGGTCGCAGGTCGCAGGTCGCAGTATATCAATCTGCAGCTCCTTAACAGTCAGCCACACGATACATAATTCACCATATACCTAGATTTGAGTGCTTGGAGACGAGTTACCAGGAGCCAACAGGAAAGCATGTAGCGATCTGACATGGCGCCATGAAGACAAATAAAAAAAAATTCCCCTGCATTACATATTTAACAAATTATAACATATTATATTAAGTAAAGAACAGTCCATTCTGATCGCGCATCTCATCTAAAGAACATGCTGGCAAGTTTAAATATAGTAAAGGAGGATTGAGATGAAACCATAAAGTACCCGCTATGAAAAGGTACCCACAAGATGACACAGCAATTTCTGCACACAGGTTTAATGTATTTACGTTTCTGAGTTCTTGTTAGGTTTTAAGTTCATATACTGTACGTTAAGTTTTGAGAAACGAACCAAGGACTAAGAATTTCCAAATTGCCATGTTCTGTGTAGCCAACTGGTGACACATGGATCATTTGTATGCCCGTGCTGTTTTTGCCCTTGGAAATATGAAGATACCACCATTTGAAATCATGATCACACCCCATCTATTCAATGAAACATGTCCAAGTTCACATTTGTAGCTTCTCCAGACTGTCTGCTTGGTAGTAATAAGGGTGGTAGGAAGTTGGTAATGAAATAGGTTTAACTGCAACTCAGCCAAGCCAGTGCCTTCTATTTCACAAGGAATATGGCCAGGCCTTCCTAACATTACCTTATCAAGCGATCGGTCCTTCACAAACCCATAAAATCTGGTGTCAAAACGGAAGATGATTAATTATTCTAGACAGTCATCAAAGGTGATGAATACAGTGTGGCCCGTTGCAATGGAAAATTAAAATGAAGATTGGCATTCTTTTGGCCACGCCCATTACTGGTAGTCTAAGCCAGGGTCAATGTATAAGGTCCTAACATGTGCCCATCCAGTCATGGGAACTTGGACCTCCGCAAGATTTCTTAATCGTCCGAATACAGTACTTTTACCGCATTAAGTACAATGGATCGGACCGTATCGATTATGGCATTCACGCATACCTGCCTCCATTGAACCAACCTTTGGGACGGGGATTTAGAGCAGTTTCCATTTTTTCGGCGAGGTAATTGATGCCGAAGATTGCTTGTTCGAGAACGACCGTTTCGTGCACACAGAACATATCTTTTCGGTGCTCCTTTGATACTGACTTACATATGTACATTACTCGATCTAGGACAACTCTGATGACAGTACTCGTACTGGATTAAATACAATGAACTGGGCCGTGTCGATTATGGTATTCACCCATACCGGCCTCCATTGCACCATTCTTTTTTTCTCCTTTTTTTTTCTTTGAACAGGGATATAGCGCAGTTCGTATGTGCGTTTCCCATTTTAGGCTAGATGATTGGTGCCAAATGTTGCTTGTTCGAGAACCAGCCGTTCCCAAGTCACAAAACATATATATTATATAATACTATAATGGGAGCTTGGGATGTCCCAAATGAATGAACAATTTGTATTTACTATATACATGTACATAAATACCCTCGTCTACTCTGAACGGGGGTCATGATAATAAATATTTATTTCCAACTATAAGCCTACCATTCACAGATAAATCACGATTTTGATCTGAGAATACAAATTATAGCTTTTGTCACAAATTCAAATCAATTTATATACCTTCACAAAGGGGCATATTGCTTGCCTGCTAAACATCCGTTCTTGGCGGTCTACTACCCCCCAGCTGGGGGCCAACATAGTGTATCGCCCCAAGAAAGTCTGCTTAGGAGGCAAGCATATTGCCGAAAATTCTAGAAAATAACGTTGTTTTCATGTTGACAAGGCCACTATTTTGCGCCATCTGATTGGTTCTTGCATCAAAATACCTGCCATTCAGGACTCCATAAGGAGTCTGCAGGTAACAAAGGTTGGGTTAAATTGACCTAGAATCCCATCACGCGGGATTCATTTTGGTAGCCATGCTCTGGAAGTAAATAAAAACATGAAGGATATAGAATTTTTCTCAAAGCGCCAGGATATGTAAGCTGCGAACAATCATGTCCGAAAGGAATATTTTAATTTTAGTAGTTAGTTACGTCTGTTGCACCAAATACAGGTGAAAAGTAATATTTGCAACATCAAAATGTACCTTTGAATAACTTTAATATTTTGAGCAATAATTCAAGTCCCTGCAGCAATAAAATATGTTATCAGAGTGATGTACGTCTACCGGAGAGGGTAATGTTTAGTTTCTCCGATATGTGATGATAGCCAGGATAGGCCTTTGTTTATCATATTGAGATAGATGTTTTCTGGTGCAGAGGTTTTTTTTTAAAAACGCTTTTGAGTTAATTCACAGGGATGTCGGTGAAACTGAAATATGTGTTAACGTGTATTATATTATATTATATCATATCATATCATATCATATCATATCATATCATATCATATCATATCATATCATATCATATCATATCATATCATATCATATCATATCATATCATATCATATCATATCATATCATATCATATCATATCATATCATATCATATCATATCATATCATATCATATCATATCATATCATATCATATTATATTATTTTATTTTATTTTGTTTTGTTTTACCATCACTGAGACTGAATATAATGCCCTATTTCGTTTCTACTTCAGTTATACACTGGCCAGTGGTTTAACTAGGATAAGCTATCCAGCTAGAAAGGGTACATACTGGATCAGGGGTAAATTAAATTGTTCTCATCCTAACTTGTACTATACCAATTTAGTAATTATGTTTAGCTTGACAGGTATTCTTCATTCACAATGAAGCTCTGCATTAATAAGAAAAACTTCACGTTTTAGTTGATTCATCATTTGCCAGGTTCATATTTGTTATTATGTAGGTTGTTTTTGCTGAATATTTTGCTTAGACAAGGAGCTGCTACTCAGAGAGACATGTATGAGTACAGGCTCCGAAACATGTTCGGAGTAGTTACCCGCTGAAGATCCTTTAATTAATTTGGGCTAGTACAGTCTATTTAGTAAATTCTACGGAAGAACGTGTGCAATATTGACAATGGTACTTCCATATGTATATAGGTTACACAATGACAGGTTAGCTTATGGAGAGTAAAGTTCGGACTGCGCAAAAGGGTAATGACTACTAGGAAGTGGTTCTGGACAAAGAGACACAAAACCATATACATATAGATATATATATATACATTACCTAATAGTCATGGAAGAAGGCTGTTTTGTTTGTAAATAACATTGCACGCATAAATATAAATCCCGGTTATGATACAGAATTCTGTCTTTTGCCTATGCTGAACGAAAAAATCAAATAACACAAACAAATCCCCGAATTGTGCTTTGGAATCCACAAAACTTTGCTATAAGACTCAGGTTTCTGTGTAAAAACACCTAGGATTTTGAAATTATTAACAATACAGTTTTCACATGAATGTATCCTGTAAGGTATTTGTTAAATTTTAGATCTGTTTATACGTATCCTGGTCTATGACATGCTCCAAAGCCATTTTGCTTCTTTTGCACAAATGTGAACTTTCCTTTGCATTGTTATAAATATGACCACATGTCATTTGAATTATAAAACAAGTTTAGTAATATAAATTAGCATGACTGGCCCACGTCTGTATTCTTTGGCTAAGTTGCAATTTGTGAGCAACACCATTGACACAGCTTTCATTTCAAACCTTTCTGGGCTCTATCAGTTTTTCAGGTTATGACTTAAGCTCTGATTTTGATACCATGTGTTTTAAGAGCATAATAATACTATATTATTTCTTACGGTGCCAATCCGTCTAAAGTCGATCTACTAAAGTGACACAAAGTCTGAATAGTCATTAGGATGTCAGATTCAAATTCCTCATAAAAAGATCTTTCATTCAAGTACCAGCATGCCTCTAGTTCCAGAGAAAAGAAGTTGACTCAGTCCAAAATTTGGCACTTAAAGAGTTAAGATCCTCCTTGGCTTGTAGCAACGCTTAAGTTACATACATTTTGCACGCAAAATATTAAATTTACAGTAGAATCACCCATGCCCCATTTTGACGGTTTGTGTTACCATTCTTCATCTATTGACTTTTTAAAGACACCCAACCGTACTGCAACCTTTTTTATTATGTTCTTTTTTTGTACAATTTTGCAGCTACTATTCCAAGTTAGAACTTGCTGGAAATTTAAAATTGATCGTACCAAATCAAGCTTTATCTCTTTTAAGGTACATAATAAGACACCCACCTGCATTGGCAATTTTTGTAATGTGGAAAAATAGGTATACTTTAATCTACATTGTTGTTCTCATGAGGACAAGTGAAGAAAGCTTGAGTCGTTAGCAGACACACATATTGATTTTAGCACTCACTTAGGGAAGCCATCAAAAGTTCAATGGTACTAAATAAACGAAAGTAATTTCGTTTTGGCTCAGACCCCCCCTCCCCGCTGAAACTAAACTCGACTTTACATTGAAACTTCGATCTCCTAGAATGTGTACTGTAGTGGTCACAAATTACAAAGGGTTTTGCCATTATAAAAAGGTCATGTTGTGGTGTATTTAGGATGGCTTTTAAAGATTGGGATTACTACCATTCTACAACATGAAGACAGGACTCGCATCCCTTGATGAATGATTGATATTGAATAATTGTCAAATAAAAGATATTGTACTTTTCGCTATTTGAACAACTCGTTAAAACTGGCGCTCGATCATCGCGGAAACGCCTTTTTTCCTGTTCGCAAGTTGAAAATTTGATAATTTTTGCTTACATCGATTTTGTGCGATAGAAAACTAAATGTACTTTTAACCCCCTCCCCCCTAACTAAATTAGGTTCGTTTTTTATCGCACATCGATCTTTTGATGGCTTCCCTTACCCACCAGGAGCTAATGTCGCAGGCACTTTGTGAAAATATGTACATGAAACGTTTTATCAAGATCTCTTTTATAAGGTATCATTTGAATGCATACATTTCTGTATACAAAGAAACCGCTCTATTCAGAACAATACCAATGGCTTGACGGAAAAGGGTCTTATAGGAGAGGGTCTTAATATTCAATGCACAATTGAAAATAAAATTGGAACTATTGAAAAGTGGTCGTAATGGGGATAGGCCTTGATGGGGAGGTTCCACTGTATATGAAGCTGTGAACATGCTTGTAATTTAGTGTGTGCGTTATTTAACCCGTTATTCACCCATTACACTTTGAAATGCTATGAGCTCAACGCAGCACAAAGGGCAAAAAAATTATTATATAAAAATTAAATTGCACCGAGCATAGATCATTTCTGAAACGCGACAATACGATCTAAGTTTGTTAGGGTAAAAAACTCTTAGATGTAAAGACACTATTTCAAATCGAAAATTTGTTTCTGAACATGAAAATATTTCTCAGTGATCGCCGGATCTGAAAAGAACTCGACAGGCCGATTACGTATATCACAAAATGCGTCAAACGAAATAGTTTTCAGCCACATCCAAGTTATTCTATATTGGTATCAATGCCCGATGACGTGCCAAACTCGCTCACCATATGGAAATATGAATATGGCGAAGGAACCACTTCGCTGCCCTTAATATTCAAGTGCTTACGGATGCACACACACAGACACATACACAGAAATGAATGAATGGATGAATGAATGAATGAATAAATAAATAAATAAATAAATAAATAAATAAATAAATAAATAAATAAATAAATAAATGAATAAATAAATAAATAAATAAATAAATAAGTAAATAAATGATTGAATGAATAAATAAATAAATAAATAAATAAATGAATAAATAAATAAATAAATAAATAAGTAAATAAATGATTGAATGAATAAATAAATAAATAAATAAATAAATAAATAAGTAAATAAATATATAAGTAAATAAATAAATAAACACAACAACAATAACAACAACAACAACTACAACACACACACAGAGAAATATATTCATATACAACAGTAGAAACAGCGAAATATTAGCAAGTATTTGCATTCCTTTTTTTTGGAACAAGTACTATGTCTTGTACGAGCCCTACAAGTCAAAAAGGGTTACAACTCACAAAAAGTATGGGAAAATCCGATAAGGAATCACAGAACCACCTGTTGAACAAATTAAGACTAAGGAGTCTCCAGGAGTGCTCCATTACAATTCCAAAGGAATTGGCCTTGTAGGTTGGAACTAGATTTTTAAAGATTTTAACCGCTCAGAAGGACAAATCTAAATATCATTGGAGCATGTCTAGTTGCACAATATTGGTAGAGACACATCTAAGGTATGTCCCCACCAAGGGGGTCGGCAGAAGTGTCACTATGCAATTTTGAACGTATTGGCCGAAGAGTTATGGGATAAATATATTTTAACATTTGGCATAGCCCCCCCCCCCCCCCGCGACATAAAACACCCCTCCAACCTAAAAAAAAAAAAAAAAAGCCACAAAAAAGCCTCCCTCAATTACATTAAACAACCGAAAATAATTAGACAGTGACTATTTGTACAAACAAGGGAAAAGGTACATCCTCACCCAGTTTGAAGCGAGTCTGGCCAGTGGTATCGGAGAAGAATTCAAACTGTGAAATGTGGACAGTTGACTATAGACAGCTATGGATGGACAAACAGCGGATGACCGTCTCCTGAAAGCTCAGCTGTACTAAAAAGTCAGCGGAGCTAAATTTATGGATACGTGCTCGAACATGTAATGTGTATATACCTAAATAGAAAGTTAAATTAAACTAAAACGCTGTGGTTTTATATCTTCCAGCAGACGGTGTTTTACGCTATAAGAGGTTTTTTCTTGAAGTGGTATCAGCAGACCTTAACGAGGGTGATAACAGTGAAAATGTTTGATGCACTGTCACGTCTTATCATACCTAACTATCCCGTGGAATGGCGATTGAAAAGTAAATGCATTTGACTTAATTTTACAGCTGCTGTCTAAATGTTGCTTGGTGGCAAATATGATTTATGTTCTGCTATGTTGACTTACTGTTGGGCACCCAGATGCCAATTTTCCTAATGTATTCGTCCTTCTGTAACCCAAAGTTACTCTCAAATTTCATCACAGTTAAAGCTGGTGTCCTGTCTGCTATAAAAGTTATGAATCAAAGTGACCTTCATACTGGTATTTTTTCATAATAACGCGCTGTGTTGACCCCCTTCAGTACAGTGGTTTCCTAATATATATTTTATCATGAGGTTGGCTGGCAGAACCTGAAGAGTCTGCAGAGTTTATCCGAGGAGGCCCACAGGAACTTAATCGTGCACATGTCTGCAACCAACATATGATGGCGTATATTGAACTTAGTAGGACGTACAGTCTTGATTAAACATTCAATGAATCGGGTAATTTTAATTTACTCATGTGCTGCAACAATGGGGACCAGGGTGTGGCAAAAATCAACTGAAGTTTGGGAACAATGCAGACGAAATCAGAAAACCAGGTTTTACATTAGAATTAGGATTTCGGATTCTCTGTCTGTCTGTCTCTCTTTGGATGCCACAGGAAATAGGGTGAGGTCACTTGTTTGTTCTCGATGAGTATCTTACATGTCCCTGTTGCCATAAGGTTTTTCATATACCAAACCAGCTACACTTTTGTGATTGTTTTATTACATGGAATTAATTTTATTGCCCCTTATCAATTAAACAAGGCAAGGGATATCTCCCTCACTGCGTTATGTAATAGCTGTCTCAGGAGGGGAATTGACATGTACTGATTCAGCGGAAAGCTGCTTCCTATTGCTCAGACGTTGATATCGCACTTTTTCCCACAGTGTTAACACGATCGGACAAAAGAGCAATGCCCTATATGATGTTGTATACTTACATATAGAGATGGAGACCTATTGCTGTCGCTGAGGACCCAATTTGATAAGGTTAGAATGAAAAAAAAAGTGAAGAAAAAACTTTATATTCATAAAATAAGAAGCTCATCTTTCCCGATGACCTATAAGTTGATGGAGAAATGGAAACATGTAGGTAACCCCCCATCCCCCCCCCAAAAAAAACAAAAACAAAAATACATTACACACTACAAGGCCTATTTTACTTGACATTTATTCTTTTATATTGTCAATATGATATTTTATCAGATTTATATAATCAATGGACATTTGTTTAAAAAAATGAAAGGGGCAACGTATGAAGGATGGGTAACTCTGCAGCAAAAATTCAACTTTTAAATTTGGTACATAAAGCACAATACATGACTTTATTAGACTGTTTGAGCAGAATACAAATAGCACCTGAAAATGCTTCTAACAGCCCAGAAGAAGAATACCCTTTCTTCTACGGAAGGGGATGAGGGTCAATATTCAACATTGCATTATGCATTGTTCAGCATTGAAATATTAAACATTGCATTATGCAACTTACAGTAAGATTGCAAATATTCAATTTTAGACTGCATTATGCTATTTTGATATTTCATTGTGCAATGGCAACAGTGCAATGTGCCATTGGAAAAATGCTTAAGACAATTCTAAAATTTAATTTTGTAATCATCATATCTGCTTGCAAATAATGTTTTACTTTGATAAGATTCAATAACACGTTTAGCAAATCCATAATTACATGTGCAGCCTACTACCTTTGGATTTACTAATTTTATATTTAAGTTTGATGTTTCTAAATGTAATCTTAAATCTGCTACACTTGACATTTCATTTCTATGATCCTGTGTGTAATGCAATATATGTAAGCTAAAGTATGTTTTTTACAACATCATGTGTGTATAATATAGGCATAGTTTTCATTTTTCAACACGCAATATACTAATACAAGTATGCCTGACTACGGAAATGCAGTTCACCTTTTGCAGAATGCAGTTTGCAGTGCCCATCTGGCTGTAGGCACAGTGCATTATGTCTCTTTTCATTTTGGTATAAGCAAAATGGGACATCCGTTTTCTGTATTCGATATTTGCATCGTCAATATGCATTTATTGATTCACTCTATTATAATTCTAACTTGTCATGTCCAAAGTATAACTTTGTAAAATGAAAACTTGTAATTTTGCTCTTTGTTATTCAATATGGTGTGACCTTTTTGATACTCTAAAATGCTGTGCGTATTCTGAGATGTGGGCAAAAAAACAATTAATGCTCCTTGCTCTCCGCACATGAAATGTACGCACAGAAAATTAAAATCCGCACCGCCTGCAGCGTGGCAGACGACATGTGGCAGCACGTACTTTTTAGGCACCCTTAACCTCTCGGGCCGAGCATTTCGCAGCAGAAAAATAAAGAGTCGCTGCAAGAAATAAGCCTCTTTGAAACATTAGAAGTCAACATACAAGCATCCCATGACAATTAAAGACAACCCCCCCCCCAAAAAAAATACAAAAAAGCTTGTTCAGAACAATCAAAATATTTCTTTTGTAGAACATTAGAGTTGCTTACAGTTCTTGCAGACGGTTCTAAATTTGGGCGAACAGTTACTGTGTTAGGCCTAGGCCTACCATTCGAATTTTCAATTCTTCTTGGGAGAGGGGATTTGCCAGTTGAAAACACTGACGCGCTGTAGTAGGTCTACTAGCGTTAATGGTATGGGGAGAAGTTCTAGGAACTTGAAAGTTTGCATTATCAATGCCACCAACATTTGGTTGGCTATTTGAGCACGTTGTGAGCAGCGTATGTGCTGCACAGTCTGGTTTTTGATGACAACACTACAACCACTGAATAATCGCTGCGCATTAGTAGCTGTTGATGTGAATCTTGGGATGGTGAAGCCACTGAAAGTTGGTATACCTATGCTTTCACCTATGTTAGGTGCTGGCGGTGTTGTCGGCAATCTTGGGTGGAGTGGGCGAGGCCCTTGCCGTTTAATATTGGTTACCGCAGAACCAACAAGAATTCTTGAGGCTACTTTTTGCTGACGCACGGGCATTTCCGAGTAATTATTGGCCGACTGTACATTTTTGTGGCCTGATATCTGCATTATATGAGTAGGTGGTATGCTTAATGTTAATTTCTGCACTAGATGCTTCCAGGCACTATGGTTTGTGAGATGACGGTCTGTTGAAATCGGGGAAGTGGCAACCATTGTTGACCTGATTGAGCTTAGACAATTTATTTTGCCCAATTTGTTGATCTCTGATCCCAAGTTTCAAAATGAAAAGGGCTTCTATTCCTAGTGTTCACCACATGAAGATAAAATGGTGATTTATCCAAATTTGCTGTTATGGGGGAGGGGGGGGGGCTCCATACTTTCATTAACCTTTTTTCAACTTTACATCTCCCCATTTCATGCTATGATGCTCAGTAACTCCACAAACCCCAAAATGTATCGAGTCATTAAACCATAGGGTATTAATCTTGCAACTTCGAGTGCTTGTTCGCTGGCCACAGGCATACAGCCTCTCTATATCCTCAACAATCAAAGTATCTGCTTTTTTTTGGCTTTTTACCTTTTCCTTGTTATTATTATTTTTTTGCGGTTTGCTCTCAGGGTGGAACGCAAACTGTCAAATTCACGACTCTTAATAATTTTGGGTACTTCTTTTCTCCAAGGTGCTGCTGAAAACTGCTCAGCATTCCCCGCAGTGTTGAAGGCTCATACTCTCCCCCTATTCCTGTCTTACAGACACCAGAAATTGTGATAACAAATCATTTAATTCTTAGCCTGCTATATCCTATAGGCCTATATTTCGAGGGTCTCCTATCTTACACATGATTTCAAGCAGGAGTGACATATGGCCTTTGGTTTTCTGCACAGTGTTTTTGTTTTTGTTGTTCATTTACAAATCCCATAACATCATCTATGTGATGTTTCAGCTGAGAAGTTAGCGTATCACTAGTATCAGTGTGAAGAGATTTTGCTGATTCATTTTCCTCTAACGTTACAACTGGTAGTGGCAACCTAAACGTTATAGGACTATATGTTTCGGAAACCAACTTGTAAATCAATATCAGTGAACCTTTCTTAGAATTTGAGTTCCTCAGCTCCATGTAATTAATGGTAACCAAATCACTGTTATCAAATGAATCGTGAAAATTAAGTTCTTGTTCTCACAAATAATCGATCTTTTGTAGTTCACTTTGATCAAACGAATCGTGAAAATTATGTTCTTCTGCCATACAATCCATTTGTTGAAATTAACTTTCATGAAAAGGATCACTAAATTCTACCGTGCGGGGGGAGCCGTGTCCACTATGTGAATGCCCACTTCACGCTTTTCACCAGTTGCTGAGAATGTCACTTCATATATTGGATATGTACCAAGAGGTTTGAAAATTCGAGTCACAGAGGCTGTCTTGCCATCTATCCATACCCAGGTACCAATAACCAATTACCAATCTCGAGGCTCTGTGCAATTCATCACATTCCATATTAACAAAGAGATAACGATCTCAATCTTGTCTCAGAGACCTATTTGGGCGCAGCAGGTTTATCATGTCGTGCACGTATGCACGCAGCATCTGTACATATGATGCAGTGTGCGCGCCATCGAGGTTTCAGTGACACAATGAGGAAAATAGTCCGGGTGCCCCAGCCAGCACATGCTGCAACCAAGTGACAACAACTGAAAACATATTTAGTCTGGGGAGCAAAATATATATATATATATATATATATATATATATATATATATATATATATATGTATATATATATATATATATATGTATATATATATATATTACTGCGCATGTGCATGTCGTTCTACAACATACATACATGCATACATACATACATAGACATATATACATACATATACATACATACATACATACATACATACACATGTGTAGTAAAATAAATCCGCACTGAAGTCATGGTAGATGGAAGTTCATCTATCATACGTTATCACACCAGAGTAGTAGGAATTAATGCACATTCAAAAGTCTTTTTTTTCAAAGCATGGCGGCGTAAACTTCCACTAATGGCTTGAGTATATTATGTCCTTTGAAATATAGTGTGTAGTCGATGCTTGGTCTTCAAAATTAAAGTTACTGTCCTCTGAAATAGGTATGTCATCTGAAAAATTTTGCTGCTCGTCGCTGCATGATGTGATGGCCTGGCGTCCATTCTCTCTTGACATAAGAACGGTTGTTGTAAAATATGGAATCAGTTTCGAATTTGGAATTCAAAGTAAACTGTTGACAAGTGGTGCTGCAATAGACGGTTGCCGTTTCATAGATAATCGTTATAATATCCAGGGAATACATGTGATTGCTTGCAAGTTAAAAATATTCTTTTGTTTATGTTTGTCTGATAAGGTGCCCATATTAAGTTAGCAACATTTGCTGGCAATAGAAACATCTTGCACCTAAAAAGCCAGGAACCTCAGTGCTTGGACTGAAATTTGTGAAGACTATGTCAAATCATAACTCCCATCGTGATAAATCTTCGTACAAAAATTTAAAAGAAAAAATGCGAACTGTGATTCTTCATTGTGTTTCTTATAAATGTAATGTGAAAAACTATGGACATGTACATGTATGTAGGCTTAGATCGATAAAGGTGATGCAGAAGGTATCCCGTTCTGGTTCCTTTATCCTTATTCCTTTTTTTAATCACATTTGGCAAAATGATGCAGACGATACACACTGATCAACCAACGAGTGCATGTAGCACGGTTGGGACAGGGAATGATGAAACCAGTATTTTGGGGCATGTATAGTTTTTTATTAAAATTTAATTTCTGTTAGTCATTTTATCACGATAGAAAAAGGATTAATACCTCAGGCAGAGATGCCACGATGCCACTAGGTAAATATGAAAAATCCTGAAATGGCCTGGCCATTGAGGGGGAGGGTGTTGGGGGGTCCCCCCCTCCGGCATGAGATTTTTGGAAAATGAAACTGTAAATGGTGCATTTTGGGCACTCTCAGCATGAGATACACTAGATGAAAGCACATATTTTGTGGCAATATGTATTCCATTTTAATAACAGGTTACATCTGAAGGATTACATACATCTTTATTCAATAAACCTAAAATTTATGAAATTGCATCATCCACACAAATCACACACAGCTCCCTGCAAGTCTTCTTAGTTAAATAAATTGCACCAAAATTACACAGAAGATACGCTCAATCTTCACAGTTAACTTTGCACCTTGAATTAAAAACCACACTACATACAGCTGTCTGGAAATATCAGTCATATATGTGATTGCACCTTGAATGAAAAACTACACTACACACAGCTGTCTGGAACTATCACTCATATATGTCATTGCATCTTGAATGAAAAACTACATTACACACAGCTGTCTTGAAATATCAGTCATGTATGTGATTGCACCTTGAATGAAAAACTACACTACACACAGCTGTCTTGAAATATCAGTCATATGTGTGATTGCACCATGTATCTAAAGCACAAAAATGTACCCATTAGTCACCATGTCAAAATGAATTTACTTGCACCATGCATATATCTGTAGCACACACAGATGACTGCAGGTAGTGCAGTTGCAAGTAATACAGTAACTACAATTTTTGTAACACTGTCAGTATATGTCACAATTTAATTGATATCTACTGCTTCTGCACTTTCATTTTTGGATGGACTGTAGAGTCTTCAGGTAACATTTTCTTCTTGCTGGTCCAACTAATGGCTCCCTTGCTTCGACCAGCCTAGTGATGAACAGATACATGATGTTTTTTATTTAAAGTCTGTTTGTTTTCTTCTCCTCTCCTTTACTTTGTGATTTCACAGCCTTCTTTTTGCACCGTCCACATGTATTCTGCAGATGCACACTGCTCTGTTGACAAGTGTCTGTTGTATATATCCTCCCTCTGATACAGCTTCGGAGTAGTTGTCCTTTGTGCCTTCAGGGCATATTTTACATTCTGATATGCTGCATAGGTCTGTACATCAAGCCGATTTGTTTTTTGTTTCGTTGATAAGTCTGTTCATCACACTGAAACTTTGCTCAATGCATGGGGCTGAAAATATGATTAAGACTGCTTTGACAACTTTTTCAATACTTTTGTATTTGTCAGTGGCAAAGAGTTCACCCCATCATATGTCCAACTTCTTAGGATTCCCATTGTCACTATCAACTGATGGCAGGTTCTTCGAATCCCCTATGTGTAGTTCTGACACCTCTTTCTCAAATTATTACACTTACTCTTCTGGAAGGGAAGTTGGAAAGTAGCTTGGCAGCCTTTTCATAGCATTAGCTGCCACAGAATGGCTCACTACTTTGGGATCCAGAGCACAGAGTTTCTGCAGTAGTCGGTTTTTCAGTGGCATTTTCTGTAGAATATATTGCCCAGCATGTTTCTATGCAGCATGAAGATTCTGCAGCAAATAAGAAGCCAAAGCAGCGTTCTTGGCTTTCACTATAATCAACAAACCTTCCTTTGTTGCAGATTGTATTGTCCTGCACAAAGGGCCTCAATCTGTTTCACCCTGGCTCTGCTTTGTATGGATAGCTTTGCTTTTGTCTCTTTTTGCAACAGGTGTGTATGCCTCCTATATATTTTGTGGTAGGTATGGGTAAAATATAAGTTTGAATGCATCCATCATACTCAGATTTTCCATAGCCACATCAAAAACAGAGAGCCATCTGTGAGGGATTCTTTGCTTGGGCACATGAAATGGGATCTAGATCATTTTGGAATAGAGTTTCTTTCCAGTAAGTCACAAACTGTGTCATACACAGTCTTGGGATTCATTACTTTATTGAGACAGATGCACTACTGTGCATTGTTCTCTCTCTAACTAATATGAAACCAGGATACTGAGGACTTTCTGGTTGCTCTTTGACGTACAATCATCCAAATTCATGGAAAACTTGTTCTGTTAGAGATCACTCACCAGTCTCTCATGTATGGCAATACTCAGACCATGTACCAGTTTTATATGTTGTACTTGTTTGTTCTATAGATAGTGATGACAAGGCTTTGTGATTCTGTGCCATTTCCTTTGTAGAGTCTAGTGGCAGAGGGACAAGTGAAAGTGGCAGATTATGCTCAGCTAAAAAAGAAACTGTTCTGGCTTCAGCATGTGCCTTCCAGTCTCTGATATTTACAACAGGTGCAACCTCTGCTATCTTTGCGCTGGTGGAACAAGATTCAATGAGTCTGTCAGCGATGAGATTAAACAACAAATTTTGGGTGAACACCAAGAAGATGTACATTAGTAATAGACCTTGGCAGTTCAAGTCTAAGTAGTTCATGGAGGGGGCAAAACAGGAAACGTTAAATATATTTCTATGAAATAAAAGATGGTTCAATTTCTGGCATCCAAAGCGCAGCTGCGTGCGCCAAACGTAAAGTATTTTGGTATTTTGTGGTTTAAAAAACAATTTGGTTGCCTTGAAGATAGACAGTATGGGAGACACTTTAATGTCGTCAGGTAGGTCATTCTATAGGTTAATGCCAGAGGGCAGAAACAATTTGAAATAATAACCAGTCCTACACGTAATTTGTTTCAGTTGAACGGAATTTCTGAGCAGATGGCCTGTTTGTTTAAATTTGTAATTTGGAATTAAGTTGTAAAGGTAAGGAGGCACGAGTTTATTTAGTATTTTATACAAAAGAAGTAGTTTAGAGAATTTTTTGCGAGTGTGTAGCGGCTTCCAGCCTATTTCAGCATGTAGCCGGTCATTTGATATAAATTTCATAGCACCAGTACAGATTCCAGCTGCTTCATACTGAATTTCTTCTAAAAGATCAGACAGCTCTTGACAACAATTATGGAAAAGGACACACCCATACTCCAAAATTGGGAGGTCCATGGACAAATACAATTTTTTCCAAGGCTTTTCTGGAAAGTTTGAATTTAAGTCTTTTCAGGAGAGAAAGTCGTTTACTTGCTTTGATGATGATGCGATTTGCGTGTACGTGCCATGTTAGGTCATGCCTAGGTAGGTGTGATTTGTGGTATTGCACAACCATCCAGGTACAGAGGAGGGTGGTTTTCTTTCTTTCTCTCACAGGAGAAAAAAACAACCGTCTAGGTACAGAGGAGGGTGGTTTTCTTTCTTTCTCTCACAGGAGAAAAAAACAACCGTCTAGGTACAGAGGACGGTGGTTTTCTTTCTTTCTCTCACAGGAGAAAATAAAACGAGATTAAATGGCATTGAAAGTCATGTGCAACCTCGGACCCCAGGTGGATAATTCATTGCCAGTTTAAGGGTATTCAAGATGGTAACGTGACTAGGCATCTATTTCAATATAATGTTCTATATATATATATATATATATATGCGACAATCAAATGGCATTTATTGCTGTTGGCCCTGATGGGAGTTTTCTGTGGGCTATCGCTGGAAACCTGTAATACAGAGGTATCTGAATATGTTTCGACAGCTGAGCCTTGAATGATAGCGGTGCATTTTTATAGTTAAGCGTGACTAATCATTCTGCTTCATGGAATGAGAAGCAAGCTCGCTGAAGTATTGTCATACTTGCTTTAGATTCCATCCAGGAATCTAGTTCTTGCGATCTGAATTTATTACAACTGATAAATCGTGTATGATAGGCATGTTGCGACTTTTGTGCCGTTAATGATTCTACTACATGAAACACTAAAGTTCATAAGATCTTTTTAGACTCTTTTTTGCTTGTTTCTCTAAAATATAGTAAACATTAAAAACCGCTGTTTTAGATGAAACTTTGTAGCATTGTTAATGCTGTTAAGGGGTAGAATTTTGTAAACTCTTTCAGTGTCGAGTTTGGAATGAATCAACAGCTTTTCCCGCTATGCCTTAGGCCTAATGTGCTTAAAGGGCGCCCAGGAAAGCTATTGACCCGGACCTTTGTATTGTCTTTACCTGTTTGCATGTTAGTACTTCAATAAAAGGCCTTTTCACGAGGAATACGCATCTAGCATCCTTGAGCACAGTATTTCCGAATCAATTTGACTGAAGTTGCAGTTAGCATTGCAAGACATAAGAGCTGTTTAATGTGTTCTAAATTAGGTTTCTGGTATTTTCAACAGTTAGCCACACATAAAATATATCTAAGAGCATAATATTATGTATTTTCTGATTTTCATTCGGCAATTTGTGAAAATTCATGACGCAATCGAAGGTGTGATGTTGGTGGTTGGAAGACAGCACGTAGGTGTGCATTGGCACACAGCTGCAGTGATCATCACTTGCATTCGTTGAAGACCCCCAAAAAGTTACCCATTTGGACTGGGGTATAGCTGCCATGACTGATAAATTGTCAGGGGGATATTGCAAGATAGCCACCAGTTTTCAAGATGGCAATAACACACTTGTGTTCTGGGTACCCCACAAATTGTTATAAGTGCGATTTAGCTTTCATTTATGCCATTTTATTTGTGTCATAGCACTTTATTTTATTTTAGTGTTATTTTATGTGTTCAGTACAACTAAATTATATGTAAAGAATCGCACAGTGTCCTCATTTACAGATGTGATATGTGTAGTTTTCTGGTAGCACATTCGAAGGTCATGTCTGTCTGTCTCTCTCTTTTCTTCTGTTTGTCTTTCTTTTCCCCTTTCCACTCTCCTTAAAATACACTATGACATTACTTTATTGGTCCAGCTTATCATTATTTTTATGAACGACAAGTCATATTGGACGTACCACATTTTTATCAAATAATAGTATTAACTTTTAATCAGTTGCCACTGCACTATTTCTTGAATGTACACAAAGGATTTCAATGCAGTTCAGAACCATTTCATTCGTAGAAAATAATGAATAGCCACCTGATAGCCTCAGCATCATTGTTTTGTATGAATGATTGATAATTGACACACACAGACACAGACACAGACACAGACACAGGCACACACATATATACATATATCACTCAATCGATTTATCAATTCATAGAGGCAGTGCATGTATTAGAAATAAAGCTTGGCAGCTGTAAAGGATGATATTAGATGTCAAGAAGAAATTTCATAGAAGCATTATGAAATAAGACACAGAAAAGACTCGTTGATGATCAAGTATACAACAGATGTAACTGCAGGTAGATAGCAGCGCATGCTGGACTACAATAAGAGTTTGTTTGTCACGGTAGCCATTCGTGGACCGTTGACCCAGAGGTCCCTTGGTGCTTGGTGCTGCCTGGTGGAGACACGTACAGGTTTCGCTTAATTTAGCTGTGATAAAGCAGACAAGTATGCCTATACCTTGTGTCACCTTTCACAATACAACCGTCCTCTCGTATTTCCTTGTGATGTTATATGTTTTCACTCTAGGTCTTTTGGACGCATTCTGCACTGTACTATGAATTTAAAAAAAATTAACTGATAACAAATTTCAGCAAAGGAAAAGCGCATGCATTTGTGTTGTAAAGGCTGAAATCTGAAGATTTGGCATCACATTATTACAATGAACATGCTCATATCACAGCATCCTGCCACATCTGAAAATATGGTTTGGTATTTGTTTATTATAGTGACCTGTGCAAATACAAAGTATGATATACATAATACAAAACGATTACAAATGCACCCAGCCTCCTTGGGTTATATCTCAATCTAAATATATACACATTTATAAATCAAATAATGATTACGACCAGAACTTATGGGACACCTTTATACAGGTGCTCTGTCCTACACCACACGTCACATATATATTTGGCAACTAATTTACTTTCTTCAGATATTAAATATATGAACTTTTCTTCATTGGATTGGTGCAAAAATAAAGGGTGCGCTTCACAAACCTTTCTATAATATTTTGTCTTAAGTCATCATAAAAGTCAAATAATACAAAGTGAAACTCGTCCTCGATGAACAAATCTGTGAACATATTACAAACTCTATTATGTAAAGGTACACCTCGAAATCTACCAGTTTCTACATGTAGAGGTAGGATACCTAACATAAACTGTGGCAGTATGGATCTCTGGGGTCCTGTATGATACACTTTTGTATACTTTTCTACTTCAGAGACTTTTTAAAACTTAATATATGTTCTAAGTTTAGGCTTTGTAGCTAAACTTGCTTCCCATTCTTTTTGCATTATGGAATAAGTTTAGCTGACACAACATTAATATCACAGGATTTTTTTTTTCATACAAAGGTAGTAAGTCAGTCATATCAAATAATAATTTTATATCTGAACTACAATTATTATTCTCCTTCTCCAAATCTCTATAAAATATAAATTTTGTTAATCTGTCGTCAAGTGAATTCAAATAGTTCCAATAAGAAAATAAGTTAAGGTACCGTCGGAGTTTTTATAAAATCTATTCCATATCACCTTGCATACCTATAAATGGGACCTTTGTGTGTACCCCCAAATAGTATTTCATAGCTCGTTTCTATATCTTATAACAACATTCATATCTACCATATCCCCCAAACTTCCGAACAGTACAGGCACTACACCAGAGTGGAATATAGTTGTGAAGGTCTTATACCCTACGTCTCGTAATTTCATTAACACAGATACAACAGCCCATAGAGCTTTACCAGCAGCTTCAGCCAGAGCATTAGCTGTAGTGTCAAATTCTAGGTACTTCCCATTTACACCTAGATACTTATATTTACTGAAAAATAGAATATCTTGATCACCCAACTTAAACCGGAATTCTGGTACGACTTTTCCTTTTATTACGAAAATGAATAACTTCAGTTTTATCAATAGTAACTCTGAGTCTCCATTTATTACACCACGATTCACATAAATTTAGCACCATTTGTAACTACTCTGCATTATTTGCTAATAAAACAATATCGTCTGCATATGCTATTGCACCAATACTTTCCACAGCAACTTTTACCCCATAAAGTTCATTCAACTCCGTTATGAAGTCGTTGATATATAAATTGAATACCATTTGGGACAAAGTATCACCTTGTCTAACTCCATATTTTGTGTCAAACCAATCTGTATATTCATTATTTATCCGCACACATGAACATGGGTGGAGGTAAATTGACTTAATAGCTCTTTAAAGCTTTCCATTTATATTTGTATATTATATCTGCAGAACCAAACGCTTACTGTAGATCCAGGACGCAACCAAATGTATCAAAGTTATCTGCCTTTCTATTTGGAATAATATATTTTAAAACAAATACATGGTCCCCGCAGGAACGATCTTCTAAACCCATTTTGCTCATTATTAACCATTTCCACATTATCCGAGTAATCCACAATCCTATTATTTAATATTCAAGTATAGACCTTGTAGACACTTGATAACAGGCTTATTACCCTGTATGATAGGGACTCATGTGAATTTTTACCAGCTCCTTGAGGAATAGGTGAAATAATAGCTCTGTTCCACACACTAGGTATCTTTTCAAGGTCAAAACATTTGTGTAACAGAACACATAATAGTGACAAGATGCCATCATGTTTTAACACTTCATTAGGTACACGATCAAACCCAGTAGATGTGTTTAATTGTAATTTAATAATTACCCTTTTAGCATCCTCTATTGATATTGGATCGTTCATGAGACAGGTAGCAATGTTGAAACTCTGTTCCGGCAGAGTATCAGCCTCTTTCGCCGTGTATCTATTTTGAATATCTGAGTAGAATAAATTATCAAAATCATCATTGCTTTGTGTTGGGTTTTATAATGAATTAAAATCTCTCTTCCACACGCGTAACACTTCATCAAAATTTGTAACCAACTCACCATTTTGTTACATAAACATAGGCATTTTCTTCTTTGATCTTGGGCTAACTTATCAATACATTGGCAAAAAGCTCTAGGATCTCCAGTATTTGCTTCTTCGAACTCTACCACCTTATTCCGTCTATAATTTATCTCTTTTTTTTTTTTTATAAGTAACTGATCAAAACGATGTTGTGCTTCTTTAAATGGCTGCCTCTTAAACTGTCATTCTCTTCTGGTACCTGTACATTGTAAACATTCCTGTTCACAAACGCACAGTTGGTGCCACAAATCAGTTAAAGAGTCATCCCAATATGGTTTTGCATTTTAAAACCGTTTTCGCAAACTTGTACTGGCATCTGTAAACCGTGGTGTTGTATCCATCTCTAACAAAATCATCTTTGACATATTGTCATAGCTTGAAACAAAATGTTCTTGATTATTTGCCATATTCAAAAATGTATCAATTATCACCCGAATCCACTCTGTCCATATTTCATTGTCCATGAAAATGTGTGGTACTTGTTAAAAATTGTATCTTCTGTCAACATGTGATTTGACCGGTTATAGCTTGGACCGAAATCTTCTTGATTATTTGCCATATTAAAAAATGTATCAATTATCACCCGAATCCCCTCTGTCCATATTTCATTGTTCATGAAAATGTCTGGTACTCGTTAAAAATTGTATCTTCTGCCAACATGTGATCTAACTGGTTATAGCTTGAACCAAATTCTTGATTATTTGCCATATTCAAAAATGTATCAATTATCACCCGAATCCACTCTGTCCATATTTCATTGTCCATGAAAATGTGTGGTACTTGTTAAAAATTGTATCTTCTGTCAACATGTGATTTGACCGGTTATAGCTTGAACCAAAATCTTCTTGATTATTTGCCATATTAAAAAATGTATCAATTATCACCCGAATCCCCTCTGTCCATATTTCATTGTTCATGAAAATGTCTGGTACTCGTTAAAAATTGTATCTTCTGCCAACATGTGATCTAACCAGTTAAAGCTTGAACCAAATTCTTGATTATTTGCCATATTCAAAAATGTATCAATTATCACCCGAATCCCCTCTGTCCATATTTCATTGTTCATGAAAATGTCTGGTACTCGTTAAAAATTGTATCTTCTGCCAACATGTGATCTAACCGGTTAAAGCTTGAACCAAATTCTTGATTATTTGCCATATTAAAAAATGTATCAATTATCACCCGAATCCCCTCTGTCCATATTTCATTGTTCATGAAAATGTCTGGTACTTGTTAAAAATTGTATCTTCTGCCAACATGTGATTTGACCGGTTCTGTCGCCACATCTTCTGGTATATAATTAATAACAAATTTTAATAACAGTACAGAGTGGTCAGGTGGTCTACTTCTTTCCCGCACAAGATCAACCAGTTTGAATCTATCAAGTAATAAATTAACCGATTCGACGTGGAAATCCTCACAATATTCAAAATAATAATTATAATGATTGAACATCTTTATACTGGATAGCCTGTTCAGCCTATGGCTGTTCTTCCACAAGGTCCAGTAGGCAAGATCTTAGCCCAATTATCCCAAACTTAATGTAGGAGGAAACAGGAAACGGTGCTCAGCAGGTGTTTGGGAAACCTCGCCACACGCGACCACAAACCGTCAGCCAAAAATTCGAACCCTTGGAGGAACCAGACTTCCCAGGACGAATAATTTGTGCCATGATTGGGGATCGAACCCGGGCCACAGCGGTGACAGCCCAAAGCATACTCGCTGGTCCACTGAGCACCCCCTAAATAATCATGTCGAGCTAATACATAGTCAACTATCGACCTCCTCCTGTTTGATACACTCGTATAATTATCTTTTTGTGGATCAAATCTTCCATTCAACATACATAGATTAATGTCTTTCAAAAACCCTCTGAACGCATCACCATGCACATTAAGTCTGGTTGTATCCATCACTTTTCGGGTGGGGGGGGGGGGCATCAATACCTTCAATGATATCTGATAAATTTCCAACTATTTCATTTGTAATCACCACATAGAAACACAAAGTCTGCGTAATTGCTCATATGTACCTGTGATATATTGTACAAAAAAATTCTGTTGAGTTTCCCCATGGAGAGTTCCCTGGCGGCAAATAACATTTGAACACAACGAAAGTAAAATGAGGCTGCAAATAAAATGTGAACACAACAAAAGTAAAATTTGTGTATTTGTTTCGAAATTCTATACCTAATATTCCTTCCAAACTTTTGTCTAAAATAGTTGATATGAAAGTTTTCTAGTAAAATATTTTTAATCAACACACCCACACCTCCGGAACCTTTCGGAGTATTTATGTGTAGTGTCTGTCTGTTATGACCAAAAGAAGTACATGGTGATATCTCAATCATTGACTGTCCAACTAAATGCGTTTCATTTATACAAAATATGTCTGAATCAATATGTTTGCTGAATATGTCCTCAGTTCTCTATTGTTCTCAGTCCACCCATTAATGTTCCAGCACGAAAGAGAGATTTGTCTTTGAAGGGGCTGGTTGCCGTCCTATCCACACACATTTGGCGTGACTCCTGCATAATACGGGTAACTGGTCAGGTCCTCCCTAGTCAACTCATCCCCAACGATCTCGTCTCAATGTCAAGTTGGGGCCAAGCTATCTCTTCCCAGTGCTAAGTCGTCCCGTTACCAACTCTTCCCATTGTCAAGTTGTCCAAATACAAACTCGTCCCTGTCAGGGAACGCACTTCAACTTAGGCTGCATAGGCTATTCCAGTTATGCTGTGATCGCCTGTTATCACAGACACACATTCTGAACTTCAAAGTAGTAGGTAGATCCTTACTGGAATACACAGTGAACTAGACACAAATACAGAAATAAAAAAATGTCCTCCTACCGTTGTTTTTTGGTATACAGTATGATTTTTAAAAACACATTCCCTATCAAATATTCACCTTGTAAACACTTCTGATACATATGGAGGTCCATTTTCCGTACAAATAAATACAATACGATGAGCTTTGAAAGAAACACAGAGCTAATTAGCAGTCAAGTAATGCAATCAAAACGGAGGTCAGCCATTCTTATTAGATTGCATCTCTGTTTGTGCGTATGATTCGCATATTTAGCTTTGCATTTCTTGAAAACCTGCATTTATCCTGTCAATTTACTGAATTGAACTAAAGTATTTACATTTTGAAGTTAGTCGCGAGTGTATATCCACAATTTAACACATAGTCGAACTGCTGATCCTATCAAAACTAACGGGAAACGATTTCATGTTCTCATGCGCCCAGTCAGGGACTTGGCAACTTTTGGCGGTCTTCCCATTTCCTCCCTAGTAAACGGGAGTGTGTACAATTCCTCATTCTAGATGCTTCAATATCTATTCAATCTATGATCATAAACTTTTTTCTACTTTCCGCAGCTCCTTGGAGTGATTTAATTTATCGTATTTCTGTTCTCCACTCTACATTCGTTGTTCACACTCTACATTCAGTGCTCATACAGCTGGTGAAAGATTTCACTGATAACCCAACCAATAAAAAAATCCCACATCTTCTGCACATTACTTCCAAAAACAATCACTGGACCAACCAGACACACTGCCTCAACTGGTGCAAGGGAAGGACGGAACGTCGACAGGTGTACGATGTACAATTAATTTGCAAATTTGCAATCTTAAATCACGCTTCAAAAATTAAATTTGCCATCAATAACTGCATGTAATCTTCCTGCATTTCATAGGAAAAAAATATGGACGATAACGCATCACGAAAATATCTCGTGGCGGCCCTTTGTATACGCTGGAGACGACTTAGTTTTGGGGCAAGTTGCTGTGGGGACGACTTATCAAAGGGACAAATTGATATTGGGATGACTTGGTATTGGGACGGCTTCGTATAGGAAAGAGTTGGTATTGGGACGACTTGGCTATAGGGCGACTTGACATGGGGACGACGACTGGACGGTAAGTTACAATACAATGGTTCGGTCATCTGTCTCAGAACTATTAAAGCTGGAATGTCAGTCTCCGTCACTCTCTGTATTGTCGGCGATTCAACCATCCATGTTCTTACGTGTCCGTTCAAGTCAAGCTGTCTCCCAAGCAGGCTAAGCGGAGCGCCTCTCTTTGTCCTCACTTATGGTCATAACTATAATCCCATCTTATTGAGCCCACATACTTGGGGAAGGTTGAAATGTAAAAATGACAATTCACTTTGTATTCACAGTAAGGGTAATAAAATTACAAGAGAACCCCTGTCCTTTTTTTTTGCAATGTACTACATAGCACATTTATAATTAATATTCCTTTGTTTACTGTGGATACTTTTTTGTAGCATCTGAAGATGACCAATCAGTGACTGAGCCACTTTACAGGGCTAAACATTATCCACGTTTGGCATGGTAGAGAGTGTAGACTGTTACATTTTATGGTCCAGCGTTTTAACTCACAAAAGAAAACAGGGCCAAACGAACAGATAATAAATTGAATGATTTGACATGGGTTTCAAGATACACATACCAGGCCATTACGATCATACAACTAAAGAACATTGCAAGCAGCTAGGTAGCTTGAAAGCGGAGACATTATATACATTCAGCCTATTTAGCCAATAGGCTCTTTGTTACTGCCAACAGTCAGTAGATTTGACTGAGGTACATGTTACAGTGGCAGTAACATCCAGTAAATCTTTTAAAAGTGAAAGGCCTACCCGGTCCCCTTTATCTTCGGGACAACTGACCAAATTTAGGTTTGCAGTGGTTAGGCCTGTATGTTTTGGAAGCACTATAGTCGGTATTTAAGCATGCTGGTGGCATTCATTATACATATTCATTATATATTTCACTATGTGACCCACATATTACTGCTGCACAGTTAAACTAACGATGCATATAAGTACCTGTTCATATGAACAAAGCATTCTGTGTTCCAGATGGGCCACAACCCCTAAGATGTTCTCACCAGAAAAATTAATGACCATGCTTATTGGATTAATTAGCATTAGTAAACTGTAGGGACTAGAGCAGTGATCTTATCTATACCAGAACTGGCCTTTGAAATACTCCTGGTAAGATTGGTAGAATTATTAAAGAAATGTAACCTACATGAGGAAGAATATTTAAGGTTGAGAGGACCGGTTTAAACACCACAAATTGCCTTTTACGGGCGACTGTCTGTGTCAAGTCAGGAGTGAAAATTTGTTTGTTCAGAGTAGCATTGGAAGATGAATGGTGATGTTTAGGTAACTTGTGAATCTTAGTGCTGTCATTGTTGGGCTGAATTTTATGAATATATGGTATGCTCTACTGAACTATTTGATGTCCCTACCTCATGTCACTTCCTGATGGTCGATTCTTCATTCTTTGTCCATCACTTCATTGAGTTAAATGGTGACTGTACAGGCAAGCATGGCCGACTCAAGCCCCATCCACCAAGGGCAGATTTATTTGAAGAGGAACGTATCACAAACTTTAAGGTACCTAGCATATTCAGTACTGCAGTATTGGGACTCTTGCGTGTTTTGTGACTAGCTTACGTGCACTAGCCTTAGATGAGACAAGTATTACGGCTTCAACCGCCCAAAACTATTTCAGCCTATGTAGCTGGTATTGAAATGAAGTTGCATTCAATGCTAATGTCAAGGATGATTGATCTAAATGTTACCGCATTCATATTTGGGTAATATGAACATGAACTCTCTGTTGTGCCATGCAAAATCTTTCCTTTGTGTATCCACATAGAATGAGAAAAGAAAAACTGTCGACTATTTAGTGAAAATAAGTAGCAGGCACCATACAACAACAGAACCATTCTTGCAATTTTGCCTAGAATAGAGATTCATGCCTCAGTTAATTTTGGCGCAAGGTAGCACAGTGGTACAAGTGAAGGATTGCTTAGGTTCTCCTACTTAAATTTACCGTTTGTAGTTTGACGTTATGGAAAATGAAAGATGTGCATAACCACCCACGTGGAATATCTGCATACAAGCTTGTGCTTTACCTTCACACAGCTGTTACCAAATCATATACAGCAAAAGGCTGCTTCGCAATAGGGGTGATCTGGGTTGGTTTAATTTCTTGAAACACAACCTTTGGTCCCATGATGCATGTTTGTGACACCTAGCAATCCATGCCATTTGAGGTTAGGTGGGTCAGCAAAGCCCGTTACACTACAGTGAACCTGAAAGTTTTACCCTGTATATGAGGAAGATTTTCGGAATTATCATCTTTTAATCTTCCTGAAGTACTTATTATTATCTGTCATATAGACCGAGGTGTGATAAAATGAAAGTTTAATGCTTATTTGGCAATATATAGAGAGGATAAATTTTATCTGCTAATTCCCCATGTGAATCTATGGTGAAAATTCAGGGTCACGGAAATTGGGCACATGATGTGGGCGGTCAAATCATGAACAAGATGGGCAGCACCACCTTTAGGCAAATTTAGAACTAACCTAGATATAGACTGTTGGAAATTAGGAAAAACAAAATCATGGCATTGAAGTGTGACAAAGCTCCACAATGTGGAGTGATACTTTATTTCGTTAAAACATCGATGGAACTGAAGAGGAGTAATGCTGGAAGTATGCCACATTGTCAGTAGCCACTCCTGTGCCAACAGTGTACCGAAGCCTACGCCATCCTTGCTCACTGAAAATATAAATAAAGTTTCATACGTAACAGTTTAAAATGAGGTTTGCTATTATATTTGAGCAAAGACCTAAAATTTTCATATCTTTTCACTGAGAGGTACTTGTACGAGGTGGAAAATGTTAAAGTAAAAAGTGTACCTTTAGTATAAGACCCATGTAAGTGCGTAATGTATGTTCATGTTTGGTAATTTTCGTGTACATTTGGGAAGCCTTATTTTTGAATGCTGCAAGGTATAACGTCCATGGTTAAGCCCTTAATGTTGTAAATTATCCTTTTGATTTAACATTTGGCACATGTTTTAATGACATATGTGCCCATCCTGCATCCAAGAAAGTCATACTGGCTCGGTAAGTGAGAAGGTGGGTGGACAGGCAGATAAACTTAGGTTTCTATGACAGTAAAACCTTGTTACTTTTACAAGAGAGCCATCGTTGGCCAGAGCCCTGAAACAAATGTGTCACCTATGGACATCTGTACTTCAGTATAGCGTCAGTTGCCGGCAGCCTACGGAAGCATGAGGGTATATAAAATGTTTGCGATTATGGTCCATGAAAATGTGTAGTCTTTGGTTCGTAGCGTGCATAAATGTGTGTCAGACATTAAAGCTCAGCCCAATTTAAGAAACATGTGGGTCTGCCATTGACAGCCTCGCTCCAGTGAGAGAGTACCAATCAATTTTTATTGCTTTGGTCTTGTATAAGCTAAGTATTATCAGCATCACCACTCAAGCTTTGGAACGCATGAGAAACTTTTGATTCCTGTACATTATACCAATGCATCAATCATTGGTAACATCGATACGGTGTAAGAGCATTACGTCGTCAGTAACATCGGTCTTGTGGCCGCACATATCACTGGCAGCCCTGGATCGCCATTTTGACGTGACATGCTAGCAGCCACCATGCAAACTTCAATCTTCACTAGTATCATAAATACGGAATATTACCATTTTACTTTTATTTTTCGCATAATAGGAATCCGATCGTCTTCTGGCTCCAGTCCCTCTTCGTCGCCGAGAATCGCCTCCTCTTCTTCGCCGGGAAGACCTGTCATAAATAAAACTTTTCATTAGAAAGTAGTACTTTTGAACTTTCCTGCGGTGGCAGAGGGTAAGCTATTTGGAATTTCAAGTGAACAGTTATGTCTAACATCCTGTCGTGTAAATAAGAATTTATTTCCGACTCAACATGTCGTCCGATTTGCGTACCTAAGAAACAATATTTTGGTGATCCTGTAGTAGTCCAATCTCACTGATATTTCCTTATATATCAAGAACATGCTTGGTACAAGTTTAAAATAGATGATTCGACTATAGGCATTCACTTCAAACCGTTAATGCCTCATCATATAGCATATAGTATTTGACAGATACTTTCTTTTTACTTTTGGAAAGGTTTTCAACCATATCATTCTCCACTTCTTCAGGGGACCGGTTGCTTTGAAGCGATGGAGCTTGGTCTAAAAAACAACAACAACAAATGCAACAACAGAAGCAGCTGAAGCTTTAAAATGAAAAAAAAAATCACATCACCTTTCGTATTCAACAAAAAATGCCATGATGTCTCAGTTATTTAAGCAAAGGAAGAGAATGAACATGATAAAAAAAATATAGATCAAGACATGCAACAATTTCAAACTGTGACCAAGTCTGTTATTAAACTGCCATATAAGTTCATTCTTTTTCCTTGAAAAAGCACACATTAACAATGTTGCACTGTCTTGCAACCGTCTAAAATCTTGGTCTTTGCTAGTACATGGCAATCTGACAACGTTCTAAATACAGGTTCTGATACCAGTGATACCTTATTCCACCGATTGATTGATACAATGTTGCGTTAAGATATTGGTCATGCCCTTTTTGAATGTCATTACATAATCTAATGTCGGCTTCAAAGTGTATCTGTTTGGCTGCATCACATTCAACTCTGGCAAACAAACACTATCATTGACACAATCCGGTTGACTTAGATGACTAAATGGAAAACAGAATCCTCAATGAGATCACCAATGAGTGGCAAGAGCAAAATACTCTACTTGAAATGATCACCAATTGAATAAACGACACAGCAAAGAAAAATTTGATTTCCCAATTATCATCTCGAGTGAAATAAATGGCTAAATGGTGAAATGTTGCTTTCCTTGATATCATATATGTAGTAACAAATGACTATGATGGAAATAATTTCTTCATTGCTGGCTCCATTTAGTAAAAATTAATTAGTATAAAAGCAAAATTTATCATTCTTGATACTCTCGATATAATGACGACTGGAATGGCAGAGATTTTTGACCATTGATATGATCCTAAATGTATTAATTGATTAACATGGTGCAAACTAGTTTCCTAAATATTTACGCCAAAAGGGATAAAAGAATAAATAGGTGAAGGCTTCATAATGAAAGGGAAAAATAACTTACGGTCCATAAAATATTTCACTCGATTGTATATATAACATATTATATGATTTAGTGGGATACAATGTTTCTATACATTGATCCACTCAAACATAAAGAACTGAAGGAAGGTATTACCTTCTTTGATGTCCTCTCCATTGGAATGAATAGATAGTGTTGCCAAAATGGCAAAGACGAACAGCCACACGCACTTCATTCTTGTAAGCTAAAATATGGCAATAAATGTTCTTTAGTCCATCACCGGGAAGATCACAAGACACAGCCCAGAGAACCTGTACCATTTCAAATCACTGGACTATTCTTTATAAACCGGAAAATATGGGTATTTAATCATGAAGGCTGTTATGCAAAGCTTCCAGCCAAATATGATGCTCAAAGTTCGTTATGGAGCAGATGACATACTGATGTCTCACTTGCCCAAGAGATTGTCAATACCAGTTATGTATTCACAAAATCACGAATACCATATTAGCCATAAAATTAAAGGCTGACTATATTATATCACCTGTTTTGAGCCCAGGTAGCCTGTAATCTGACAATTTTGGATACACTTCATTTCATTCCTCTGACTACAGTTTCCTTTTCCTTTAGTTCCCTCCAAAAAAGCACTGTCTTAAAGGCTGATATAGGTATACCACGAAGGATCAATGTCATATTAGTCCCTATTCCGTGCTGTGATACGTTTTAGATTATTGCGCTTTCCTCCTTTTTTCTTTGAAAATATCCCATCACATAGGTAAATGTGACAGTTTCGGATCTCTGGAGCTTTAATTTTTTACCACATGACACTGGTCAAAGTGTTTTTATTTGTCCTAGATTTGTTTATGTGTTTTGGTATGTGTCTTTTTCCTCAAAACCTTTGGAAGGGCACTCTTCAACCTGTGAGGTTTAGAATATAGGTTCGAGGACATTGCAATGTACAGTTACTGAGCCTTTAATTTTCTTATTTTTATATCTTGTATGTTGCATTGGTCCCTCACAAAATGAAAAAGGGAACCCATGGATAACTTTATGGAGCTATTTATGTTATGTTGCTGCTGTTGGTTTCTGTATTAAGATAGTAGTACTGGGAAGCAAAGGGAGGTACAAACAAAATACTTGTCTACCAAAGGGGCCCATGCTAAAGTAGTTTGTGTGTGTGTCTATGTTAATTTATTTGCACCCTGCGTATTTTCATTGGCATCACAATAGACAGACAGATACATATACAGAGAGAATATAATAAATGAATGGGCAAGTACGAAAGTAACATATTTTCAAATATATGAAATATATTATACATACCCGAACAATTGCCTGCCTTCAGAGATGATGTACCAATCGAGTTGTTGCTGATGCTGTGAGAGAAACAGACTCGTATTTAAACTAAACAGAACAAAGCACTAATCTACATATTTGGTTGAAATGAAGTAGATAAACCTTATCTGTACTTTTATCAAGTGCATCCAAAATAGCAATTCATCTCTCTATTTCTTAAAAAAAGAGGATTATGCCAGTCCTGTGCTCAGGTGACCTCACATGCATCGTTGAAGAGGCCCTGTAAACGTCAGAATGATATGAAGGTCACGTTTGTTTAAGACCATCACCACTGGTGCTGATAGGTACATATTCCCTTATCAGCATTTCCTACTTTAGATAGCTTATCTAAACTCAGAAAGTGACAGCACAACCATGTAGGGAATGAATTTGTTGGAAATGTAGGCCATAAACGCTTTCAATAAGTATGGAGAGTGTCCAATTTACAGCTGGAGAGAAGAAGTCACAAAGGTGGAATTAAGAAAATTCTGGGAAAACCCAATAAGGAATCACAGAACCACCTGTTGAACAAATTAACATTCAGGAGTCTCCGGGAGTGCTTCTTTACAATTCCAAAGGAATTGGCCCTGCAGGTTGGAAAAAGATTTTTAAAGATTTTAGCCGCCACGAAAGATAAATCTGAGCATCATTAGAAGATGTCTATTTGCACAATATTGGTAGAGACCCATCTAAGGTATGTCCCTACCAAGGGGGTCGGCAGAAGTGTCACTATGCAATTTTGAACCTATTGGCTGACGAGTTTTGGGGACAGATATTTTAACATTTGGCATAGCCCCCTCCCCACCGTCTCCCCCAAAAACATAAACCCCACCAAACACCCCTCCCCCAAATTCATAGAACATCCGAAAATCATTGGAGAGTGACTATTTGCACAAACAAGGAAAAAGCCACCCTAGGTACTTCCTCACCAAGTTTGAAGCGAGTCTGGCCAGTGGTATTGGAGAAAAATTCAAACTGTGAAATGTGGAAAGTTGACAACAGACAGCTATGGATGGGCAGACGGCAGATGACGGTCTCCTGAAAGCTCAGCTGTACAAAAAAGTCAGTGGAGCTAAATATATGGATACGTGCTCCAACATGTTACGTGTATATGCATAAATAGATAGTTCAATTAAACCGAAATTTTGTGGTTTTTGTATCTTCCAGCAGACGGAGGTGTACGCTGTGAGGCAGGTGTTTCTTGAAGTGATATCAGCAGACTTTAATGAGGATGATAACAGTAAAAATATTTGATGCACTGTCACGTCTTATCATACCTAACTATCCTGTGGAACGGCGATTGAAAAGTACATACAGTTAACTTGGCAAATGCATATTTGATCTGGGACAGTTATTTATGTGGTGTACAATGGGACACTATTTTACAGCTGCTGTCTAAATGTTGCTTGGTGGCAAGGATGTTTAATGATCTGCTATGTTGATATTCTGTTGGGCACCCAGATGCCAATTTTCCTAATGTATTTGTCCTTCTGTACCCCAAAGTTACTCTCAAATTTCATCACAGTTAAAGCTTGTGTCCTGTCTGCTATGGAAGTTATGAATCAAAGTGACCATCATACTGGTATTTTTTTATGATAACCACTGTGTTGACTCCCTTCAGTACAGTGCTTTCCTAATATGTATTTTATCATGAGGTTGGCTGACAGAACCTGAAGTGTCTGCAGAGTTTATCTGGGGAGGGCCACAGGAACACAATCGTGTATGTGTCTGCAACCAACATATGATGGCATACATTGAACTTAGTAGGATGTACAATCTTGATTAAACATTAAATGAATCAGTTAATTTTAATTTGCTCATGTGCTGCAACAATGGCGAGCAGGGTGTGGCGAAACATCAACTGAAGGTTGGGAAATGTGCAGACGAAATCAGAAAACCAGGTTTTAAAAATAGAAATAGGATTTCGGATTCTCTGTCTGTCTGTCTGTCTGTCTCTCTGGATGCCACAAGAAATAAGTTCAGGTCGCTTGTTTGTTCTCAATGCATATCTTGTGTGTCCCTTTTGCCATACGTTTTTCATATGTCAAACCAGCTACAATTTTGTGATTGTTTCATTATATTGAATTAATTTCATTGCCCCTTATCAATTAAACAAGGCAAGGGATATCTCCCTCCTGCATCATGTACTAGCTGTCTCAGGAGGGGAATTGACATGTACTGTTTCAGCGGAAAGGTGCTACCTATTGCTCAGACGTTGATATCGCACTTCTTCCCACAGTGAAACCCTTTCTAGAACCAGGATTGGACAAAATAGCAATGCCTTATATGATGTTGCATACTTACATAAAGAGATGCAGACCCACTGCAATGGCTAAGGACCCGATTTGATATGGTCATAATGCAAAAATTTGAAAAAAAAACTTCATATCCATATAATAAGATGCTCATCCTTTCCGATGACCTATTAGGTGATGAAAAAATTTGAAACATGTATGTAATAAAACAAAGATACATTACACACTACAAGGCCTATTTCACTTGCCTTTTTTTTCAAATATTGTCAATATGAAATTGTATCATGTTCATATATTCAATGGATATTTCTTTAAAAAAAAAGATGAAAAGGGCAACGTATGAAGGATGGTTAACTCTGCTGCAAAAATTGCAACTTTTAAATTTGGTACATTGTCATGCCTCATCAACTGGTTGGTCGAACATTAAAATTAGGTCAGTCTGCTGTTTCCTTCTAATTGTAAACGATACTTGTGTACTAACGCTTGTACAAAATAAGCACAAAACATTACTTTACTAGACTGTTTGAGCAGAATACAGATAGCGCCTGAAAATGCTTCTGACAGCCCAGAAAAAGAATACCCTTGCTTCTATGGAAGGGGATCAGGGTCAATATTCAACATTGCATTATGCAACTTACAGAAAGATTGCAAATATTCAATTTTAGATTGCATTATGCCATTTTGATATATCATTGTGCAATGGCAACAGTGCAATTTGCAATTGCAAAAATGCTTAATACAATTTCAACATCACTTTATGCAATTATCATATCTTCTTGCAAGGAATGTTTTTCAATATGTTTCCTGCATGCGAAATGTTCCAAATGCAGTTTCAACAATACTTTATGCAATTAATGGAATTTTGCGTGTAATGAATAAATTTTTATGCCTTAGACAATTAGTTATATTACCCTATTGGAAATTGCAATGACAAGAAGACAATTACTCAATTTTAGTATTAAATTATGCTATTATGACTGCGTGTAATTTTCAAAATTACATTACAAAAACTCACGTTTACTTCGATAAAATTTAATAAAAATTATAAATTCAGCAAATCCATAATTACATGTACAGCCTACTACCTTTTCATTTACAAATTTTATATTTAAGCTTGATATTTCTATATGTGATCTTAAATCTGCTACAACTGACATTACATTTCTATGATCCTGTTGTATTTGTGTCTATTTGTCCAAAACCACTTCTTAGTAGTCATTACCCTATTCCGCAGTCCAAACTCTTGACTCTCCATAAGCTTACCTGTCACTGTCCAACTTATATACATAGAAGTACTATTGTCCAGATTGCACACGTTCCTCGATAAAATTTGATAACATGTTCAAAATCCATGTGTGTGTATTGCAATATATTCAAGCTAAAGTATGCTTTCTACAACATCATGTGTGTATAATATAAGCATAGTTTTCATTTTTCAAAACGCAATATTCTAATACAAGTATGCCTGACTACGAAAATGCAGTTCACCTTTTGCAGAATGTGGTTTACAGTGCACATCTTGCTGTACGCAAACTGCATTTTGTTTTGTTTCATTTTGGTATATGCAAAACGGGACAACCATGTTCTTTATTTGATATTTGCATTGTCAATATGCATTTAAAGATTCATTCTATTATAATTCAAACTTACATTTTTTGCTCTTTCGAATTCAATTTGGTGTGACCTTTTCATAATCTGCTGTGCTGTGCTTATTCTGAGATATGGGCAACAAACCAACTAATGCTCCCTGTTCTCCACACATGTACAAAAAATGTTCGTGCGGAAAGAGTAAAATCTGCACCATCGGAAGCGTGATACACGACTTGTGAAAGCACGTACTTTTTAGGCACTGTTAACCGCTGGGCTTGAGCATTTCTCAGCAGACAAATAAAGAGGCGCTGCAAGAAATAAGCCCTAGAACCGCTTCCTGTTTGAAACTGAAATATATTTCTTTTGTAGAACATTACAAGTCAACATGTACCCCATGATCATTAATGACACTCAGAAAAAGAAAGCACGTTAACGCTTATACAAAATAAGCAAGTCTCAATATTATTGTTGGCGCTTTAATATTTGCAGATGCACAGAATATGCTAATTCGGTTGGCAGTTTCTTTCCACCACACTGATGTTGTTGGTAAACAGCAAATCATCTTTACACTTAATGATGCATAGAGCAAAATACCGTAATATACGAGAGGGTGTCAAGATAGCACCTTGTCACTATATAGGCCTAGGACTTACTCATCAAATTTATTCATTAACTAATCAATTAACGTTTGCACTGACTGTAAATTTTGTGGCCTGATATCTGCATTATATGAGTAGGTGGCATGCTTGGATTTTGTAAATTTCTGCACCAGATACTTCCAGGCACTATGGTTTGTGAGATGACAGTCTGTTGAAATCGGGAAAGCAGCAACCATTGTTGACCTGCTTGGGCTTGAGCTTAGGCAATTTATTTGCCCAATTTGTTGATCTCTGATCCCAAGTTTCAGAATGAGAAGGATTTCTATTCTTAGTGTTCACACGAAGATAAAATGGTGATTTATCCAAATTTGCTGTTACAGGGAGGGGGCGTTTCAGTACATATTGTTTGTAAACTACGTCGTGAAACCTTTCTGATGCTCTGGTGAGGCCGACATTTTGGCATACTCTGGCTAATGTCTTTTAAAATTTGCTACTGTACGCGTTTTTGTTTGGCTTTCTGTGTATTCTAGATACTCCATACCTTCCTTATCTTTTTTCAACTCTACATCTCCCCATCTCATGCTATGATCATCAGTAGCTCCACGAAACCCAAAATGTATAGGGTCATTAAATCAAAGGGTATCAATCTTGGAATTTGGAGTGCTTGTTTGCTGGCCACAGGCATACATCCCTTCTACGTCCTCATCAATCAAAGTATCTGCTTTTTTAGGCTGTTTACCTTTTCTTGTTGTTTCAATTTTTGCTGCTTTGCTTTCAGGGTGGAATTTGTGAAGACTACATCAAATCATAACTCTTCATAATGATAAATCTCCGTACCAAAATTTAAGTAAAAAAAGACGAACTGTGCTTCTAATTGAATTTATTGTGTTTCTTGTATATATAATGTGGATAAATATGGGCATATACATGTATGTAGGCCTACATCCATAGAGGTGATGTAGAAGTTATCCAGTTGTGGTTCCTTTATCCTAATTCGTTTCTTTTTAATCACATATGGCGAAATGATGCAGAGGATACACACTTATTAGCCACTGAATGCATGTAGCTGGGTCGGGACAGGGAATGATGAAACCAGCATTTTTGGGTATGTATATATATATATATTGTTTAAATTTATTTCCTGTTGTTTTATCATGATAGAAAAGGGATTAATACCTCAGATTCGTGCTTTGCGGTAGTACGCGGCATTGGCGTTGTAGGTGCTGTCAGTGCAGGTTACGGCTGCAACGCATTCACCTTTGGTTTTAATCCCTGAAGCATGTATCTAAATCGAGCATTGATGATGATCAAAATCAGTGTCTCAGGTTGTTAGTGTTTTGTTGAAAATACGTTTAATGGAGACGAACAGTTATTTAAAGCTGATGAGGAACTAGATACACATTGCCTGTGCTGTAGCAGTGGCAGAATTACCTCAGATAACCCCATCAAGGGAATCTGGGGGACCAATCACCAGAAATATCGTGATATACAGACAGTAGACAACCCTGCTCTGAACCATTTGATCTTCCTTCGGTTTATTAAGCACAAAAATGGCACAGCCATAACCTCAAGACCCGTATTTTGGTCCAATAGTTACTTATTGTAAAGCAGACGAATTACCTGACGCAAATAACGTCTCTAGAAAAAGTTAATTCAACAGTATTCAGTTCAGGTGCTGGTATATAATTTACTGTTTCATTCCAAAGTGACCAAATGCAAGAGAAGCAAGTAATATTGATGAGTAGGCCTACATATCTATTGGCCATACCAAAGGCATTAGGGCCACATTTGTTACAGTTATATGATGGCAGCCCAAGTGGAAGGCATGGTGGAATTCAGAGTACACTAGGTAGGGCAATAGAGAACTTTTTTCGTCCTTATATGTCAGAAATTTTAAATGATTATGTGAAATCATTCGATGACTGCCAAATGCGTAAAATTACAAAGGCACATACCACAGCAGGGATAGTTGCGTGTCTAGCTCCATAGGTCCAATTTAAAGTGTGGAAACTGCATCTATATGGTCATCTACCACTGTCTTGGAGCAGTTGAGAGATCACACAATACTTAAGCAGAACAGCTTACCGCTTATCTGCATTCGGGTCATAAGAATTGGTCACATATGTTACAGTTTATTGTTTTTGCCATGTATAGTAAGTATAAGCCTAGGGTACACCCCCTATGAGATCAATTTTCGTTGATAGGCCAGCTTTATCCCTATATCACATGCATATGGACTTCAATACCCTCCCTAGAGATATGCATACATTTATCCAGGAACACATGGAAAAGCTGCAAGAAGTGAGGGACGGTGTGTGTCAAAACGTAAGTAAAGCTAAACAAAACATGATAGATCGAGTACACTCCAAGCAGAATCCCCTAGCTGTAAAGCCAAATGAGTGTGAATATATGCTGTGTGAATAAACAGGTCGGGGTACCAAGCTAGTCTTTAAGTACACAAGACCTTATGTAGTTTAACAGGTGCTCAGAGACCATAGAGGTTCACTTATAGAGGCCAGCTCGGATAAAAAGCTTCCAATGCCCGTTTATGTGAATCGTTTGAAACATGGTTTATGGAAGGCACCCAGACCCTGAAAACCTATTTAATGTTCCCCGTGTTATCAGAAATGTTGATGTAAATGGGCCTGATCAACGATACATGCTGACCAAGGAAGACGGTACAGATAGTGCTACAGGGGAACCACCTCACCAGAAGACCAATAGGCTGTCTAAACGTCAAAGGCGCCATCCCCCTCCATATAGGTATGGAATCCCTCTTTGGCTGCAGGGTTTGTTAGACAAAAGCCAAACAGATTCAGATTTCAGGGGCTATCATGAGATAGAACGTATATTGAGACAGAGAAAAATGAGAGAGACAACAGTGAGTATCAAGTTCAAATCAGGACAGAACCATCTCAACAGGCATACTGGGTTAAAAGGGAGAGTCTCGGTCACAAAGCAAGAAAAACTGTGAAACAGTAAACATCCATTGTGCTATCCTAAGATATGACACTCCTAGGATATGTCTATTTTGAAACAATTGATCAGACAAAGACTATGGACCTTTATGATAATTAGTCTGTGGAAATGCATAATGTAGATTGATGGACTATAACTGAATGTCTTTTTCATGTGTTAGTTTAATCATAAACTGAAATGAGTCGGTCGATTGATATATACTGCATACATTATATGGCTGGGAATGCCAAGGACTGCTAGGCTACTTTGAAAATTCCCAATTTGAAGGTTGAAGTCTTGCTTTTATCATGCATAAAATTTTTTCATCCATAAATCAAATATATGTGATTTTCTCATGTCAATGTTCTTGAGTATGAATTAAGTAATACTCTGCTGGGTTAGTGTGTATTAATTACTTTGTTTTCAAATGAAGATCATCTTATTCAATCTTACTTGCACTGTCTCATAATAATTTTGCTTTGATTGTGTTGGGACCCCTCTCATCCTTTAAGCTAATGGTATGATTGTCAAGATACACATATATTTCCACTAAATGGCGGACGTGTTTGATTTAAATATTAGGGATGTCGTTAGGCGCAATTCATAAGATTAAAAGTCTTTCAATATTGGTTACATTTGTTCTCTCAATGTGTAGTTATAAGCTGAACGACCAATTACAAGTTTACATTTGAAAACCTGATTTTAGAACGTGTACAAATCTGTGTGGTACACTACAAGACATGAGGTTCGATCTATTTATGCAACTGTAAGAGTCAGCTGTAAAGTATATTTACTGATTATTGATCATTAATACAACTTTTGCAAAAAATATGGATAACATCATGATGGCTAATGCTACTTCTGTTGAGGCGCAGCTTAGCTATAAAAGTCAATAAACACATTTTACAGCTTTTCTGTGAATTAAATAAGGGGATTTTGTGAAAGGTTCCCCAGTTTTGATTTGTCCATTATTAATTGTTCAGCTTAGACTCATACATAGATTACTCATAGTATGGTATTTACCCCTCACCTTTTATGTACATCTGGTTAAAGTATACATTAATCATTATTTTAATTGTCACTCGCTCTCCGACACTAAAACTAGAGATGAACCTCTCACTGGGACCAAACTGTATAAAGCAGTAAGCAGCCAACTGGACCTACTGTCAGTGAGCTAACAGACCAGTGGAACCAAATTCCACGACATAACGACATGTGCTTTATACGTGTGTCATACACAATGAAAAACATTGCCATCATTGTTTGCATTAGATAATAATAATAATAATAATAATAATAATAATAATAATAATAATGATAATGATAATGATAATGATAATGATAATGATGATGCTGATAATAATAATAATAATAATAATAATAATAATAATAATAATAATAATAATAATAATAATAATAATAATAATAATAATAATAATAATAATAATAATAATAATAAAGAGGTTCGGAGATAGTATTGATAATGGCCTGTGAGATTTGTGGACACTGACTATGTATGAAAATAGGTAACAATGTAGATCATAAAATACACCCCTGCCCCCCCCCCCAAAAAAAACCCATAAAAACATTAACGTTAACATTGGGTCTGTGTGTGGGAAGTGCGTTTATTTTATTTCACCGATGCTTTTATGAACTCTTTCAGGAAGATGTGGTGGTCGTGACAAGGACCTTTTTGCTTGTTTGAAAGCTCAATGCATCAGAAGCGTGTATGAGCATCACGAATCTTCAAGCGAGCCAGGACCCTCTTTGCCATGCTGCTTTACAGCTTGGCAAGTTAAGCTTGTGGAATGTAGTTTTACTAGTCTTTGAACTGCGGTGCCGGTTGGTCCAGGTTGGCTGCAGGTCCGTGTACTAGTTTATGACTACTATAAAGAATTCTGTTTTTCCAGTCACGGTGATTACCCCTAATACCATGACTGTACCTCCTCCATACCAGCCGAGCTCTACCATATACATGTATCTATGCACAAATCTCTCTAAAGGCATTCATGTTACGCGTATCCTCCCATCATTGAACTCGATGCAAAAACTAAACCTCGTCTAACCACATCGCACTCCTCCCAAATAATTTCAATATTAAAACAAATATTTTAAACATTAATAACATGAACTCGATGCAAAAACTAAACCTCGTCTAACCACATCGCACTCCTCCCAAATAATTTCAATATTAAAACAAATATTTTAAACATTAATAACATCATACTGCTCTTATATCAGACCATTTTCATATCAACAAATTAACCGACATAGAATATTTCACACCAGTGAGTTTCTTATTATGTTCACATTTAGACTATATGCGGAAGAAAGCTTATAAACCATCTAAACATCATGTAATTTTATGGACTGAAAATTGCGTGCTTTGAAAATAATTCTGCAACAATACATCACATTTTATTATTTTTACTCCCATAGTTAGAACATCATTTAAACATTCGAATACAGATGTTGAACATTTTACTAAATTTAAATGCTTTCTTGCCATACTATTTTTATATTAAACAAATTAACCAACGTAGAATGTTTCGTATGAGCTTCTTACAATGCTCACATTTAGAACATTCATAGATATATGTCTAAAATACCACCAAAACCACATATAATTTCACAGACTCGAAATTAAATATAATTCTGTTCACAACATACTATCACATTTTCATGATTCACGTGCGCTATATAACTTAGTCACAATAACCCATAAATCAAACTTACATGCACGTGATGGGTCAAAAGCAATACCTTTGAAATATATGGGTTTACAACTCTGTGAATAACCACGTATAATTTCATAGACTCAAAACTTAGCATAATTCTTTTCATAATATACTATCACATTTTCATGATTTATGTGCATAATAATTTGGGCATAATGACGCATAAATGAAACTTACATAGACATGATGGGTCTGAGGCTTGACCCTGTAAATAAAAAAATAAGCAGCTCTGTGAAGAACCTCGGGATCTCGCTTTATCAAATAGGTATATTCTACCATATAATTTCCAAAATTTCTAAATTCCAGAGATCTCGACCTTATGTGTGCCCAGGCCAAAAGGTTGCTTAGAGAGATTTCAATGGAGAAAGAATCATCTCCCAAAACTCGAGAACAAGGCATGAAGATCATAGGCTCACCAATAGAAGATGCTAACGAATTTAAACCAAGGGATGCCGACCAACGCACCCCACCGGTATATGTAAGCTAAAATAAACTGCTACTACAAACCTACATCAGTTATATGGCTCTCTACTTTCAACATGCAGGATTTGATGAAAAAATATTGAATTTTTGGTTGCTAAAATCACATTTTTTCAGACGTAAAAAGCTGATCTTGCTCGCATGCATATTTGCCGCCCCGGAGTCTGAAGATCCGGGTACTTTCCACAATCGTGACGTTGCGTCCTGTCCGTGCTGCAGCAGTTCACAGTCTGTGATGGGATGGAGCATGAAGCAGCATATCTGCAAAAGTTTCATGAATGTGTTTGATTAGTTTTAATCTTTGTTCATGCACAACAATGCTTGAATGCCTGGCTTACTACTGCAGAAGCCAGCCAAGAAAATGTGGGAGCAAGAAAAGATTTTAAATGATCTCCAATTCGGCCAAAAACCAAGAAACAGAGAGCTGGCTGTCAATGGCTACATGAGTGATTAATATAGACTTGTCCTCCTTCGAGGCCATGTAAAAGATACTGGTCGATACTTTTATAGTCATATGTCTGGTATAAATTGTCACGAACATAGAATAGATAGCTGAAGCTGCAACAATATAATTTTATGTTTATATATGAACGTAAGAGCTTTTCACAAGATCATATGAAACTGTATTAAAACGTCGAGATGAATGCTTGATAACCTGCCACACACTGATATTGTGTTTAAGGACAGGTTAAAGGCAGATACGCTGCTTGGTAATTTGTGCTCTGACTCCGTGTGTGCCATTATGTTTGAGAGCCTGCTCAGATGACGGGTTTATAACCAAGGTTAAAATATGTACCTTTTTTGTTTTTTCCATTGAAAAATGTATGTTTTAATTATCGACTGAATGGCCAAAGCCTTTTCAAGTACAACGCAGCTTAGGGCTTGTGACACAGGGCCATTCTAATGTCTAGAATAAGCCTACAGTTACCCAGGTAAACACTGTACAGTGGTTCACAAACTTCCCCACAGGCACTCAAGGTGCGTCTTATTAATGGAATCCTAAAACGGCATATGCACACCTCACTGCCCATGTGTGATAAATTTACCGTTTGGCAGGGAAAAGTGTGCCATTACAATAATGTCAGCCACATTTCCCACAGTGGTGAATGATTTGGAGACACAAATTGTGCCTGTAAACGACGGGGCTTTTCTAATGCGTTCATTAGATAGTGCCACGGTAATAGAGCTAAGGGGGTGGCTTTTATGTCATGGGGCCAAGACCACGGGCAAGAAGAACGACTTGGTTAAAGTTGCTCAAGTACATGGTAAATATCCTACGGTATTACAGTAAGAGGTGAAGAGATTTATGTTCAAATCAGATGTGTATAGTGTTCAGCTCAAGACTGGGCAGGACAGTTGGATAGTCATCCATGGCAAGTGTTCATGTAAAGCAGGGGTAGCAGGAAAATGTAAACATGTCGCTGCCTTTTTATATGAACTTAATAATTTTCAACAAATAGGCTTACACAGTGTCCCAGCAAAGCTTGCATGTACATCAAATGCAAGACGACGAGGGTTGCAAGCAAGCTACCACTGAAGTATGAAACCAAAACATTCACTGAACTTAACTTTCTAACTTTATTCAGGCAAACAAAAAATGTGAGGAAAATGTAAACAAGAGGCATGGGTGGTCAAGCTTAACTCCATCAAAAGTGTCATTGCAGTCAAACAGACCTGATGGTATGCTTGACATTTTTAACAAAGAAGAAAAAAGACCAATGCAGGCTGGCATCATATGGTATTACCCAACAAGAATGATAGATGCATGTGCCACCAAAGAAGACGCTGATGTTAATGGCACCATGAAGGCTCACTAGTCAAGCAGATTCAAAAACCCTCTCTGCTTTTCTAGTCAAGAAAAGTATGGACTTTGTTCAACAGGTAAATCCTTCCTTTCTGCAGGTACCCGTTAGCCTTAGACTCATGGCGAGTGCAATATAAAATGTATTTCTCTACAGATGCATATAGAGAAAGTTACTATTAAATATCAAAAGGAAACAAAGTGGATTAATAGAACATTAACTTGCACAGTATATAAAGTGTAAGCGAACGGGGAAGTCTCAGCATCTAATTTTACAAACCCACCTTGTTATTATTAAACGCCGAAAATATTTATCAGATCGATAATGGCTTATTTTTTAAACTATTTGGAACAAAAACAATCAACCGATTTTCTTGAAAATGATTCATTTTTTGTTTTGCATTTCAATAATAAAATAATAATATTGTATATCAAAGATGCAATAACTATTCTGTTGATCTAGAATACCTTTCACAGGTTTTGATGATGTTGTATTTATAGATCATTTCAGCACAATGTGAAATGTTAAAAATTTTTAACAGTTTTTGAGTTTAATAATATAAATATATATATTGTGGACATACACTTCCCAATATGTTTAAGTGGATATAATATATAGTTTTAATATGTTATTAATCATAAAGAATCTTCATGATTTTTGTTACTTGTGACACAACACTTTTTGCTCAAATTTTTAGAAGTATTGTGTTAAATCACCATTCGACTTTAAATTTTACTTGTCCTGTCTGAAAGTTTATTTGTCCTGTACAATAGGGCTTGCTTTAATGCCAAGCCCTGCTTACTAATTTGATAAATACTAAAATCATTTACTCAAACATCAAATGCAAATTCATTTCAGTTTCAACTTGTATACCATGTGAAATCATACGGCACAGTATTTTGAAACAAATACAGATGTTACTGCCTGACAAAGGTTTTACTTGAAGCTACAAAAATATCACCTGAAACCTGTACACTCTTATTTGTCATTAGATTTGAGCTGTCCCCCCCCCCAAATTAAAAGAATTGTTTTTTTCTCCCAAGAAAGCCAAATTACCTGAATTCATGTAAAATCAAGAAAATTGTCTCCTGTGTTCAAAGGAAAATATAATTTCATTTTCTGGACTCTCTCACAATCAGGAGTCTTGAGCCATGATGAGGATTGAAATGACATCTGCTGTTTGCATGTGTTTTTTTTCATGTTTTCTGCAGTATTTGAGACCACGTTTTAAAGTCAGATGGTAAAATCTTGCAAACAGCATAGAATTTTTGTGTGTGTTCCTTTTTCGGATTTTGTGATTGAAAGAAACAGTAAAAATCAAACATGATAAATGTAAAGTTTCATGAACATAAATAAGTACATGTGCAGTTGTAATGCTTGTACAGGTGTTTATCATCATTGTTATCAACAGTCTTTCCATTCTGCATGTTCTGCTTAGTTCTTTTCACTTCAGGCTTTTTCACGAATACATTTATATGTTGACGACTCAGTCCTGCATCTTTGATTCATCCTTGTTGTTTATTTACACTAATACCTACAATAAAAATGCTTAATATATTTTCCTTATTATCATGCAGTGAGAGCGACATCATCAGTCGCCAGTGTCGTGTGTCAACAAAGACATTCAATTCTATCAGACAGTCTTGTCACATTAGTTCTTCAGCTACACACAGCAACTACACCCATCCTTGACGCCTGTAATCATGGTACTAAAATACAGAGCACAGCTCGTGGCAAATATGTTGAATACATGCGCAGTTAAGTAAATGTGGTCACGTGGAGAAAGGTGGTCTTATTGTTGAAAAAATAAGACCATGGTCTGGCACATCAGTGGATGGATTCTGTCATGACCTCACCATGAAATGTTCAAATTGTCTCATTGAGAGAAAGCGCCCATATGCCACAGATGATGTCTCACTTTTGGACCTTGCATCCAGATGGCCTAGGTTTTACTTAAAGAATGTGAACTCTTGTCTTGTTGTGAACACTCAGCAGCACTTTTTCAAGATGCAGCATCAGATGGGGGTCACACAAAGACAGTGGTGTGATTTTGTAATTTTTTCAAGAACACTTACATAGAAGAAGTGTGTTTACAGAGTTGAATTTGATCCCACATTGCACATGGAAGACATTTCGCTCAAAGCATTCAGCTTTTTCTATGAGGATATTATCCCATAGCTGCTCACCAAAATAATTCAAAATGGACTCAAGTTATACCCACATTCAAATAATTACATATATATCGTTGGATCACAGAAAATATACAGTGAAATTAGAAGTGACATGTATCATGACAGCATCATATTGATTTTGCTTTGTTTGTAGTGATGCAATATATGTTTAATCTCTGACATTCCATGTGAGAGTCACTCAGCAAGTAGGGGCTCTGAAGAGAAATTCGCTAAAAGGCAAAACACAGTCCATATTTGTTTTCAGTTCTGCGCCCATAGAGTTTGGGAAGATATACATAAGAATCCTGCAGTTCTTTACACGTTTGATTACTCTTTCCACAGGAATGCTTAATCAGGCTTTTAAATCGTTTTTTTTTTCTGTCTCTAGCTTAGTGATCTGACATGTTTCAAAAAGGGGAGGGGAGAGGTTGAGATCAACCCTTTTGGTAGCCATTATGTCATCCATGAGGAAACCTCTGTCTGCCATCACAGAATCACCAAGTTCCAGTTTCTCTCTGAGACCACACTAATTAAGATTACGTCCATGTATTTTAGCTAAACATGTAAAGATAAGAACCCTAATACTGCCTCATATGTTATGGGAAATTTCCACGCTTATATATGACTCTGTGCAATGTGCTCTGAATTTAAAGTTATGCGACATTACACACTGTGAATACATTTATTTTCAGCGGCATTTACTTTTGCATTTTGTACCTTTCACTAAAACCTTAAAAATCCCTTTTAAAATCCATTCAGTGGCAGTGCCATGTTCAAAATCCCTTCACCGAGTTTTTATTTTCATCACTCTGAAGCATTAGCAAAATACGTGAAATTAAATGTATCCCCAGTATATATATATATATATATATATATATATATATATATATATATATATATATATATATATATATATATATATATATATATATTTACTCTCTTGCATATATCTGTAGCTAATTATCATTCATGCCAATATATGGGGGGGGGGTAGAGAGTGTGAACCTGGAAGATCTGTACATGCAATGACCCACATAGGGCCTTGTCTACAATAAAGTATTGTGTATTCATCTGCAACTCATCAGTGTTTTCCAAAACTATTTTTACAGGTATATCATAATGATAATCATTGAAATATACATATATCCATGGCAACACGTCATGTAGCAAATGACCCACAAAAAACATATTGGGCAAAAAGTCCGACATTCCAGCGCAAAATTGAAACATGTATATTAGCCTGAATCTATGTGTTCAGCAGGATAATGGAGGTCACATGACGCTCGGTGTCCAATCAACAACATGAGATCTCTGTAGGGATATTCTGTTAACATGGCTGATTTCCATCGCATCTAGTGTACACTGGAGAAGTAATTAGGGCGAAATATTAAATTGAGAGGGTTGTATTTTATTACATCATTACGAATATGCACTATAGGACATATGAACGAATGACTGATGTATGTGCTTGAATTTGGTAGAAATTTTAATCAAATAGTGGCAGTGCTTCAGATGTCCCGATTCACAGAGTTGATCATTATAAATCTAATACTGTGCCGCTCAGACAAAATCTCTGATCATCACTGGTACTACCCAAGGAAGCCCTTGAAACTTGGTAATATATACCAGCGAGTATACAGAGATTTAGTGAAAATGAATAAATATGTTTCCATTAAACTTCATGTTCGTTGCTTTCCGTGTATTACGGAAATTAAAAGAATCGAATCCCACATGTCCTGTGTTTGAGGTTTTCCATGGTAGGCACACATCTGGTGTTAAAATTCTTCACTGTTTTTCCTGAGTTATTTCTTTTTTCCATGACCAAAATTATACAGCAGCTTACTTTTTCGTCCTATTTTAGTGATGCACATGCTTACTAGGCAATATGCACCATTTAAAAAAAATGTTCCTGCAATCACGGTTCTGTGCAGGTAGGTGTGTGGTCTCCATGCGTGGATCCATGCAGGTAAACACTCCATAACAAAATTAATATAAATAATCAGCTTCATAGGTGAAACTTTGCCTTTTCACATAGACTGTGTTTTCATGGTCTTACAGTGAAGGAGTCTGTTCTCTACATGTAATGAACTAAGGTTCTGATCTTTGTCTTTATTTTCTTTCATGTTTTAGATCCGAGGTAAGGAGTTGTAAGTGATGTATCTACAGAGGCATTTTCAGTTCATGATATTGAGCTAAGTAGGCCTAAGCTATGAACCAGACTCAGTCCTTTCCATCTCAGTCAAGCCAGCGCCTCCTGTTTCACAAGAAATGTGACCAGGCCTTCAAAAAATCAACTTACCAAGTGATCGGTCCATCGTAAACCCATAAAATCTCGTGTAAAATGTAAGTAAATTAATTGCTCCTTGTTTGTAAAACTACGAAAATGTATATCTGAAGTCAGTAGTAAAATTCGACATGATACAAATTTTAAAGATTACTAGTTTGGTTTTTTGGTCAAGCATTAATTTAGATGCATAAGACATTTACTTGTCTTGGTGCTCTTTTACATAAATTTGTGATGTGTTTATCAATTCGCAACATGTCGTCAATGATGATACCTAATAAGTTCATATTGTTTTGAAGAGCCATGTTTGTGCCATTGCAGGTAAGAGGATGGAGAATTATCAGTATCAAAGGTCCCTGTTGGCCTGGTCCTACTATATGGGTTGAAATGTATAGCCTGCCATTTGTTAGGGTTAGTTTGCATAAAGTAGATTTGAAACCACTGCCTGCATTCAGCAGTTTTGGTCTGGAGTTGTTTCATTATGAACTCTTTGTTTTGATGTTTAGAGCAAATGGTGTTGTAGTGTGCATAGTTATACTGACTGCACTTTTTGATACACAGATATGTCTCTTCCTGAAGAGAGTAAAGAGCACCAGACCCAAAATGGATACTTGAGGAACTTTTGTGACATCTGAAGCATCATACATGCCATAGCCTCAAGCTTGGCAAGTAGTAAAGAGTGTGGCAAGTCATCAAAGGCTCGTAAAATGTCCACTAGGACTCCCCCAACATATATATTGTGCAATGCTTTTTTTCCAGTCTTCAGTTATTTTTAAAGCGTGCTTTGACAGCTCTGGTATTTTCCAGAGGCCAATATCATAGGATCATACACGTTATAACAGAAAATCTGAAGCTGTTCTGTAAGAATTTGCCCAAATACTTTAGACAGACTGGGTAGTATGCTACTTTAGACAGACTGGGTAGTATGCTCAATGGTCCATAGCTGTTTTTTGATGAGTTTCTTTCTTGTTTGTATTTGTGTTTTTTGGTCCAGAACCACTTCTTGGTAGTCATTATCAAATACATGAGTCCAAATTTGTTGCACTCCTTCAGCTAATCTGTCACATATATAAATATGGAAGTACTATTGTCCATATTGCACACGTTCTTTCGTAGAATTTTGACATTGGCTGTATTAGCCCAAATTAATTAAAGGGGTTTTCAGTGGGTTACTACTCAGAACATGTTTCGGAGTCTGTAGGCCTACATGTGTCTGAGTAGCGACTCTTTGTCTGAGCTAAATATCCAGCAAAGAAAACCCATCTGAACTTGTCAATTCATCCATTAGCTAAATAAATGAATCTTTGTTCATAAACGGAGATGTTCAAAATGAATAAAGAATACGTGTCAAACCAAACATGATTACTAACTTTGTATGGTACAAGTTCAGAAAGGAACAATTTGACTTACTACTGAACCAGTATGTATCCTTTCGAGCTTGATAGCTTACATTAGTTAAACTACCTGCCAGTGTATAACTGAAGTAGAAATAAATTGGGGCATTATATTCAGTCCAAGTGATTATGAAATAAACAGATGAAGCTATACCAGCTGTACAAACCGAGGGAAATCCTAACCATGCACCAGGAATGTAAAACAAACCCCACGCTGACACCTACTCCTTAACTTGAAAGTCTCTAAAGAAACAAAGCTCTATTTAGCAGCCAACCCTGTTTCAACATAATAGGAAATACTGTCATCTGTGAGTAATTTTTGACTTTGAGTAAATGTAACTGTCGCTTGTAACTGTCGTCAGGCAGTGCTTGCTACTGATTGCCCCTGGGGTTTAACCTGACTGAAAGCATGCAAGCCTAAAATGTGCGAAAGGTGAATAATATAACAAAGAGATAAAATGAGGTGACAAAACAGGCAAGTCTAAAATATCTAAGATTATTGGATGCAAAGTTTTTTAACAATCTTGATAACACAAATTTATAGAAATATTTGATCAAAAGTACATCTTTGAATCATCCAGACTCAAGTTTATTGTAAATAAATTTGGTTCCAGATGCAAAGTTCTGTAAAATAAAGGTACGACCAAATCTCAAAATCTGTGACAAAAATGTATAGTATCCAATAGCTTCCGACATTGAACTGTAAGGAAAGAGAATCGTTAACTATTTCAAAGTTACACTTATCACCATTGTGATAGACTTTAATGTAACAACTGTCACTAGTGACCCGAATATCCAAGTATAAAAACACATCTCTGAAACCATTTGAATTGTTACATTCCAAAGGGATATCTTTGGGGTAAATTTCTTTAGCAATCTTACAAAAAAATGAATATATACACAGGCAATGTCATCAATATATCTAGCATTGTCTGATAAATTTGTAGCCATCCGATAGTTCTATTAATCACTTTATCCATGTACTAAAATTTAAGCCAGGTCAATATAAATCAGCAGTAACGTGGAGCAATTTCCAGCAAATGGAATGCCTTTTGTTTGTGTAAAAACTAATGGTCTGCATTTTTCAAGCACCAGCTATGTATTTTGATTGAAAAGGATTTCATGTAATTTGGGTATTCAGAAAAAAAGTGGAAAAGAGGAGTCCTCTTCAGAAATTTTGATATTTGAAAACTCCTTTTCATCGGATCTTTATGTGTGTGTATCAAATTATCAATGGATCGTTTGTGTAATTTATATACGTCATTTTCTCTTATGTCTGAAATGTTATTAATGCAAAGCTCTTTTTTCAAAACATCTAAAATATTACTTTGCAGATGATCCCAAAATTGGTTCCTACCTTATCAAAGTTAGTGATGAAAAATCTTTCTTGTAGTTCTTTGAAACTTGGCAGGAAAACAGCGTGTTTGAGATATCATCTGTAAGCAAACAGGGTCTTTCAATCCACTTGTTTCTAATATTAAGCGGCAGAGCAATGTGATCTGCTGTGATCTTGAAGACTTTTGAGGGAATATCTTCATGTCCCGTAGCCTTTTCAGGATTTATTTTTTTTTAGTTTTTCAGATACATATTCCTTAATCACAGTTTTGAAATGAAATATATTAGCGTGCATACTTTTGACTTGGGTTTGTACCAAAATCTGGTGCCTGTGCATCCAGAAGGGTGGATTGTGTGGAACACTCAATAAAAATTATCAAAAATCTCTGTCTTATCTGTAAGATAATCATCATTCAAGAGAAGAATGATGTCCTGTTCTAAGTATTTGTTTTTTTTTTTTGCGATGCAGAAATTTGTTGGTAAGACTTTATTGTGTGCCAAAAATATTTATTGTAGGGACCCTCAGAACATGTCTCTGTAAAACATATTCTGAGACTTGGGCAGGAATTTCTACTATTTACTATTACTACTATTCAGTAGTACTATTTAGCCACTGATTGCTTAGGGTGTTTTTCCCAGGGATTGCCTCTCCCCAATTTTCCATCATGGGAGCCTGTTTAATCTTTCTGGTTTTAAAAGGAACATGGTCATCATTACATCTCCATACAAATGTTGCAAAACCTTACACTGATCATCAAAATCATCAAAAATCTCGCCGACATGAAAGGGTGTGTAGTCATGATTAAAACTGTCTTTGTCGAGGTCTTTCAGGCTTATATAGTGAATCAACCTAGGCGTCTTTCTAATATGTGCATTTTTCACTGTGAAAGGCAAGAAACTGGAACTTTTGCAAGATATTTTACTAGTCCAAATACAGCACTTGTCTGCAGAAAGCACAATGAATGGGACTATAAGTGCAATGAATTGTACCGCAAATAAAACAAAACCTTGCAGCAATTAAATTTTTTGCGAGAGTGATGCACGTCCACCGGGGAAGGCCATTCATAGTTTCACCAGTATCTCATGAGGGTAAGAATAAGCCTTTGTTTGTTGTGTGGAGATGCATGTTATCTACTACAGAGAATTTTTAAAAGTCGTTTGATTTAAGAACTTGGATATTGACACGTAATAGTGCCGTACTACTATTCAGTAACGCCCTATCATTGTTCATGAAACCTGTAAATAAAAACAAACATAAACAACCCCCCCCACACACATACAAGCGAAGTCACATCTTCGTTTTACATCTATTTACCTTAAAAAGCCATTATGTCTATAATCGGCATGCGTCCGAATAGCAGCCCGGATGGCGTCGTCTGCTGACCGTCATGCTTATGTTTAACACAATGCAGAATTTTCAGTCTTTTTATTCGTTCCAAGTGCAATCTGATCATACATAAATGTCTGTAAATGTAATTAACATATGGATTGGTTGTTCTCCATTCCTGTTTGCGTTATACCATGTTTTCATATGAATAGGTCAGTTATATCTTGCTATTACACACAACACACGACGATGTTAGCGGTGAAATTGGTATAAATGTTCATATATATATATATATATATATATATATATACATAGAAGAACGCTGTCTTTTTTTAATAACACTGCATGTGTGAATATAAATCCCAGTTATGATACTTCATTCTGGCTTTAGCTCATGCTGCGAGAAAATTTTAAAAAGGAGAAAAAGTCCCGAATTGTGCTGTAGTAACCACAAAGCTAAACTACAAAAAATGCATGGTATGGGGTAAGAACATCTAGGATTTTGTAATAATGTAAATATTAACAATACAACTTTCATATGAATATGTCCCTTAAGGTACTTGTTCAATTTTAATGATGTTTGTACGTATCTTTGTCCGTGATCAGCTCAAAAGCAGCTATGAATCTTCATTGCCCTAAATGTGAAATTTCCTTTGCATGTTTACATATCTTCACATGTCAGTTGAATTATAAAACAAGTTTTTTAATATAAATTAGCATAGCTAGCCACACGTCTGTATACTTTAAGTTGCAGTTCACGAGAAACACCATTGTCACAACTTTCATTTCAACTTTTCCTAGGCTCTCGCTATCAACCTTTCAGTTCATGACTAGGCCCGAATTTTGATACTACGTGCTTTACAAAACCTAATAACCCTACATTGCAATCCTTGCAGAATAGAAAAAAAATCCTGTACTTCCTAAGATGTAATTTGATGACAAATAGGGGGTGCTAGGATCATACCATACCTGATTGTGCATTGATAGCTAAGTACTATGTTACTCCATAAACACTTTACACTGGTATATTATGCAATCTTGATATTTCCCCAGTGAGTTCTGTCCGAACAAGGAACAAACATTGTATCATTGAGGTATAAATGGGGCTTATGTTGCCATTACATAATTCAAACTATTGTATGGGATCTGGCGGGGAGAGGGGGGTCCTCTGAAATGTGTTTATGCTGACACTAGCCACCTTGCTTGCACCATGTCCCCCTCTGTTTCACTCCATGGATAAGTCCAGCACCGATCTTTCAGAATTTTATTCAGAGCTTCCACACCTTACAAAATCATGACGAGTCATACATATGTGACGAGCGCGGGTGTTCATGAGGACACCCAAAAAGATATCTGAACCTATGCCCGCTTTATCTCTGCCCTTTAGATGTGCTTGGATAGACATACACATTTTAGTGTTTCTTTAAAGCCATAAGACTAGTGAAAATGCCGTCTTTTAGTTTGAAATCTGTGAAGTTGGCCAAACTTTCTCAATTTTGAAAGGTTTCAGTAACTAGTCAAAAAATCAGGCTTAGCTTGCTACTTAATTATTTCTCGTGCCAGACCGCAGCTGCAGAGATTCAAATATGTATTTTGGAACATAGAGAAATCAGTGATTTATACAACCTTTCGAAGCACAAACAAGCATACTCCATTACTTTACATGCTAAGGCAAGTTGCAGGGTGATGGGACGCTAACTGAAGCAGAAATCATTGATGCCATTAAATCTATGTCAAATAATAAGTCTCCAGGGTCCGATGGACTACCCGTAGAATTTTACAAAATATGCTGGCAGGACATAAAAGAATTTCTGATTAATGCAATATCTGAAAGTTATGAGGTAGGTGAACTCTCAATATTACAACGTCACGGCATTCTCACCCTGTTACCTAAAGAAAGTAAGGACATTATGAAATAAAAAAATTGGCGTCCTATTTCTTTACTCCAGACTGATTATAAAATAATAACCAAAGCTTTGGCAAACAGGATGAAAAATGTTTTAAAAGAATTGATAAATAGCGATCAAACTGGATTTTTGAAAAACCGATATATAGGTGAAAATATAAGGAAAGTTTTAGACTTAATTGAGATTTGCGATGAAGATCATATACCCGCAATATTAGCAGAATTAGACTTTGAAAAAGCTTTTGACCGTTTACAATGGTCTTTTATTGAAAAATGTTTACAGTATTTCAATTTTGGACCATCTTTTCAAAAATGGATGAAAATTCTGTACACAGACATTTCTAGCTCAATAATAAACAATGGTTACACATCAGAGAAGTTTGTCATTTCAAGAGGAGTGAGGCGGGGATGTCCAATTTCTCCATATTTATTCATTTTGTGCGTTGAACCATTAGCAAACTGTATAAGATCTAGTGACAAGATTTAGGGCATAAACATAAATTCCCAGACTTATAAATTAAGCCAATATGCAGATGACACAACTTTATTTCTTCAATACAATGAGCAATCCCTGAGGGAAGTTTCCCATATTTTATCAAAATTTCAAAAAATATCAGGATTAAAGCTTAATTTAGAAACAACACAGATATTAAGACTAGGACCTATCAAAGATTCTGAAGAAACCTTAGCTCCAGATCTAAACCTATCATGGACAAATGAACCTATATCAGTCTTAGGTGTTAAGATTTTAACAAACCAAAATGATTTACAAAACCTAAATTTTGAGCCTAAAGTGCGAAAATTTAAACAAATTTTAAATATATGGCAAAGTAGAGATTTAACAGTTTTAGGCAAAATACAAATAATTAAAAGCTTAGTTCTACCCCAGTTTACTTATTTAGTTTCAGTAATAACTGAACCTGAGAAGAAAATAATCAAAGAGTTGAATTCATGTATATTCAAGTTCATATGGAACGGTAAGCCAGATAGAATAAAACGGAAGGTGCTGATTAATTCTACAGGAAATGGTGGACTTAAAGTTCCACATATACAATCATATTTTGACTCACAAAAAGCTTCATGGGTTAAAAGATTATGTGCACCTACTAATTCTTCATGGAAAAATTTAGCATTATATTTAATTGATTATTCGAATGACATGTGGAGTTACAACTTTGATATGAATAGCTTATTGATAAAAAGAATAAGAAGTAAATTTTGGTCGGAAGTGGCAAAATGCTGGAGTCAGGCAGCATTTATGAAGAATCCAGAACTGGACCATAATGTATGTACCATCAGAAATCATTTTTTGTGGCATAAAAACCATATACAGATTGATGGGAAACCTATTGATTTTAGCCAGTGGAAACTTGCGGGTATAAACAAAATTAATGATCTATTGAATAGAGATGGCTCAGTTTTGGTCAATTTAAGAATAAATATACTTTGAATGTGTATTTTGTAACATTTTACAGTGTCATACATGCTTTACCAAAAAGCTGGTTAAATACCTGTAAAAGGCAACCTGTTGAAACTAATGCAAATACTAATAGCTTACTGATTCAAAATATCTGTCAGACAAATAGGCCAGCAAAAATGGTGTACGACATATTAATTCAGTATATTGTAGAAGACCCAGTATTGCCATTAGAAAAGTGGAATGAAGACCTTAATATTGAAATGTCACAAGACGAATTTAACAATTATTTTGATCTGATTTATTGTACCACTATTTCTTCTAAGCTGAGAGCATTTCTATTTCGTTTTTTACACCGTTATTTTAGAACGAATGTTTTCCTGTATAAAATAGGAATATTAAATTCAGACACTTGGACTTTCCGTGGAATAGAAAAAGAGTCCTTTTTTCATATTTTTGGGGATTGTATTATAGTCCAAAGATTCATGAGACAATTGAAATCGTGGCTTACACAAAATACCGGAATTTACCAGTTTAGCTGTGAAGAAATTCTGTTGGGTATAGACAACCCAGGTTCAGCTTACCAAAATATGATTTTTTGCGTGGCAAAAAGTTACATCTGGAGAAGTAAAATTGAAAAAAGGCACCCTAACTTGAAAGGTTATTTACACTTATTGCATCTTAATATTGAAACTGAACACTATATAGCTAAGAAAAATAACAAACTAGTGAAACATGAAAAGAAATGGGAGTTGCTACCATTAGAAAGTTTGATCATTGATTAAGCTATAGAATATAAAGCTGTGTTTTTCAAGAAATACTGAATAATTATGATCATTGATGTATACCTCTGTTATTGTACTCTTGCAAACAAATGAATATATGTATGTGTTGGCTCAATAAAAGATTATTAAAAAAAAAAAAAAGTTGCAGGGTGATGCGATAACTTAATACTGGTACGCCAGTCCTACATGATAACACAATTCTTGCTCTGAAACTACTTTAAATCTCCGTTGTCTCACGTGAGACGTAAATTATGAATATAAAATGAGTTAATACATATTATGCAGACTGAATATGTGTAATTGCTAGTAAAGGAGTAAAGATTTACGAAAATAAGAGTGTTTGAATGTCGACAGAATAAAATATGGCAACTGGAGTCTGACAACTGTCCATGCTGCTGCCTCGGTAGTGCACGGCAGTGGGCTTCTAAAGACACAATCAAGTCCTGCATAACCAAAACAGATAGAGGCAGTAGCAAATGGAGCAGCTAATAATATCACGGGGAAAAAAACTTTTTTTTTCATCTTTTGACACCATTATGTTTAAACGTTCACTTTTCGGACATTTTAGGCTAGCTTGATTTCTGTTAGGTAAACCCCCAGGGGCTACAGGTAGCAAGAAGCGGCCTACGACAGTTACAAGCTTGCCTAATTGTACTTGATATCTGTTTAATATTTTCATTGCATTCTTTTGACATAAATACAAAAGACTTCCATTCTTTTCTGACTTGCCCTATAATTCTACTGTTAACATCCAAAGATTATTAGAAAGTCTGGCTGCAATAATCTACAGTTTTTAGACTTGTCTGTTTTGCTATTTAACTTTATCTTTTGGCATCTTTCTGTTTTAATATTCACTATCAGACATTTTAGGCTTACATGTTTTCTGTTAGGTAAACCCCCAGGGGCTACAGGTAGCAAGAAGCGGCCTACGACAGTTGCATGTTTGCCCAATTGTACTTAAAATCCTGTTAAGAGAAATTGTTTTGATAGCATGTTTTTGGCATAAATGCTAATTACTTTCATTCTTTTCTGACATGCCTAAATGCACATTTACTCACTATTTAAAAATTACTCAAAATTGACAGTATTTTCTCAAGTGTCACAAACCTGACACATTAAGTTGACACTTTGACTCAGGGTTGGCAGTTAAATAGAGCTTAATTGTTTGAGGAGTAGGTGTCATCATGGAGTTTGTTGTACACTTCTGGTGCAGGATGTACATTGTTGCAGTCCTTGTTAGGATTTTCCTTGGTTTGTACAGGTGGTCTAGCTGCAACTGTTTATTTTACAATCACTGGGACTGAATATAATACCCCAGCTTGTTTCCACTTCAGTTAAACATTGGCGGATGGTTTAACTAGGAAAAGCTGTCCAGCTAGAAAGGGTACATTTTGGTTCAGGGGTAAGTCAAATTGTTCTTATCTGAACCTGTACTATAAAAATTTGGTAATTATGGTTTGTTTGACAGGTATTCTTCTTTGATATGAAGCTCTGCATTTACAAGCAAAACTTCACATATTTAGCTAATTCATCAATTGCCACGTTCATATTTATTCATTATTATGTGGGTTGTCTTTGCTGAATATTTAGCTTGGGCAAGGAGCCGCTACTCAGAGAGACATGTACGGGTAAAAGGCTCCGAAACATGTTGAGTAGTTACCCGCTGAAGACCCTTTAATTTATTTGGGCTGATACAGCCTATGTCAAAATTTTACAGAGGAACGTGTGCAATATAGACAATAGTAATTCCATATATATACAGGTTAGACAGGGACAGGTTAGCTTATGGAGAGTAAAGAGTTCGAACTGCGGAATAGGATATTGACTACTAGGAAGTGGTTCTGGGCAAAAAGACACAAATACAATTTCATCTTTCCTGGACTGATAAATTTATTCTACTGCTGGGATCTATCATAACGGAACTCAAACAATTAATAAGTGAAACATTTATAATTTTAATATTATTATCATATGATATAAATCATTATTTTTCTTTAATAACAGACGAACAAACTCCTTTTTTCGAAATTTATCAATCACAAGAGAATGTTAAATCATACTGATTATATTAATACCACTAGCCCTACTATTTCAGTAACTCATACTGTCGAATCATTGATGGGTAGAATTTTTGAATTGATTTGGGATTAACCAGAATGCTCCATTTTAGACATAATGAAGAATACCCATAATTTTGAATTGAACTCTATATGACAAACGTGATGATTTTGAATATTACATAGTAAATTACCCCATGTGGAAAGAAATATTCCACTCTGGCCAGCCTATGGTGTCTATGTGCCAAAGTTGATTGCCTTTGCTAGAGTATGCACTGGTTACGACAACTTTCACTCGCGTCATTTACTGCTTTTTAAAAAACTTGTGAAACAAGGCCCTTTTCCAAGAAGTTAAAATGATACTTTATAAAGTTTCTGGATAACAAGGAAAATTATTATATAGATATCCAGTGGATTTGTGATGTAATATAAATGATGTAATAAATATGTAAACTAATTAGTTGTAACTGACATCTTATACAATGCATGTATGAGGCAAGGTAATTTCTTAAAGTTGAGAGTTGCTAGCATCAAATCAATTCAAACTATACTGAACCCCAATGAAAAGTATCCACATAAAAAAATTAACACATTAATTTTGTAAGTTACTAAGTACTGTGTGTGCATATATGCATGGTTTGGAGCCTACATCAGGGTCATTCAGGACAACTTTTTAACTTTTGCTGGGTTGTTACATAATGCATGTGACTTTTGTGCACCGAATATGGCTTCTGACCACCACTCCTATTGGATGGCTAAAATGACCTGATGTTTTCAGTGGCTTTAAAAAGGGATGTTCAGCCAAGAAAAAAGCCAGTGGTCTCAGGTGTGTTGAGGCGATCATGCCGCGTCTGAGCCAAGGTCAAAGACACCATGCTTTGGGGCTTGCAGAGGGTGGAGTCCCAATCACTCAAATCGCACAAAGAATGGGGTGTACTCGGCGCACCATCCAACGACTAATTGAACGGCAACAAGAAACTGGATCCGTAGATGATCGGCCTAGGCCTGGCCGAGAAAGAGTGACAACACCTGGCCAAGACCGTCACATCCGGCTGATGCACCTGCGAGACCGTTTCCGTACAGCAGCCCAAACAGCCCGTGAGACTCAAGGGGTGAATCACCGTCCTGTCAGTAGTTCTACTGTGGAGAGGCGACTGAGGAGCAGTGGCCTAACAGCCAGAAGACCATACAGGGATAACCTGCTGACCCAACCCAGAAGAGAAAGACGACTGCAGTGGTGTAGAGCACACTCCAGGTGGACTCGCCAGCAGTGGAATACCGTCCTTTTTACTGACGAGTCCCGTTTTTGTGTCAGCAGAGCAGATGGCAGAGAACGTGTGTGGCGCCGGACTGGGGAGAGATATGCAGATGCCTGTGTCCGTCAGGCAGATCGATGGGGTGGACCCTCTGTCATGGTGTGGGCAGGCATCAGCAACCGCTACCGGACACCCCTAGTGGTCATTCAAGGGATCCTCAATGCTAGGCGGTACATTGATGAGGTGCTGGAGCCGCACATGGTCCCATTTATGGAGCAGCATCAAGATCTGGCGATCTTTCAGCAGGACAATGCACGTGCACACTCTGCAAGATTAACAATGAACTTTCTCAATGAGAACAACATCAATGTCATGGAATGGCCAGCGTTCTCACCCGATCTGAGCCCTATTGAACATTTGTGGGATCAGTTAGGCCAAGGTATTCAACGGAGGACACCTAGGCCTACTACCCGAAACCAGCTGATCCAAGCTCTGCAGGAAGAATGGAATAATGTTCCCCAACACAGAATTCAAACCCTGGTCAGCAGTATGCGCCGCAGATGTATAGCATGTGTTGATGCTCGAGGTGGCCACATCCCATATTGAACAGAAAAATTTGTGTGACTTTCAATTAGGGCAGTTAATGACATTTTTTGCCTGTAAGTGACGTTAATGTCGGTAGAGCGTGACATTATTTTTACGCCAGAAAAGTGAATGCTTTGTTAAGTTCTAAGCACGTCTAGGTATGAAATGTTTCAAGTATAAACAATAAAATACTTCAAAATTGGCATGTGGATACTTTTCATTGGGGTTCAGTATATTACTAACTGTTGTTGGTACCTGCCCCAAGTCAAGAGATTGATGCTTTCGTTCATAATGCACTTCTTATTTCTTGACCGATAAATAAAAATATAAAGTTGTTGGTATGTCTACTTTGAACTTCTGGATTTTTATCTGGCGTTTTTTATGACTGAAGGTTTGTGATCATGGAGTTGTTCTTGTTCACACGGATTTTCCGCACAGCTTCTCCAACATTGTTGAAAACTGTTGTCCACCTCTATTTTTCATGGAAGTCATGATTTCTACCTTGTCAATATGACATCTTATCCTCTTTAGATGTTCAATGCATAATGTGTTGCTTGAGGGCTATTTAAGTCTTGCTGTTGCGTCTGGTGATGTTCATGTTAATAGACTTGATACATAATGGTCTTACTTCTACTGGTGCCTTGTATTGCAGTAATGTGCTGAAATTGTCTAAATATGGAAGAAGAGTTTGCAGGAAGTGGATGCACAGTCCAGATGTGGGGCCATTAAACATCTCACCAGTCTCGGTTCTCTGGCCAGCCCTTCCCTTGCATCTTGCTAAAATATAAATAATACTAATAAATGATAACAAAATATGCTACTTTGGTTTTTGGCTATAACACATAGGCTTATTTTCCACAAAGTCTTGGAAATTAAAGGTGAATCCAAAAAGCAGGTAAAAATGGGCTATAAAGTAAAGGGGCACGTCGATAAGAACTGCATAAGGATATACAATTTGGAGAGGGTCATTACCATATCCAGGCGCATTTTATTTCGGTATCACAGCACACCTGTGTGCAATAGCTTTTATGACCTTGCATAAGGAAATTTTTAAATACTTTTTTATTTCTCCTAAAGTTCAATCAATTTCAGTGTTTAACATCCTTGAACAGAACAAAATGTTTGTAAACCTTGAATATTGAATCAGAAAAAGTCTGTCCACAACAGTTATGTGGTTCTTAGTAGCATATATAATGTACATGTAAATGTTTTATGTCTTTTCTAGGTTTTGATTTAATTTGCTCGAAATGATATAAATTTTCAAGATGTTGGGGCAGATGGGGGGGGGGGGGAGGGAGTAAGCATGTGCGAATTATAATGAATTTTAAGTACATTTTGTTGTAAGTGATGGCTGAATCTCTCGCGAGAAAAAGCCGAAACTTTGCCATATATATATATATATATATATATATATATATATATATATATATATATATATATATATATATATATATATATATATATATATATATAAATATATATATATTTTTATATATATTTATATATAATATATATATATATATATATATATATATGGGGGCGAGGGTGAAAAAATGGAATATGCACTGTCTATGAAATTAAATTATGTAGTTACATTCTTGGAGTTATGGCGGTCCGATGGTAGCTTGAGGAGCCGGTCTGTCAATTTCCTAGATTGATGACACATGAATACATATATCGATTCGGTATTTTCTGTTTTAATCAAGTTGAAATCTCTTCATAATTACTTTTGTTCCTGTTCATCCAAATAAAAATTAAATTTGCTGCCTAATGGTGAAAATAAAAAAGACAAAGATATGAATTTGAAGTTATTTTTTAAAATGTTCGTGTTATGTTAAAGAAAAATATAAATAACAGCAGTATAGGTATGTTTTGAACACAATGCGACATAATTGTAAACGAGGTACTCCTTTATTAAATACGATTGAGAGTAAAAAGAAAACAATAAGTGAACTGCGTAGCATGCACGAACACATCTGGTACAGAATAAGTACTATCATCTTCCACAATACATGCATAATCTAGTTATCGATTAATATGAGGAAACAGGCTTTTGCATTTTGTATAGCTGAAACTCTGAGTTGAATGCGGCCATAAAACTATTTACCTAATGTTTCCAGTTTCTCGTATCATTGAACTGCGCAGTATGCACGAACCCATCCGGTACAGAATAAGTACCATCATCTTCCACAATACATGCATAATCTAGTTATCGATTAATATGAGGAAACAGGCTTTTGCATTTCATCTTTTGTGTTTTGTGCCAGCATTGGTTTCTCTCCACGCTAGCTGTGCACGTTTGTACACAATAAGTGGTGCGGTACACGTTGTATATGTATCAAATAAACAGGCAAAGGGCTTAATGGTAGTATCTTGAACTTTGTTTGGTTTATTAGGTACCAGGTGTCAAGTTCCACTTGCGTCCTACTGTGCCTGTCAATGCAGAACACCGACACATCACTGCATCTACAATGTGCACTTTTAACATCAGTAATGGAGCTAGGAAAATCGTGTAGCTTGGAGAAAAATTACAAGCTGATTTATACGACCAAGATGCCTACCACGTATACTCTGGAGAAAAAAAGAGTGAGTGGTCCTACTTGTTTTCTACTAGGGTTATTTTGGAGGGTATGTGTGCAAATAAGGATACCAGCAATTCTTCCTCTATTCCGATCAGGTGTTTGTCGCCGGTGATCCCCTTGTCGAGTCATGTTGACTGTCACTGATGTCCGTGGTTACGGCAAGCCATTAAAACCCCATTTGCACCTCAAAACTGAACGCACTCTGTGATCATTTCATTGTCTTATCCCAGGATAGTTTCAATTCAAAGCCATCGCTTGGTTACTCTGCACTGAACCGTATACTTGCCCTCAGTGGCCATGTTACGCAACTCTATATTTATGCATCATATTTGCTACAAATGTTCAGTAGCACCCCATGTTAAACCAACAGGACCACTCACTTTTCTTTTCCAGAGTACATTTTGCTGACAGCTTGTATCTGTATTTTGTATAGCTGAAAGTCTGAGTTGAATGCGGCCATGAAACTATTTACCTAATGTTTCCAGTTTCTCGTATCATTGATCCCAATATTAACTCAAATATGAAAAAAATAGAAATATTGTAATTTAATGTACATAAATGTATATAACCCATATATAAGGCCTATGTATTGACTCATGGTATATTAACAATTTCTGTGAGAAAACCACATTACACGTGATACCTGCCACAGGAAACCTTCCACAGTCACGACCACAAGGGTTCGCGGTCGGTAAACTTGTGTCAGAAGCCTTGTCTTTTCAGGTTATCCCTGACATTAGTATGAGTACATTCCCCTTTTTTAGCTATTGACAGCAGAAGGTTACGCTAAGTGTATTCAGACTTTTATTTGGCCGATTGTGACAGTAAGAATTTGAGCACATGCATAATACAGTTAGTTTTGGTTAAGTGCAATGAATATACCTGCTGTTCACAACAAGCACAAGCTATGGTGATTACCGCGTTACTAAATGTTACATCTTTACGTGTATTTTGCGTAATATAAATAAATAAATAAATAAATAAATAAATAAATAAATAAATAAATAAATAAAAAGTAAATAAATAAAAAATACAGTTACCAGTAATATGAAGATAGCTGATGCATTTTATCTACATTTACATATATAGGTGACCTCTGAGATATACATTTTGGGAAATTATAAAGGTACAAGACAGCAGATCATTAACATGAATTTAGATTTTGGAGTCCGCTAAGGCTTGGTTGCACAGGCAAGAAATTAGATTGGATATGTCCATCTACCTCAATGATTTCTAAACACTCAAAAGATTAAATCATTTGTTCATTGTAAATTTTTTTGACCATAGTTTATTTTCCATCAAGATGCGACAGAAGCAAGTTAATAAGCAGGAATGTATGTAATAACAAATTTGTCACTTGTCATTGCCCATACCTGGGCATTGACGAGTTTGTAAGAAGGCTATTTGTCACAAGTTTTATAGGTGCCACTAGAAGCGAAATACTTTCTGTATCCTTCCAAAAGGGGGAAGTTGGTCTATCCATTACCCTAACCTAACCTATCAAGTTACTGCATTGCATGATGAATCATATTCAAAGTATACTAGCGCGAGGCAATATGAAATACATAAATAAATAAATAAATAAATAAATAAATAAATAAAATAAATAAATAAATAAATAAATAAATAAATAAATAAATAAATAAATAAATAAATAAATAAGGAAGGAAGGAAGGAAGGAAGGAAGGAAGGAAGGAAGGAAGGAAGGAAGGAAGGAAGGAAGGAAGGAAGGAAGGAAGGAAGGAAGGAAGGAAGGAAGGAAGGAAGGAAGGAAGGAAGGAAGGAAGGAAGGAAGGAAGGAAGGAAGGAAGGAAGGAAGGAAGGAAGGAAGGAAGGAAGGAAGGAAGGAAGGAAGGAAGGAAGGAAGGAAGGAAGGAAGGAAGGAAGGAAGGAAGGAAGGAAGGAAGGAAGGAAGGAAGGAAGGAAGGAAGGAAGGAAGGAAGGAAGGAAGGGAGGGAGGGAGGGAGAGAGAGAGGGAAGGAAGGAAGGAAGGAAGGAAAGAAAGAAAGAAAGAAAGAAAAGGAGGAGGAGGAAGGAAGGAAGGAAAGAAGGAAGAAAGAAAGAGAGAAAGAAAGAAAGACTCAGTATCTTTGAACATGCATAATATCTGATCGAATTCTTAGTTTCGTTGGGCATTAAATACTATGTATTCTATAAATATTCAAAACCAGTGCAATACATACATACAAAATACAAAAACAGTGCTATGTTACACACGGAAATGAAAAAAAAAAATATTGGTAATTGGTTTGTGAATCATCACAACAAGCATATTATTGTCTTTGTAATGGAGGTTTCTCTAATTATACGTAAAAATATTTCCAATACCGATTTGATGATTGATAAACCAAGAGGTTGTATTGCTTAGCATATGCCAGCATTGTGGGAACCTGCCTTTTTAATTAATGGATTCTGTAAAACACATGTTAGCAACAATTGAAAACCCCTGTCGTTTTTGTTTGTTTGTTTGTTTTATCCCCTTTATACATACTTCAATGCGTGTCTGCATATTGCTATTTACCCAGTGGCCAGTATTAGGTCGTTCATATCCTTCTGTGAACAAACTGGCAAGCTTGTACAAGTAGTCGGGGGGAGTGGCGTCCTTGGGCTCTGAGGCCATCCTTTCGACGGCACAAGTCAATCCGAAATAACTGTATGCCTTCCACCAATATATACATATGAATCTATTGTATCTTTTTTTCAGTTTTTCTAATTTGCTTAAAATGATATGAATTTCAAAATGTCGGGGCAAATTCGAGGAGTATCAACATGTGAAAAAGACACTTATAACACAATGAACAATTCTCATGTACAACTACTGTGGATATATGTATATATTAACTTTCAACTGTCATCGCCGAAATTCGGCAAAGGTCAAAACTATATATATATATATATATATATATATATATATATATATATATATATATATATATATATATATATATATATACATATATATATATATGACCATTTTTGACAGAAAAATTTATTCCTTACTGACAAATTATATATCTGCAGTGTTAATTTCGAGGTTGTACCAATTCTAATATACCTCGAAGAACTGGTCTGTCCATTTTCTTTACTGATGGCACATCATGAATTCAAACGGGGATTCTGGATTATCGATTGTAGTCAAGTTGACATTTATTATATTATATATTGTTCTTTCCCATTCAATGCACAGAAGTATAATTTGCTGCCAACTTGTGAAAACAATAAGTGGTAAAGGCCAACACTATGTTTGTTCAATGTGCCGGATTAAATATAATCAAGTTTTGTACGTGCTTGCACTGCCATTGATTCATCTTTTAACTTTTAAATGTGTACTGATTATTTCGTCCCAAAAATGTAACAAATAGTATTTCATTTCCATGCTCAGCACGAAGCAACCTCGTTTGAAACCAGACACCAGCGTGTTTGAGATATCGTCTGTGAAGATCTTTCTATCCCCTTGTTTATGATATAAGTAAGCGGCAGAGTAATGTGATCTGCTGTGATCTTCATCACTTTTGAGGGAATTTCGTCATGTCCCGTAGCCTCTTCAGGATCTAAGTTTCTCAGTTACCAGATACATATTGCTTAGTTACAGCTTTGAAAGAGAAATATATTAACGTGTCATGCTTTTGAATAGCTGTAGCACTTGTGTGTGTACAAAAATCTGGTGCCCGTGCATCTTGGAAGGCTGGCTGTATTACATTCAATAAAAATTTATCAAAAATCTCACAAACATCTGCCTTGTCTATAAGAGTATCATCATTCTAGAGAAGAATGATGTCCTTTTGTTAGGATTTTTTGTGCGATGAAGAAATGGCTTTATTGTGAGCCAGATATATTTATTGCATGGGCCCTCAGAACGCATCTCTGTAAAACATGTTCTTAGATTTGGGCAGTAATTTCTTTGCATGTACATGGCTCAAATTAAGCAGGGTTTCTTGTACTATTTAGCCACTGATTGCTCAGAGTGTTTATCCTTGGGATTGCCTTTCTCCCATTGTTGTTCATAATGGGAGCCCCTTCCTGTACAATCTTTTTAGTTTTTAAAAGGAGCATGGTCATCATAGATATATGTATACAGATTTGCAAAACATAATACTGATCTTCAAAAATGTCTTTGTCGAAGTATTTTAGGCTTTTGTAGTGAATAAAACCTAGGCGACTTTTTAATATGTGTATTTTTCACTGTGAAAGTCAACAAACTTGAACTTTTGCAAATTATTTTAACATTCCGAATACAACACTTGTACTTCAGTAAGTACAATGAATTGGACCATCCGTACAATTAATTGGACCGTGAATAATTGTAATCCTTTTTTGGTGACAGCACAAAACCTTGCAGCAATAAAATATGTTACCAGAGTGATGCACGTCCACCGGGGAATGCCATTCATGGTTTCACCGGCATCTCATGAGGGTTAGAATGAACCTTTGTTTGTCATGTGGAGAGAGATGTTATCTGCTGCTAATATTTTTTTTTTAATTTTTTATTTAAGAACTAGGATATTGACACGTAATGGCGCCATACTACTATTCAGTAACGCCCTGTCATTGTCCATGAAACCTGTAACTTAAAATAACAACAAGCTAAGTCACATCTTTGTTTCACATGTAATTAGCTTAAAATTCCATTACATCTATTATTGGCATGATAGGGCCAATAGCGGCTCGCAAGGCGTCGACTGATGACTGTCAGTGCTCCGAGAAGCGCCCTATCGTTACAAAATTATGTTTAACACAATGCAGTATGTTCCTTGTCTTTTATTTCGTACCATGTGTAACCTGATCGCACATAAATGTATGTAAATGTAATTAGCATACGGATTGGTTGTATCCTTTTCCTGTTTATGTTATATATATATATATATATATATATACATATATATATATATATATATATATATATATATATATATATATATATATATATATATATATATATATATATATATACAATAGTTATGAGGGTCGCTGTTTTTTTTAAATAACATTACACACATTAATATCGACCCCATTTATGATAATCAAATTCTGGATTTCGCTCATGCTGCGAGAAAATTTTAAATAGAAAAAAAGCCCCGATTCGTGCGCTAGAAATCCCGAAGCTCCACTTCAAAAAAACATAGTTTTGTGTAAGAACATCCAGGATTTTGTAATTATGTAATTATTACCAATACAACTTCTATATGAATGTGTCCCCCTTAGGTATTTGTTCAATTTGAATGATGTTTGTACGTATCTTTGTCCATGATCTGCTCAAAAGCAGCTATGAATTTTTTTTGGTTTAAATGTAAAATTTCAGTTGTATGGTTACATATATTATCACATGTCAGTTGAATTATAATGCAAGTTAGGTAATAAAGAGCAGCATAGCTGGCCACACGCCTGTATACTTTGTTTAAGTTGCAGTTTACAAGAAAAAAACAATTGTAAGCACAAGAGTCAAATTTCAACCATGGTTTCCAGAAGTATTTTTGAGAAGAAAATTAAATGTTCAAGAAAACAAAAAAACTCCACAAGTCATCTAATAAGCATTATGGAGGTAACAATTTATAAATAAAAAAATATAGTATGCCATTGCAAGCAATCTATCTGCCAATCAATTAAACTTGATGTACATCTAATATATGGCTCTATAAAGGTCAAAAGATCAAAATGTATAACAGTCCTAATTATTGTAAAAGTTTATCACATTTATCAGAGAAAGAGTTTAAACTTTTTTTCAACCCAAAGGTCTAGTGCATTTCCGTAAGTTTATCCTGAATAAACAGAAAATCACACTTGTAGCTATGATACATGTTTCCATTTTGGCTGTACGTTTTGGGGCAAAGCTGATTTGGAAAGATTAAGTTGGGTTATAAGAAAATCTTCTTCCTTTTGCCTGGCATAAATAGACTAAGTGCCAAGTACATGATAAATAATAAGTCGATTTGCAAGAGAAATGTGAAGACTTTTGGTTACTAAGATATGATAACATTAAAATAAATATCAACACCCTGCATCATAGAAGTGTGTAGAGAAGTAGGATTGTACTCTATCCAAAAGTTCGATTGTTTTTTCCAGGCACTTGTGAAGGCTTAGCTACCTGTGGTTGCATGTTTGAGCACCGTCTGCACTTTGACATCACAGAAGCACTGAAATGAAATATACAATTGATTTGATTAAATGGTTAGACTTGAATGGAGTCCAAAATCTGGTATTGATTATTATTACCATTACAGTTGTTTAAGCTAATAATTCATTTTTTCGTAGTTACCTGTGAAATATGCTGTCACTTCTGATTTAAAATATATAGAAATTATTTCAGTTTAAATTTTAAACTCTTGAAGGCGACGGTTTTATATCTAATGAAAACGTCAGTGAAAGATAATAACGTGTAAAGCAGAGTGAATGTGCAAAAGCAAGTTGTCTTCCCCACGAAGCACTTTTATGTTTACAGGTTTCTTTTTCATGTATAGGGTCCAAACACTCTAGCACTATGCGTCATGACTTTACATCATACACTGGCCCAGGTGCATTGACCACATTTAATTCAGTACTACAGCACAGCAATGTGTAATAGTTTTCAGGATTTCAGCATAAGGAGGTTTTTAAACACTTTTTTTTCTCCTAAAGTTCAATTAATTTCTGTGTTTAACGTCCTCTTGTTAAAATTAATAACAGAACAAAATATCTGTAAACATTAAATATTGAATCAGAAAAAGTCTTACCTCCATAATCATAAGGTTTCCAGTAGCATATACAATGTACAAGTAAATCTTTTATGTCTTTTCTAGGTTTTCTTTTCAAATTTGCTTGAAACGATATAAATTTTTAAGATTTTGGGATCAGATCGGGGGAAGAAGTGAGTATGTGCAAAAGACACTTATTTTATAATCAATTATAAGTATATTTTATTTTTAGTAATGGCTCAATCGTTCACAACAAACAGCCCAAACTTTGACATATATATATATATATATATATATATATATATATATATATATATATATATATATATATATATATATATATATATATATATATATATATTTGTGTGTGTACATATGTATATATGAGAAAACATTGAATATTCGCTGCATATGAAATTAGTTTATGTGGTTATATTCTTGTGGTTATGGCAGTCCGGAGGTAGCATGAGGAACCGGTCTGTCAATTTCCTTCATTGATGACGCATGAATATATACATCAATTCGGTATTATCTCTATTAATCAAGTTGAAATTTCTTCAAAATTACTTTTTTTCTTTACTTTTTTCCTGTTCATTCAAATAGAAATTATATTTGCCGCCAAAAAGTGATAATAAAAATGACAAAGATTCCGAAGATTCGTATTGTACACTATGAAGTTATTTTTTAAAATGTTCGTGTTCTGTAAAAGGAAAATATAACTAACAGTAGTAAAGTTCTGCTTTGAACGCAATGCAACATAATTGTAAAGCAGGTACTCCTATATTAAATACGATTAACAGTAGAAAGAAAACACCTGGTTAGCTGGCCAGCATGCACGGACACGTCTGGTACAAACTCAGCACTATCCTGCTGGGTTATCGTCCAAAATACATGCGTAATCTAGTCATCGATTAATATGAGGAAATAGGCGTTTGTGTTTTGTCCCAGCATTTGCTTCTATCCACGCCGCCATCTGGTGAGTTGGCTATACACGTTTGTAGACACAAGGAGTCCGGTATATCTCGTACATGTATCAAATGAACAGGCAAAAAGCTTAATTGTACTACCCTGAACTTTGTTTTGTTTATTTGGTGACATGTGTCAAATTCCGAGGACGTCGTACTATGCCTGCCAATGCGGAACACCCACACGTCAGTGCATCTACAATATGCACTTTTAACATCAGCAATGGCGCTAGGAAAATCGAATAGCTTGGAGGAAAAAAAAACAGCCGATTTATACGACCAAGATGCCTACCATGCACGCTCTGGAGAAAAAAAGAGTGAGTGGTCCTACTTGTTTTCTAATCGGTATAGTTTGGAGAGTATGTGTACAAATAAGCATACCAACAATCCTTCCTTCCAATCTGGTGTCTGTCGCCAGTGATCCCCTTGTCGAGTCATGTTGACTGTCACTGATGTCCGTGTAGTGGTTAGAGCAGACCATTTAAACCCCATGTTCACCTCAACACTGAACGCACTCTGTGATCATTTCATTGTCTTATCCCGGGATAATTTGAATTCCATGCCAACGTTTTGCTACTCTGCAATGGACTGTAAAATTAAACTCAGTGAAAATCAACGCAACTCTTTAATTATTCATCATATTTGCTATATATGTTCACATTCTTAGCACCCAATGTTAAACCAACAGGACCGCTCACTTTTCTTCTCCAGAGTACATTTTGCGGATAGCTTGTATCTGTTTTCTGTCTTGCTGGTTATATGAGTTGATTCTATCGAGATTGTGGACGTTCATTTCCACTTGCACAGAATAAACAGCTTCTGTACTATATAACATACCAATTATGTGTGACCAAAGAGGAACAGATTAGAATCAACGCAAATTGCACACGTATACATTTTCTATAGGTTTGCAGACAAACCATATTGCTCCATCTTTGCGTTTGATGTAATACATAACTATTTGCATTGAAACACACTTCAACTTTTCCAACTGCCACTTTTTTGTTTAAAGCGTACTCTAGACAAAACATTATCAATATGAATATATTTCCTCGACAAACATAAAGAATAAAGTACACCGCTTTGCATATCCAAATGTATGATAACTAAAGGGCTGCAGGTACGGCCCATGCTCAGGCTACCAGTAGTTTTTTAACCAAAAAATTAAGAATTGCTGGTACATGCTGTCTGGTCCATATTGTAATCCATAAGAAGGCATCCATAAAATGTTATGATAATTACATAATACGAACAATTGGATGGAAAGCAGCAACATCGTGTTTACAACTTGTCTGGCTGTGTTACTGGGGAGCACGTGTACAATGAAAAAATAATCAGCTTCATGTGAGTAACAGTTATGCATGTGCGCGTGTAATACTGCTATTTGTCTTCTTTTAATCAGGCAAAAGAGGTTCATCTTGAACACACTGTTTACAGGTCCACCTAAAATACTGCGCTCCCAAGGTAAAATCAAACCTAATAACTAGGTTTCAACAAAAAAACGAAAATGTTGAACAATCATTGGCCTCAATATGTCCCTGAAAAGTGAGTTAAAATTGATTAACACCACTGTACATGATATTTTTGTTTGTTGAATTACATTTTCTTTATGCGTCCTCCTGTATTCCTTAAATGGCTGATGCACAGATGTATCTAAAAACAAAACAAATTTATCAAAATTATGCTATATGTTTTAGCTGGAATTGTGATTATAATTTCATGTTCATAACGTCTTCTTTGATTTCGACAGATCTTGGTGACAATGTACTCATCTGTCCTTCCAACCAGCATGAAAAGCATAATATGAGCCATATCAAATAAAAAAAATTAAAAAGGGCACAAAAAGAACAGTTTATGCCGCAAAAATTCCCTGTTGATTTTCTAGGAAAGGGACCGAGAAACAGTTCCTCTTTGGCTGCACAAGCACAGCACTTTTCCCACCTGTCACCAGCATGTATTTTTCAATCAGAGTGAGGCTAAGGAACTTTTTTACTTTCTTGCTATTTCGTTATTTTGTAGAGTTAGGAACAGTGTAATCGAAAATGAATCGGAAAAGAAAACCCTCGATTAGAGAATAGTCACATAATTCAGTAATATTACAAAGTGCTATTGGGAAGTGGCTTGCAATATGCATACATCTTGTTATCAGTAAAGAGGGTTTCCTACCTTTTTTGTTAACTCCTGAAACCTTTTGAATTGTGTACTCACACCAGATCTTTCACCTGTTCCACTGCTACCGTAGCTGGAAAAGCAACACCACCGGACCAGAACGAAACCAACCAAAATTTGTGTCCGGCAAGACAAGTAAAATGGGGCCAAATGAACAATTTTTGTTCACGTAAAAATACATTCAGCATTGTCGTCTGGAACCATATACACAAATAATCTTAATTTGTTAAAAAATTTAGAATCAAAAGTAAGACTAATATTTTTATCACACATTCCTCAATCCTGGGTCGCATTGACAATTGTAGTGTGAACCAATCTCTGTAATGGGTATTGTACAAAGCATTTGATTAATGTTTCAGGATTATGGCTGAATCTTAATTTCATCCAGATTTTGTTCCAATTTATCAGATAAAACACTGGATTAAACTGAGATTAATTTAATAAAATAAAAAATATTGAAAAAAAAAGTTAATATTGGAACCCAAAACGGTTGTTGTCTATTCCTGTAAATTTTGATTGATATATTAGGCCAAGGATAAAGTAGTTCAGGGTCAAAGATGCACCAATTTAATTTTAGCATCAAAATCAGGATCAAATCAAATTCTTTGTGAATACGTCCACTGAAGTTAAAGGTAATTCTTTATGAAATTTGGCAAATAGTGGGATATGCCATATGTATATAAAACTTAACCTTCGGTTGACCTAGAAATGACCTTGAACACATAGCTATAAACAGATTTCTGTGTCAATTTTCTCGCAGATATAGAAACATACAATCAAAATAGCCATTTTATTTGAAAACAATGAAGTGTGAGGACTACTTTGAAAAATGTATTAGGCATATACTCAAAAATTAACAGATCTAGAAAATTCTGGGCCAACAATGACTATTTGGGCTAAAATTTCAAATGGACGTAATCTCCTCAAAGCAGAAGATATCAAATTATTGAGCGCAAGTCATGTGTTTCACCTGTATTATAGACAGATGTGCGCCTGTTAGGTTACAAATTAAATAAACTATTGCAGAATACTCCATTGTACATTTTTTTTCATTTAAAATAAAAAAAATGAAAATGTTTGACGCAAAATGTAATGCAACTTATTCTCTTCGGTTTTTGGGCTTTCTTGATATAAATATGTCAAAAAGAAGAAAAAAAGGCAAAAAACGAATAATCCATTACTTTGATGCTAAAGTGACCGTCAAGGTGACTTCAAGATCATCTCAATGTCATTACGAATGTCCAAAATTTGGCAACATGTATGATCTATCAACATTCCAAGTTTCATCACATATAAATTTCCTTACCATAGGTTTCCAGCATATCCCCCAAATATGTCTATTGTAAGGCCAACGTTTGGCTTCATTGGCCCCAAAAAGTTTGTTGGACCAAATCAATTTAGAATTGCCCCCCCCCTCCCATCAAATGTAAAGAAATAAAACGTAGTAAAATGTAGATAAACAGCAAATAACAAACAGGTCCTCAGATATGCAATAACTATGGGTTGCCAGGTTTGCTGTTTCAAATCAAATGCCTAAACCCAACTCCATTCCAGAATGCTTGCAGTATAATGGAACAAAATATGAAGCTAGAAATACAGACCATATGAGCAGATAGACATTAATTGCTTATTGGACTAGGACACCATGGTTTAACATTCATTACAGCAAAGAGCAAGCAAATTTTTTTATTTTTGTATGTTTGTTTTTGTTTTGTTTTGTTTTGTTTTGGTATCGCTCTTGACATGTGATACTCTTCTCAACCTGGTGCATCTGATACACATGTACAGTAGACACGAATGTGTGGTTACGTACGTGTCTTATATATTCAACCAAACGGTAATCGGGAGCAATGGGAGCTTCTCGAGTACATGCAGAGAGAGCAAGCAAAGGAATGCGGCCACGAAACTATTTAATTAATGTTTCCAGTTTCTTGTATCATTGATCCTAATATCAACTGAAATATGAAAAGAAGCTATAGATTGTAATTAATGTACATCAATGTACATAACCCATATATAAGGCCTATGCATTGACCCATGGTATATTAACAATTTCTGTACGAAAACACATCGCACGTGATACATGCATGCCACTGCAAACCTTCGATAGTCACGACCACAAGGTTCCGCGGGTTGGTAAACATGTGTCAGAAGCCTTGTCTTCTCAGGATACCCGTGACATTAGTATGAGTACATTCCCTTTTTTCGTTGTTGACAGCATAACGTGAAGTGTATTCAGACTTTCGTTTGGCCGATTGGGACAGTGCCAATTTGAGCGCATGCACATCACTGTAAGTTTTGGTTAAGTGCCATGAATATGCCAGCTGTCAATCATAAGCACAAGTCATGGTCATTATCATGTTACCAAATGTTACATCTTTATGTGTATTTTGCGTAATAGAGTTACCAGTAATATGAAGGTAACTGATGCATTTTACCTACATTCATCATACGTTGGTGACCTGTGAGATATACGTTTTGGGAAATTATAAAGCTACAAGGCAGCAGATCATTAACAATTAATTTAGAATTTGGAGTTCGCTAACGCTTGCTTGCACAGGCGAGTAATTAGATTGCATAGACCCATCCACCTCAACAGTTTCTTTACACTGGAAAGCTCAGGTCACTAATAGATTTAAAGAATGGGCAGTATGCACGCAAACATCAAGATGAAACTGAGTTATAAAGCTTACCTTGGTTAATACACAATTTTTTTTGTTTAATAATAGGAGCGTGAAACAAGCTGTGAAGCTTTTATGAGTCCCGCTCCATAGTTCCATGCTTATAAAGTGTCTCAAGGAAATCGACTTTCTTACACATTCAAAGCCAGTACAGTAGTATTGAAAATAAAGATAAAGAAATAAAGTTGAAAAAAAAATGCTAGGGCGATAATTTATCGGTAGCTAATCTTTCTGTTTTTCGAATGAACTTTTGCACACTCAATTAACTTTAAATCCCAGTCTGTGGATTTTTTCGCAGCACCAGATGAAAGGATATGTGTGTTTACAATGATCTGGGGCTGAGAAGGTCCGAAAGGTTCTGGGTGTAATGTGCTATATTCCTAGCATTCAGTCAAGGAATGGGTAAACACTCTCTGCGGATGCTACACAGGCACATCTTAGCGAATCTATAAACCCATGCTGAAACATAGGGCCATTAAGATGACAATAGTTAAGACGTATTCGGATATGACAAATTTCAGTAGGTCTGTTTTCTTCATAATAACACAGAGGAGCATGTTTATTGTCAGGACTTAGTCTATTTGAGAATACCTGAATTGTTTCGAAGTTTTTTGTGCGCTCATCTAAGTTTCGCCAGCTGTGGATAGTGGCAAGGGAACTGGACTTGCTACTTTGTTCAGATTAACAGGGTATTCAGTGATAAATTCCTCACTTTCCTTGTTAAAGCAACCCTTGTCCTGCCAGGCAATCTATAATATACATGTATGCGTCATCTTTTAATCTAGAACAGAAGGAGACTTTTGGAATCTGTCTTTCCTGTTTTTATGTCAGCGTTTCTGTTCTGTCAAAATTAGCCTTCAGTATGCGGTATGCACGTTTGTACATAATGGACAGTGTTGTATTACTGTGAGCCGTATCAAATAAAGACACAGGTCGGGTTTACGGTATTATGTGTTTCTTTTATTTGATATCATTTTATAAATACTATGGGCGTGCTACCATACCTACGGATTTAGAACACCCATACGTCACCAGATGCACAATGTGCTCTTTTGTCGTACGTAATAGAGATGGAAAAATAGTGCGGTTTAGAGGTAAATCTATGCTGGCTAAAATGACTATGATGCCTTTCACATATTTTGCGAACAGCTTGTATCAATAGCTTGTGGAGCTGGAGCTGTTGTTTGATTACATAGAGCATATGAACAAAATGGCGCACACTAGAAACGATACAGTGATACACGTATAAATTGTTTATGCGTGTGCTGACATACCATAATTTCTTCATCCTATACTGGCCGAATATTTTACATGTTCTTGCCCTGAGGAAAATATATCCTCAGTAAATTATAGTCACCCTTACAGATAGCAAATTTCTTTTTCTTCGCGAGGGACCAGCATAGATCAGTCTACATGTGGACATATTTTACGACATTGTTCGAATAAATACGGATGAACAAGATTAAATAAAGTTTAGAACTGATGTAGGTATATGTATGTACGTACGTATGTGTGTATGTATGTATCAACTCATCAAAGTTGTTCGTACCCCTTCGTAATAAAGTGTACTCCACACAAGATATGTTCAACATGAATATATTTCCTCGATAAACAAAGAAAATGAAGTGCACCACTTTGTATGTTCAATTGCATTGTAAAATGATAAATAAAGGGTTGTGTGAACAGGTTATGCTCAGCGGACCATTAGTTTTCACCATTCATGAAGAACAGTTTCGCATATAATAGTGCAAACCTGGTATGTAACCTTGGAAACAGATCAAGGATGTCCATCTTAAACACATTTTCAACAGGCCAAGTGCAAATAATTCCCTGCCAAATTTGAACTAAATATAATAGATAGGTTTTAGGTAAAGGACGAACATGTAGAATTTTAGCCATTGACTTTTTTCTGACCTTTCGACTTCACTGAGAGTCAAACGTAAAAACTCCAGCAGAAACCCCATAGATATAATCCTATTACCGTTCAACAGTATGCACACATGAAGTACCATAACCCAGATATCAAGTAATGCTCCGTGTGTGCACTGATACTGCATCAAAGTCAAATCTCCACACTTCATTGAAATACCTATATTTGATTAACAAAATTGATTTAACAAGTATAAAAACTAACCTGAAACATGTTTCAAAGACATCTGTGGCATCATAATGCAGCAAAATTTAATAATAACTGCACTGTGAAATGATCGTAAACAAATATAGATAAAAAATTGAAAATCTGGTGAAAACACTAAAGTGTCGATGTACCTACAAGTATCCCAATGCAATTTTGGTTGTTTCTGTAGGAGATGTATAAACATTTTGCCATATATTTGAAAAAAATAAACGAAATACATAAATAAAGAGATGAATGAATATATAACAAGAGACCCAGCGAACAGATAAATAATAAATATAAAGATAGAGATAGACAGACAGACAGACAAACAAAACAAAAATTAATCAAATAAATATGTAGATAGATAGATAGACAGATAGATAGACAAATACCTAAATAAATAATTAAATAGATAGATAGATAGGTAGATAGATAGATAGATAGATAGATAGATAGCTAGCTAGCTAGATAGATAGATAAATAAATAAATAAATAAATAAATAAATAAATAAATAAATAAATAAATAAATAAATAAATAAATAAATCCACTAATAAATAATAAATTTTATAAAAATAGATAAATCACTGGAGCATGATTTATTGAACCAAAAGCAGTACCAATATCCTCAGGATACATCCCACCAAATTGTATGTGAACCTGTCGGAAAGTTTTCATTGAAAAGACTGGAATTGTTAATAGCGATTTTAATCTCGATTGAGTTCCACAGCAATCAATATGAATAGGCTGATGAGTATCCAAATTGAATTGAAAATCATTAAAATTAGGATTCATGTGCGTCAACTATGTTTGACCCTTGCAGAGGGCATCATTCTTCCAAGTTCCAAAATTATGAGAGTGATTGATTTGGAGTAGTTTTTGAAACTTTGGAAAACAAACACCTTCCCCCCCCCTTCCCAAAATCACTACAAAATCAGAAAAAAAATCTCCATCAATTGCAAAAAATAAGGTCTTTGGGTGCTCATAATCATTCCTTTGCACTTTTGAAGCAATGGTGAAGCAGTTTTGTAAAGGATGTATGCAAAAATGTGTTAAAAGAATGAGTTTGAAAAATCATTACTAATCCAAAGTGACTAAAGCAAAGTGGTATGGATAAACCTGGTAGAGAATTGCCCATGGTAAAGCCACAATAGATGCACAACAAGTTTAAAGGGGAATCTTGCCAGGCATCAAAAATGTACATATGAAAATACAGTGGTCGATTGACCGTCATATAAGCTTAGCTGACAAGTCAACTGACCGAAAAACTGATAAGTATCACAGTACGTTGTATAATTGTTTGCTAAATCATGTTTTCTTTGTGCATCCTTCTTTGTCCCCGTGACGGTTGACGCAGGCGTCTCTCCGCTAAAAACGAAATTGGTTTACATTGTGATGCTACATTTGTTTCTTTCTAAATGTAAGGACAATTTCATGTAAGTACGATCGTCTTTTTACTGGAATAAAACCTGGTGAGAATACATTTACCCTTCCTTCAGACAAGCCCCAAAAATCTTACGCTAACTGTTTAAAAATATAAGTTCCAAAAACAACAAAAAAAAAAAACAAAACAAAAACCAAACCAAAAACCACCCCCCCCCAAAAAAAACCCCGACACAAAGTAATTGACCCCCTCCCCCCAAACCGCTACATTATAATCTAGGATGAAGACGATAAACATTAAACATCTCTTCTTTGGCTGTACTATCAGAGTCATTTTCCTACCTGGTGACCTGGTGCATGAGTCAATTACATAAGCCACAGGAAGCGCTTCCATTTTGTGTTTTTAGTAATTTTATAGGATTTATTTTGCAACGCTGCGAGCCAGCGTACTCTGAAATGAAACTGAAAAACCAGAAAACAAGCGATAACAGAATAAGAACAAAGTTCACATGCCATATTATAACTGCCTCCTGGGAAGTGTCTTGCAATCTGCATACAGTTTAATTTAAATGAGGACGCATTTTTATTTTTCAATAGAACTCCTTAAATCTATTCAATTTTGTTCAGACACCAGTCCAGGCACCTACTCCACTCTTACCGATTCTTACTGACGAAACCAACAAAACCACATCAGTGCCAAAGAGACAAAATGTCGTCTGCACTGACACATTATAGGTTTGTTGCACCAAACCAATAACAAATTGCCCTTAATTGATTAATTAATAGGTACCAAAAACAAACAAACAAACTAACAAACAAAAAACAAAAAAAAAAAACAAAAAAAAAAAAAAAAAAACAACAAAAAAAAGCCTCAGGTATACAATAATGATGGGTTAATGGTTTGGCTATTTAGTTAAGCAGCCTAAATCCAACTGCATTCCAGCCACTTGCATGGAACGAACAATTGTGAAGCTACAATCTAAGCAATATAAGCAGATGGAAGTATATTGCTCTTTAGAGCAGCACGTCATGGTTTACTGTTCGTTCAGAAAGAAATAAGTCAAATGTGTTGTTTGTACATATCGGATCTTTATATCAATTCAAATATGATAAAGTTAAAATTATATGTTAATACACACAGACACACATATGTATATAAACTACTCAAAACTTATAACTCTCCACTTATTTACTTGTATATAATTAAATAATGAACAAATATTTTGGAATTTCAGTATCACATATTTTATCTACATACTCTTGGTACAGCGTTAACAGAAAAATGACCATCTTAAGGAGTCCATGCTTCACTGCACATGACTGGTTTTAAGTGAAAGTCAAAATTTGAAGTTCGCAACATTAGATTCAATGAAACCTGAAGTGGGTAATCAAGTTTTTGTTTATCACAGAAGACTTGTCTCAATGATTTGATCATCAGCACATCACAGTATGCTTGTTGAACCATGGTAAAGTCAATATTTTGTGTAACCACCTCGGTTGCTATGGCACTGCTGGCACCTTCTCCTCATGCTGAATACAAGCTTATGCTGTATGCTTTACTTCCCAAGGCAAACACTGAACAGTCAAGCCCATGAGTATCTTCGGATTCTAAGCATTACAAACCTCCGTCGACTCAGGTTAGCCCTTGGTATGAGCTCATTCTCGAATCGCCCAGAGTGTATTCATGTTGATTTGAATAATGATCGTTTTTAGCTCAGCTGAGCCTATGGGATGGTCAGTCGTCCGTTGTCCATCTGTCGTCCACCCACAATTCACATATTCAACTCCAAAACAACTTACCAGATTTTATGTACCTTGGTGGGTCTTCATTAAGTCCGTTAAAATGGTCATACTCCAGTGATGTATGGATTTTTTTACTTTTTTGTTCATCTTGGCCACATTTTGAAATTTCTTCTCTGAAACCTCTTGGCCAAATGACTCAAAATTGTAAAGGAACATTTGAGAGTATGGTATCTGGAGTTACACGGTATATGGTTGACCTTGACCTAATTTTCAAAGTCAAAGGGTACTTAGGTGTATTTAACTCAACCCATAATAACTTGAGAACCACCTCAGGCAGGACATTATGTTTTACATGGTTATGAGCTTCTTGAGGGCCACACAGAGTGCATGAAGAACCTTGACCTCATTGCCAAGGTCACAGGACGACTGACATGAAATTTACTATTCACTTGAAAACTTAAGATCTGTTGTTATTGCCCTTACCTATACATGGAATAGTTTGTCAGCAGCCAATTTTCATCAGCTTTTGTAGTACAATTGGAGCCAAGTCACTTTCTATATCCTTCCAGAAAGGAGATATCCTGCTCAATACCACCAAGCCGTCACGTTACTGCATTACTTACATTATTATAACCAAACAAGTATTTTTGAATGCAGACTACTTAATGGAAGACGTCTTACATAGTTTGGCCCAACATGATTGTCTGATCTGTGTATTCTGAGACCGATAACAATATTGAATACTGGTACTAATTTGATTTCATCACAATCATGACAGATGGATGTTAGACGGCACCCTACTAATAGATCTTGCATGCTGTGGCAAGTGTCTCTCTTCGAAATTTTCTTGCTTTTAAACAAAGCAATATTTTATTAATCAATTTAAATTAATGTCTTTCACATTCAATTTCCATCAATATGTAAAATTTACAATTCAATTCCTCGTTTCATTGGACAATAAATATGAACCATTTAATGAGCATTTAGTACAGTATAAATGAATATCTTCAAAAACAATGCAAAGCTGAATCTTTTTCCCGCAAAAGCAATAAATGATTAACAGGTGTGAATTAGCATTTATAACATATTGTCTTGTGTAATAGAGGTTTCTCCGATTACCGTCATGACATGTTGCCATTAAAGGTTCGACCATCGATAGACCAAGAGGTTACGTTGCTAAGCATATGACAACATTGTTGTGACAACCAGTCTTCCTAATTAATAGTTTCTGCAGAACGCGCTAAAGTGACGTTTGAGTGCGTAAGTCATGGCTACATCATTTTCAGTTTTTCTTGTTGGTATCGCTTCATATATATATTCAGATGACGTCTGCATGTTTTATCAATTTGGCCATGTATGAAGTTGTTCTCTGCCTTCTACCGCCGACTTGCCACACGTCTGAACAAATTCTGGCCACATCAGTGTCGTGGGACCAGGAAACCAATATTTCATGGGGTAACAGTCAATTGCCAATGAATATATGAATCTTCATCACTGCATACATTGTTTCCACATTTCTTGTTTTAATTTGCTTGAAACGATACACATTTAAAAATGTTGTGGTCAGATTAAGGGGGCAGGATCATATGAATGAGACATATATGTAATCGAACACTGGTCCCACAGCCTATACGTCCTACAGTCCATTTGTTTCAGATGTATGTAAGTATGTACGTTTGTATGTATGCATGTACGAATGGATGGATTTATGCTGGTACATGTATGTATGTATGTATGTATGTATGTATGTATGTATGTATGGATGGATGTATGTGTGTGTGTGTGTGTGTGTGTGTAGGTCTATGCCGAACTATTTATGTGTGATCTATATTCTCACCATACACAGATTCCTTTATTATAATAATAACAATAAAAACGAATTGTACAGTCAACGAAATATACATAGAAATTATTGTATTTACCAATGGCATTCTGTGCAATTTACATTTTTCTTACATAATTTTTTTCAGAGATGCCCTGTCCAACGCAATAAAGACAGCAAGGAGAGGGAATTCAGGGGAAAGAGAATACAGATGGGGTCACAGGGACAATAGGGACCAGGGCAATATGGAGAGCTCGGGGATATGATATGAGTTAACAAGGAAAGGGCATACAGGGGCAGGGACAATATGAACATGAAGGAAATCAAGGACGGGGTAACGAAGACGCACAATAGAGACTGGTATAACATCGGACATCAGGAACATGCAAAGGTGGGACAGGGAAAAAAGGGAAAGAGACAATAGGGACAGATACAACATGTGGACGACATTAGGGACAATGACAGTGAGATAAGAAGGGCAGCAAGAGGACAAGGAAGAAGGGACAGGAACAATAAGGTAAGGGACTTTAGGAAGAGGCGCATCAGGGACAAAGAAAGAGGAACAGGAACAACAGCAGCGATTAGCAAAGAGACAAGGATAGTTTGGAGACACGAAGAACAGGGACAAGAGATAGCAACAAAGGGTACCTGAGCAACAAGAAATGGACAATAGATACAAGGACAAGAACGACAACATAGTTAGGAGCAAAACCACCAGGAACACAATGACCACCAGAACATGAACATCAAGGAGAGTACAAGGACCTCTTGTTCCTGTCTGTAATGTTCCCACTACCCTGTCTGTCCCTGTTACAATTACTGTCACTATTGCCCTTGTCCTTTCTATCCCTGTTTTGATGTACTTATTCTATTGCCCTTGTCCCTTTCCGCAGCATCCGTATTGCTGTTTCCCCTTTCAATACTGTTTTTGTCTCTGTCTTATTGTCGTTGTTGCTATTGTCCTATGGTCCTTTTCCTGTCCCTATTGTCCTTGACCCTCTTGTCCCTGTCCTTTATGCCGCACTTGTATTGCTGTTTTTCTTGTGCGTTTTATCTCCCATTGTACACCTTGCTTCATCTCATCTGATCTCATTTCAACTCACTTGTCCTCATCTCGGCTCTCCTGATCTCACCTTATCTCGTTTTGACAGTGCTCTTCCAAAACATCTAGGCATAGCGGCAGCATACATATTTGGGCTAAATTCGCTTAGTATGTTTTTTTAAAAATTATTTTTATTATTTATCCCATATTGACCACAACGCGACCTTATTCTAAGGTAGGCGCTTCTACATTAAGATACTCACAAAGTAAAAACGTGGCTCCAATTCGAGGCCAAATATCTTTGCAACATTCTTTATGCGGATATATATACATATATATATATATATATATATATATATATATATATATATATATATATATATATATATATATATATATATATATATATATATATATATATGTGTGTGTGTATCTTTCATTTGAATTTCTCAGCTTCCCTACTTTTGATCAACAATAGGACGAAAAGAACTGGTAAACTGGACAGTATGCACAGAAACATCTGGGGCAAACTAAGTCATAAAGCTTCCGTCATCATAAAAGCGGCCCTTGTCCTGCCGGGTAATCTTCCATAATACATGTGTAAAACTTGTAATTCAGATAGTAATCGAGCTTTTGGATTTTGATCTTTGTGTGTTTTTGAGTCAGTATTGTTTTCTGTCTGAACCTTTCATCTGAAAGTATGCACCTTTGTACATAATGGGTAGTGTTAGTTTCCTTGTGGCTGTACAGATAAGCACGCGTGTTGGCCTCGTGATATTATGCAAAACGGTTTTTACTTTATTTGATACTATTTCAAAGATAAGATGGCTATCCTACCATGAATTCCAATGCAGAAAACAGCACGTTACTGGATCTACAATATGTACATTTGTCACACTAATGCAGAAATAAATAGTTTTGCCGCTTGGGAGCAAAATACAAGGTGACCTGAGTGATTGAGAGGCATACCATATGTTTCACGTACAGCCTGTGTCAATAGTTTGCGTGGATGGAGTTCTAAATTGCATATGGGCCTATATTTCTACATGTATGGCATAAAGCAGCTCGACTAGACAGCATTCCCATCACTTGCTAACCAACGGCACCCCACTGGAACCGATGTAAACCATACATGTATGAATACTTTGTAGGTTTCCTGATTTGCCACATCTCGCCATCCTGGATGATGGTGTAATGTGTCGCATTTTCATTGAATAAGGTGCTGCTATGCATACATCAATACCTTATATGTATAATATATGCATACACACACACACACACACACACATATATATATATATATATGTATATATATATATATGTATATATATATATATATATATATATATATATATATATATATATATATATATATATATATATATATATATATATATATATATATATATATATACTTAACAATAAGGGATAATGTAAAATAAATTTTGCAAATTACATGCATGTTAAATGTATTTCATCATTTTAGAAATACCCTGCACTGTCAAAATGAGTGGCAGCATTAGGTCCCAACAGCCAGCTAATAGTATTGGCAGTTGGTGGTGGTTGCATGGTGGGTGGCCAGTTCAGGGCCGGATTGAAAAGATATGGATACCTTCAGGCACCAGTAACACTGTTGACAAATGTTGAGGTGTCTCGGCCATGTGTGGGACCAACATAATTTGGAAATATGGGACTAGGCGTCTGTCTGTCTTTATGTATGTATGTATGCATGTATATATGTATATATGTGAACATGTATCACCTTCTTAGACTAAAATTTTTTTGTTTCAAAATGTACTCCGGTAAAAAAATCCTCATCATGAATATAATATTTCTCAGAGAAATGAATATACCATTTGGTATATCCGAATGCAAGATAACCAAAGGGTTTTAGGGACAGCTGATACTCAGCTCACCTACGTTTTCCTGCCAAAATTAGGTCCGTAGTGAGCTAGGCAGTGCCATAGTTTAGGCTGAGATCAGCAATTTATCACAAGAAAAAAATTCAACGAGTATCAGATGCTGAATGACCTTTATAGAAATCAATAGAAATGGAAGTATACTAGTTTATGATAAGTACCTAGAAAGAAACAACAGGTTAAAAATCAGAAGTGCACAAGTACTCGATCTGGTGTACAAATACTTGGCTTTCTGAGTGTAAACACTTCGACCAAGGTTCAGCTCAGCCTCGGTAGCAACTTTGCAGACGCAAAATGCAATATTGGTCTCGGCCGTGTAGATCTTGTTTCGTAGTCAAAATCATAACCGTGTGAAATAAGAGCTGTAGAACCGCTATAAGTATGCCATTTCCGTCTAAAGGCAATGCACTTCAACCTTTACATTTTGACCCCAAACCACAATGAAGTCTTCACATTCAATCCAAATCATAATCTACCACAAAATCAGCAAAGGCATACATTAACCTGAGGAACACACAGCGTCAAAAGACCCTGACAAGACATGACTCCAGACATTAGAATTTAACAATGGTAACACAAAGTCTTTCACTGGACATAATCGCATGCACACAATGTCTTGATTGATGAAATACTGGAAACCAAAACACCATTTCATGGAAAAAGAAGCAGACAAAGGTTTTCAATGATATTGACAAGACTATGAACCATTTCACCCTTATCAGATTCACGTACCAATTTCCATACCAGTACAAACTAGTCCTTGCCGTCCATAAAATGTCCATATCATAGATAAATCTATTAAAATGAAAGAGAATATCTTCAAACTGATTTGGAACAGGTTACCAACAAAACGTTAGCAGTAACGTAAACCAGTTGTTCTTCTTGAGCATATTTCCTGAAGGCCCACCTAAAGTACATACTTGCTAAATGTGAAATAAATCTGGTAGATAAGTTTTACGTGGAAGTGAAAGTGGTGGTATTTAGTCATTGACCTTAGACTGATCTTCAAGGTCATTCAAGTTGAAATGTGAAACGTAAAAACACCAGAAGCATCTCCAAATATTGCAACTTAGGCATTGCCATATACGGGTTCGATAGCAAATATACAATATACTAAGATGCACCATTAACCAGATATAAGACAATGTATCGTATCTGCACTGATGCAATATACAGGACAAATATGTCAGTATTGACCTCCAGCTTTGATTAAAAAAATCACTTTTACTGCATTGGCCGCCATCAAAATCACTTAATTCCGTCCATAATTAAAGTCACATTACCAACTGAACCAAGTTGATTAAGCTAGGTATCAACACTCAGTTGAAACCCTTTTGAAACAAATCGGTGCTCTGATATTGCAGAAATATCTAATATGGCTTTACTGCAACAAAAAAAAAAAAAAAAAAAAAAAAAAAAAAAAAAAAAAAACCGGTCAAAATAAGGGTCTTGGGGGTATAGAGAAGTGTCCAAATGCAATTTCGACACAATTGGCGAATCAGTTGTGGAAAAGATATATGGGATTTTGCCCAAAATATTCAATCAATCAAACAATCTAGCATGACCTATTATACCAAATCAGTAGCAACTCACCTAGGGTGCATAGCCACCAGATTTGACATGAAACTGGAAGACAGTTTCGAGTTGAAAATATGAAATGTGTAGCATAAGCTGAATTTTAAAGAAGTCCGAGATAAAGAAAACAAAGAAAACCTCGTTAAAACAACAGAAAATTTGTAGTGTTATCAATGCAACAAATAGGCACTGGGGTACGACAGTGTGCCTGAGGAAGTACGAAGCAATTGAGCAAATGGTTTTTGAGAAGATTTTAAAGCAGGATTAAAAAAAAGCAAAAAAAAAAAAAAAAAAAAAAAAAAAAAAGTTCATTAAAAAATCTTGCAATTCGCTTGATGAGCCAAAGATGGCTGGAACATCCCTGTATGTGGAACACATATGTTTTATGTACATCTTACTGTAAACCTGCGATGGCTGATGCAGAGGCGTTTGTTTTAAAATCTTAAATAGTTTTGACTAAACTGAAGTTTTCCATACAAACCGATTCTATTTTGAAGCCTTATGTTATGTTCATGCCGTCATTTTGTAACATTATAAATCAGCATAACAAGAAGGGAACAAAGAAACAGAACTCGCTGAAATCCAGCAATTAGAAAATAGACATATAGACACAAGCTGTATTGCAATTGGCTCACGGGAAACTGCTTAAAGGTTGTGCAGATCTTGATTTACTCGTTTACAGATTTCCGCATTACAATTTCTTAATTACAAAATCATGTAATTTTTGTGCCTATACCAATGTCACTCCTATCGAAGCAACAGAACCAGACCACAACCAAAGGAACCAAATTTCGCAAAATTAGGTTTGGTTGAGCAAGGCAAGAGAGACAGAACCACGTATGCTGCATTAATAGGTTGGCGCACTTTGTTTTTTGTTTCAGGTCACTGGCTCAAGTATCACTCCAACTTGCAGTGTAATGAATGTGAAACTGAAATCCACATAAAATAAGCAGCAGGGAGCTAGTTGCATCATGTTTTACTGTTCATTGAAAAAAAGTGTAAAGCGAATGCATCGCAGACCTGAGAAAATTTTCCTTTCTAATTGGACCATTTCCGTGATTGAATACAATGGCAAGAGTGATATTATATTTGATGTTATCTATTTTTTTTTCGTGTTCTCTTCGTCACATATGACACTTGAGCAGAAAACCGACTGCATCTGATATCATTAGACATGAATATATGGTTAGTACATATATTTTATGTATCCACACATATTAATCAATAAAACTTGTTCTCGATGTCAATTCAAATATTAAATCATATATATATATATATATATATATATATATATATATATATATATATATATATATATATATATATATATATATATATATATATATATATATATATATACAGGGCTATGCATTAACCCCTGTACATGTTGATCTATTGAGTACATAAATGCCTTGGATGGGACACTTGCCACGGTGAATTTTGAACAGTTCGTACCACGAGGTTCTGCAGACGTTAGGCACGTACTAAAAACCTTTATCCGTTTAGGCCATTCACGCCGTGAGCGCAGGCGTAGTCTCTTATTCCTCACCGTCAGCAAAACGTTAACCTGTTTCTAAGCTTTAATCCACCTATTGTCATATTAGTATTGAGTCCATGTATGTCTCTTTGAATTATGGCATTAATTGTAAGCAAAAGTTAGGGCTGCCAGTTTGATACAAAGTCTTACTTGTTTTCATATATATATATATATATATATATATATATATATATATATATATATATATATATATATATATATATATACATATATATATACATATATATATATATATACATATATATATATATATATATATATATATATATATATATATATATATATATTTCCAACTTCTTACTTGATAAAGTTAATAGCAATATGAGAATATGAGACCACTAATGCATTTTACTCCCTCCATCAGATGTTGCATACTCATATTTTAAATTTTTGATAATTAGAGAATTGCCTGAAAGCAGATCACCACCATGCGTTAGGAATTAAGAATGAGTCAGCAAAAACTTTGTCGTAGATAATTAATTACATGTGATTACAGTTCGCCAGTTCTGAACGCTCAATCATTGAGATCATTTACCGGGGTACGTTACGATTACATTTTTATTCCATCAAACAGGGATAGAGGCAATTCAATAAATCGGCATGTTAGTGATGATAAATTTATTAAACCCTATCATTGGCCATATCCGGATGTCCACCGGTCTGCCAGCAGGAAAATTTACCATCGTTATTGGTAGATGTGGGGAACTTTCTATTTCCTTCCAAAAATGATCACTTATTCAGTCGACTACGTCCAACCAATTCACGTAACTTCTTTCGTTGTTAATTCATAACCAAACCAATATTTTCCAATTTAGACCCCTCAATGGAGGACGACCCGAATAGTATGAGACAACTTAATTGCATGACCATTGTTTCTGCATTCATCAAATATCGGAAATTTCAAGTCAGATTATACATATTTTTCCAACCACCATTTTTGTAATATATTAACGGCTGGCATAATAGACGTTTTCTCCGATTACTCAAATGGCATATTCTCATAAAAACGGAGACTAAAGATAAACCAAGAGGTTGCGTGGCAAAGCGTACAGCAGCATTATTGTGCAACCAGTCTTCTTAATTGATGGTTTTTGTGTCGCACGTACAACTAATACTAATACTTTGATATGGGAGTGTTTTCAAAATTGGCACCCCTTTACACACACATACATGCATACGTATATATATATATATATATATATATATATATATATATATATATATATATATATATATACATATATATACATATATATGTATATATACATATGTATATATATATAGATAAAATTTAATTCAAATATTACTTCTTGCACGTTTTGCAGTGTTTAGGGTGAGCATTTCCTTTGTCAACCAACAAGCAGGCTTCGGAACAAAGCCCTGTGCCTTCGGCAACGTGGGGCCGAACTATATAGCTTTCAGTATTACACAAATGTGAATCGACAGCCTTTACCTATTTTTAATTTGTCGCAAATGATGCAAATCAAAAATGTTGGGTGGGATCACGGGATCAACATGTGAATAAGACAAATATAGTCGAATTTATATAATATAATTTGCAGATATATTGGACATCCGCTACGTTGAATTAATATCAATATATGTGCGTTTTCTCTCTCTCTCTCTTTCTCTCTCTCTCTCTCTCTCTCTCTCTCTCTATATATATATATATATATACCTTTTTTCAAGTTCGATGTGTCGCGCTTCATTGCATAAGGAACAAATGAGTGCTTATACTACAATCGAGTTGGCACTTTTAAATGATTATTTTTCCATTGTTCCGTTCACAAAGAGGGGGCATTACATGTCTAATGATGTGTTTCTATATTTAGCGCAACGCAACCTCACTTTAAAGCAGGCACTGTTTCGTGGAATATGGTTTGACATAAGATGATAAAAAAGGTAAGATGTGTATGCACGGAACATCTGTAACAAACCAGTCCATGAAGTTTCCTTGATCATTAAAGCGGCCAGTATCCTATCAGGCAATTGTCCCTAGTACATGTATTACTGACACAGCAAATGGGTTTCTGAATCTGTGCCAGAGTTTTCCAGTCAATATGTCACCTTCTGAATTAGGTACACGCACGTTTATTCCTAATCGGCATTGTTGTATTTCTTTGAGCCGTATCAATAAAGCACACAGGTTGACTGTGGTATCACGCGGAACGACTGTGGTTTCAGGTGGAATGTTTCGTTTATTTGACACCATTTGATAGATACCATATGCGCACTGCCATGCGTGCCTATGCAGAAAACTGCACATCCCTTGATTTGAGGACGCGCATTTTTTCGCATGTGATCGATATGGGAAAATCGTGCAGCTCAGAGAGAAAATATACATGCTGACCTAAATGACTTAGATGCCTATCACATATTTTCTGTACAGCTGGTATCAACATTTTGTGTGGCTGGAGTTCTGAGTTGATATGTTACAGCATATGGGCCTACATTTTCACAAACACACAATAACGTTATTTTCTGGCTATAGGTATAGCACACCAATAAACTTGCCAAAGAAAAAGACCACGCTAGAACAGACACACATATAATTGGTCTGTTGTTTCTTGATATGCTCAATTTCTCCGTCCAAGATGATGGTACAATTCATCATACGTTAATTCTTTTCACAGAAAAATGTCTTCGACAAGTTTAAGTACCCCCAAAAATTGATCTTCCAGAGGGCCCAGTATACATCAAAACCGACACAGACATATGTATTACGACAGTGTCTAAATAAATTTAAATGAACACGATAAAATGAAGTTTATGTATGTATGTATGTATGTATATATGTATGTATGTATGTATGTATGCGTGTATCGAAACATGTATAAACTTTTCAAAATTACCTTTTATCATTGACATGTACCCTACAAAATAAAATCTGGTTACGAATATAACATTGCCCATCAGAAGTACAAAATGAAGTACAACCCTGTACATCCAAATACGAGATATTTAGACGGCTGTGGCGATGTGAACAGTCCCATATGCAGCTAATTTACGTTTCCTTACCAAAAGTAGGTCCTTAAAGAGCTTGGTAGAGCAAAGCTTCAGCTGTTTTCAATGTTTTCGCATCAAGAGAGAGAGAGAGCGAGAGAGAGAGAGAGAGAGAGAGAGAGAGAGAGAGAGAGAGAGAGAGAGAGAGAGAGAATTAGTGTCAAAAATGCATAGAATTCCGCATGGCTGCATCATAGGGAGTGAATTTAGACAGCATGAGTTTTAAAAGCGTTGTCTGCTGGCCAAAGATTCACAGTGTACGGTTTGAAACAAGTGCTGTCTGAATCCATTCCCCATGACACGGTCATGTGGAATTTTTCTCCCACACAGCGTCCAACCCAATGTTTTTGTCAAAAATCTACCTGGTTAAGCGTGCTTTTAGCAGCAGTTTCGACTCCATTTTGCTCACTTTCAGCATTGTGTTGCTAAGGTACGTCAGTCAAGAAAGAATTTTCTGTCACTCTTTTCTATCCAAAGCAATCTGATTGGCTTACAAATAAAACAAAAACCAATAGTGTTCTGTCTCCTATTTCATTCCGGTCGTGAAATCGTTCCACACAAATGATGGGGACGATTGTGTTTCCACATGGGTAATTATGGGAGAATGCTGTCTGATTCTTATTTCAATCGAAACGGATGTATGCATAAAAATTTTGAAGTATTCAAAATAAACAATGGGTTAAAAGCAGAATTGTACAGCCACAACATCTTTTGAACTGCTGTTTTAGCTTTCAGACTGTGAGCACCAGGAAATGACTCACAATCATAGTGCAAATGTGGAACATGTTTTAAAAGTTCATCTGGATCTCTTCTTGGTTTTTTAATCATGAAATTCAAGAACTTTTCACGAAGACTGATAGTTTTGAATGTGGCCATAGTGATTTCCACTACTTTGTGTAAACAACCAAACGTCGTTATTTGCCACCATTTAAGCCGAAAATTGTGACATATTGTAGTATGAAGCATTTAAATGTGGATGACTGTAGAAAAGACAATGAACAAACTCCAGTTCATGTACCTTAAATCTATCAAGTTACATGACACAGGAATGAAAAAAAAAAAAATCAATAAAAAGGTGATACTCAAAAACTCTTACAATTTCGATAGATCAAAATTAAAATGGTCCCTTTATATACACCAAAGAGACTTGTGTGCAAAACTGAAAAAACAAGCTGTCAAAACATATTTTTAAGATAAATGTACCTCTGAAGGAAATCCACAAAACATATGGAATACGATAAAACAACTTTTGTCTCATAAAAGCCAAGCAAATACTGATGCTATAATGCTGCTAGAATCTGACAAGGTGTTTAAAGATGCCAGACTGGTGTCAAATACTCTAAATGACTACTACGTAAATATTACAAAGGACTCTGACTTTAGCCCAAATACAAATTTGGACAACCATCCTGGAAAAAAGCAATTAAAAAAAATAATACTGGTTAATCCTTTGATTTTAACAAAGTAAAAGTTGAAAATGTGCCGAAAATTGTCTACATTGGATGTAGAAAGGCAGTACGTTTTGACCACATTGACCATAAATTTATCAAGCCAGCTTTATCAAGCCAGCTTCTGACCTTTTAGCACCATATTTTACAGCTGTAGTGAACCACAGTCTGAGAACCTCCTCTTTACCGCATAATATGAAAACGGCAGAAGTAAATCTTCAGAAGTAAAAGGGGATAACTTATTAAAAACAAAAACACCCCCCTCCCCCCCCAAAAAAACCCAAAAAACTTCAGGCCCGTAAATATACTCCTTTGTCTGTCAAAAGTAACGGGAAGAATCGCATATGATCAGCTTGTTCCGTTATTTTATTCCATTTTCTCTAAATACCTCTCTGCATTTAGGAAAGGACACTGAGGCAAATCTGTTCCAATCTGCCTCATTGAGGCCAGGCGCTCTGCTTTTTACCAGCGGCAATATGTGAGTGCCGTACTTATGTAGTTTTCAAAGGCATTCAATGCCCTGCCCCATGGACTGATGCTGGCCAAGTGCAGAGCCTACGGATTTAGTGAGAAAGCAGTGGCCTTCCTCCATTGTAATCTTTCAAAAGAGAAGCAAAGAGTGAAGATCGGCTCAATCCGAAATGATTAGATGGCTGTTTTGGGAGGCGGACTCCAGGATCCATCCATGGCCCCCAATTGTTTAAAGTATTTTTAAATGATTTATATTATAATGTAAAGGACTGCAAACTTTGCAATTTAGCAGATAATAATACTGATTTTGATACAGTCAGAGACACTAAAGGTGTTATCTACAAATTTGAAAACGGGCAGCACATCACCAAAGAACTGGTTTTGCTCTAATAAAGTGAAAGCTAATCCAGCAAAGTAAGTTATTATCATCTGCCCGACTCTAAAAGACTGGTCTAACACATGTCTAGAATTTCCTTGTGTGGCAACTAAAATGTGACCAAAATGTCAAACTACTTTGTTTGATTTTAGATACTAAACTTTATTTTACCTACCCTTTTTATGTAATGTTTGCGAGAAAACTGCAAAGCAAATAAATGCATATAGTAGAATTTCACATTTGTTGGATTTTGAAACCAGGAAACAAGTTTTTTTGTTCTTTTATAAAATCAAATTTTTCATATTGTCCACTTGTGTGGAGCTTATTTTCTGAAACAGACTATACAAAGCTTGAAAAACTACGACGCTGAACCATATTCAGAACAGTTACCAGAAGATGAGTCAGATAAACGTTTATTCTCCCCTAGAAATGTGGATTCTATTCTATGTGCTGTTGTGTGTGTGTCAACATTTTTGGGACTAGAGTGTAAGAACTGACTCAACAGTTTTCAAAACACAGCGGAGATTCAACGGATAAAGTGATGAATCAAAACACTTTTTAAAAGAAAGAGAGAGGACTAAAAAAAGGAAGAAAGAAAAAAAGAATGTAAGAATAGAGAAAAGACAATCCTCAGCTACCAGGGCCATCTCCACCACATCCTCCTCCTTCTCCTGGTGGGTATGGTGGTGGTGACGCATGTCATGAATGTACAGTACAGGCATGATGATGATGATGATGATGATGATGATGATGATGATGATGATGATGATGATGATGATGATTAGTATTATTATACGGCTACCACTTATTTTGGGCGTTTTTAACCTGAGAAGTGGCCCTTGTTAAAAGAAATTTGTAAACTAGAAAAGATTTGCTGTGACGTCTGGGTGATTGCAAAATTGTAATCATAGAAATGCTTTGAAAAGTGTTTATGTCTGTGATTCTGACGCAGGATAACATACCTATCTGCAATACGTTTGAAGTATAGAAGGCTTATTTCAAGCTTAATGACACAAGATTAAGCAAGAGCATATTTTTTTTTTTGGGGGGGGGGGGGGGGACTACACGCTGATGGTGACAGAAGGGTATTGGTCTAAATATATGACAACATATTTATTACTGGAAAGCTAATGACTACCCCCTGTTTAGTGCCTATCACAAATTGGAACTGTTTTTTAATATTTTAAATTACAAAAAGGAATTGTCGATATAAACCTATCACATTAATCAAATTGAATGGCACATAACACTGTAGGAATGTCACAAATTAGAGCAAAATTACCTTCACATATCACATCATGTCGGTTCCCAAATATGGCTGCAATACCTGTATATAAGCTTTTACACGTTTAAGCACCAAGGTCTCACTTCAGGCTCAATGAGTCGAAATTTACAAGACATTGGATGCAAATATACAATTCTTTAATACTCTGTCTAGTCTAAGTAATAAAATACAATTACACATGCATTGTATATTTTGTATATATGCGTAAACAAGAGCAAAAATTATGACCTATTAATAAAAATGACAGCCAAGGGCAACTGCTTAAGTTATGTATAATTTATGTTGTATCTTAACAGTTGTGGCAGAAATAGTTTGAATTTCTTTTATATTAATTCAATTTAATTAACTTAAAAACAGTTCCTTGCTGCAAGGCTGTATGCCAAAACACAATGTACACTGCTAGAAAGAGTTGCTAATTTATTACTTCTCAGTCAAGAGAGTACTCAATGTGCATAGGATGTATCTGTAATTCAACGTTACAGAACATTTTGATGTAATAATGGGACCTTTTCAAACACATTGTCCAATTATTATTATATGCAAAGTTTGGCAGTTATTTTTCATCGCACTGCAACGAAAGCCCCCATTTGAAGCTAATGCATTAGAAAACCTTCAGTCCACGTATATTAGAAAGCCTCTACTCCGAGCTCAGTATAGGAAACATCCACTACATGTTGTTTTAAAAATCATTCAACACTAAAAGTGATTGTGCTGTTTCCAGAGTGTGCCTCTGAGAATCCTTAAGAATTTTGTGACAAGGTGATGATGTCTCCAAGTATATAATGAAAGGTTTTCGTAGTGTGAAAATAAAAGTGAGAGTTAATGGTGAGTAAAATGGAGACCTACGACTGCAACCGCAAGTACACCTCAAATGGGAAGTGTCTGCAATGATGCTGTGTGTCACATGCTTTGGAGCAATCCATATGAAAGAGGTATAAATGGATCTGCATAGTGGGACAAAAGATAATATTATGTGCAGCTTTTTTTGTGGAAAATGTGGAAAGAGTGTCGATGTATATGTAGTGCCACATGTTATTGGAATTCTAACATATGAACATGTAACAAACATACATATTATCCAGCAAAACCCTTCATCCCCATGATATCCAGTGGTAATGTTATAGCAACAAGGCAACACCTGTGTTCCCTAGCTGGGCTAGCAAGGAAGTTAGTCAATGGGGCCTCCACATCAGATACGAGACACTGAAGGTCAGTGCGTGCAGAACAGGTCTTTGATAGAGTCTAAATTTGTTTCATGGAAAGAGGTTGAGAAAATTCCTGAGGTAAATATTTGACTATCATGACTAGTACAAAAGATATGCACAATATCACTGGTAGATAAGTCAACTTAGCAAATTTGGTGGTTTTCCGATAAACAGTGTCCGGGAAAAATTCCGGACAAATTGGTCGTAAAGAGGACAGAAGGAAGGAAAGAAAGAAAAAAGGAAAAAGGAAAGAAATAAAGATAGAAAGGAAGAAACAAATAAACAAAGAAAGAAAGAAAGAACGAATTCTTGGAAAAACAAAATGTCTGGGTTTGCACCCAGACAAAATGATGAGGCTGTGGAAGTCACGATCCATTAGCTTCTGCTATCAAATTCCATGGGGCCAGGGCTTTTGCAAAGGTCCACCGCCTGCCCTCACACCGCTGCTGGCAATTACCCCTCAATTTTTCCAAAGGCGACAAATATGGATGAGTTGGTACTCGCTTGTCAAAACCATCGTTTTTGCGAACAAAACTGGTCACGTGCGGTACACAATCTTTTTAAATTATACAAAGAAATACAGTCAGATGGTTGGAAATAGTGCGAGGTACTCCTCTAACACACCTAGAGCAGCCACATAGAAAGTTGTACAGTGCACAATTTCAAAGCTCAATGGATATTAACTCATTCCACCCTGATGACGCTTTTTCCCGCTAATATCTAAATGTCGTCTGCTAATTGTATTTTACTAATTTAGGGATTATTTTTCAATATTTTGGATGAAACTTGCATGGAAGATCATTCCAAATTATATGCCCATGGTCAACAGCTTTCCTTGGCGCGCTCTGGGCGCATTGCGCCCAGAGCGCGCCAAGGAAAGCTGTTGACTCAGTCTTCTATCAGGGTGGAATGAGTTAATACATGCACTCACAGATGTAATACCAACCCGTTTTTATTGTAATTCCAGGTAGTTATTTTGTACACCTTAGCGCCTGTTTGACCTCCTTTGAGATTCCAGAATGATCAGAGGCTGGACGGTAGATACGGGACTGAAACATAACTCACCCACATAAAACTCTAAACTGTGACTTCAGGCCCTTTATGGTTTTGCTCGTATGTCCAAAATATTGTCGTGTTGGTCTCGGTTACCTGTCCTGAACCATGTTGAACATGCTGCTATATGAGTTCTGATAGTTTCCCTCTAAAAAGACATTATTACCTTAGAGGTCAAATATGGCCCTTTTGTTCAAAAATGATTTTGTTGAGCATTAATGCAAGAAGGAGAGCAAAAATGATAATTTTTAATGTTTTTGTATTCATATTTTAGTGATTCGTAGTAACAGGAACAGGGTGACAAGAACATACACGAAGGGACAAGAACTTGACGAAAGGATTTCTGGTGTTGATGTGGAAGTGTTGCAGTACAATTTTTTCTAAGACAAACAGATCCCATTTACCTAATCGCCTTGTATTCGTCTGTGAGTGAATTACCGGGTGAAAACCGAGTGTTGGACTGGCAGGATAATGTCCAGCGGTTGACTCATGGAAAGACAGCAGCATAGTGATGCATCCACTACGTTACCGCAGACACCAACTGATGCATGAGGATGGGTAAAGCATTGTGGGAATTGACCGATGATTGACACCCAAAGTTGCAAGAGTCAGGTGTCAATCAATTGGTAATTGCCACCATATGACACGCCTTCTCGACAAGCCCTTTTACAATGAAGGCTTTCAGTATTAAACAATAACATTGAATCGGATGCTTCAATGATCAAACTAGATGACATGGGTATAAAGAGCTCATACGTTTCCCAGGATATCATATTTGAATAGCACACAGAATAGTGAAACAGATGATATCGCCAAATATGGTATGCTGGTATTATTTTACAAATAGTCTCAATGTTTTTCAGGGGTTTGGGGATTTAAATTTGTATATACAGGTTACCAAATCAACAGAAAATTCAAGGAATGCAGAGGTAAACATGAGACACTCTCTAACACTGTCACTTATGTGTACATATCAAATTTTATACATATCACATAAAGCAAATATTCTGCTTAGCTGTTCATGGTAATGATATGTTACAAGCACCGGTGGCAGAATTACATTTTGTTTTACTTTGACTTAACATTCAGCGCTCAGATTGCCAATTGCTCCCAATCCGACAATAGCGATGGAGTATCCAGAATGCACAACAACTAAATGCGCATGTTTCTGTAAGTCAGGTAAACGCGAACTGATCCACAGTGCGACTGTGTGCTCTCCCAACTCTTCCTTATAAAGAAGGAAGGAGAGTGCCTTGGCGCATTTTCATGTGGACCGTGGCACTAAAGCAACAAACACAGCTTCCAGCTTTTGGGTGAGTAAAACTTTGATATAAAATAGTAAAGTATCACATTAATGCACAATCTTCTACATTAATGTTAATGGTTTTCCATATCTTACTTGACATACATTCAATTTCATCTGAGTAGTTTTAACTGCGGGAGATTTTCATAAGTTTACCAGTCTCGAACCAGCAGGAGACAGCATTTCGGATTTGAGTGAGGCCAATATTGTCCCCATCTGTTATGTCGATAAATTTTGTGGTTTCTGGTGCGAACTGGCGCGACTCGTAAGTTGAACGTGAAAATTACCCCCAACAATGACCAGACATCTTGTTCAAAAACAGCCCCCCTGCTAGAATTTCCATATTTGCATCCTTCTGTGTGCTAAGGTCCCATACCCCAGAGCTCTGGGTGTGCTAAGCAGGCAAGCAATGACTATTTCTTACAAAGGCAGTACAGATTTCTGTCAGAATCTTTTCAAAGGTACACTTTCCGATAATTGCTCGCAAAATAATCACATGCATCATTTCGCCTTTTGTGCGCTTTCCAATGATAACATTTATAGCAGGGTAATTTGATTGGAAAGATCATACTGAGTTATTGATTGAAAAGAAGATACTGTTTTTTTCCTATTCTTGAAGAACTAATGGTACTTGTCCACAGGCAACATTAACAACATGGTAAAGATTACATAGATATGATACAGCTTGAAACGTTGGGAATACAATATAATGTAATGAAATCTGACCATCGACTTTGTCTTTATAAGACATTGACCGTGTTACATTATCAGAAGTTATATATGATTTTCCTCAATGGGAACCAACAATTAGAATGAACGGGTTTATCGGATGCGGCGTCTTTAATATGTATTTAAGGTAGGTGCGCAGTCCTATTTGATATGCGGGTCCCCTCTCCAACACTTTTTACCATAATATGAGAATTTTTGTGAGAATGTTCAATATATTTGCCAGAGTATTAAAAGTAAATCTGTACCTTTTTATTTTTTTTCCAACTAGCTCAGTTGTCTTGTCAGTCAGATGAGGTAACAGAAATGCGAATATGCTTTGCCAATGAGCGCTAAATTGTATAAGAACACTTCTTGATACCCCAAAACCTTAAGTTTTACAACAGAGTGGGCTGCGATGACCTTTACTTTTTGTGTGTAAAAACTACATTCAAGTTCTCAAAAACTGTCACTCAGGATACGCTGAAGCTTGTAGTAAATGTACCATTTGGAGGGATCAAATAAATATGTTCACCAGAGATTTTGTTGTGGATCTATGGCTTTCAACCATTTTTTTTTATTAGGGTATTGCATACATTTAATTCCTTTCATTATTATTATGTTAGTCAATAAAATAAAGTTAAATTCAATTTTAGGCATCCATTCCTATTTATTAATAAATAAGTCAGTCCCATTCTGATACTGATGTACATTTTTTTCTTCTAAAAAACCACTGGCTTCTGCTTAAGCTCAGCATCACGTTTGGTAAGAAAACGTAGGTCAGTGGAGTATGAGCTGTTCACTCAGCCCTCTAGTTATCTATATTCGGATGTACAAGGTAGCCAGCTAACCACGGGCTGTCCACACAGCCCTCGTGTTGTTCGTTTCTCGGGAAAAAATTATATGGATGACGAGACTTGTTGCCTTACTCTTACACTTCGATAAAGAAGAGTAAGTTTGGAAAGTTGACAGGTCCATACATATATACATACATACATTCAATCCATCCATCCATCCATCCATACATGCATACATGCATCCATATCCATACACATATACATTTTAAACTTCATTTTTTCTTGTAATTAAGTAAGCCAGTCGAGATTCAGATACTAATGTATAGTTTCCTACCAAGCAACAACTGGGTTAGCATCGCTTAGGTCAATGAAGATTTACTTTCGTTAAGGAAAGGAAGGTCAAATAACCACAGGCTGTTCACACAGCCCTCAAGTTGCTGGTTTGTAGCAATGTGTTTTTTCACGTTCGAAGTTAGACAGAATGAAGTGGTATACAGCTCTGTTGGCAGTGGTCCTCACGATGACAGTCTGGAGTGCAGCACCAGCACAGAATAGTACGTATGACTGAATAACTGAAACTAAAAAAGAAGACTTGCTGTATAGCAAATCAGTGTGTGTTTCCTCAATGCATATTGGTATGGCAATATACAACAAGTCCATAACACAGAAGTAAGTTGGAATGGCATCTCTATCTATTCTAGCTTTGAAGTTATTCAAGATTTAAAATTTCCAATGGTGTAGCTCACAACTTTTGTTTTAGATTCATTACATGCGCAATGGTCAATAACGCCCTAGTATAAGTTGAAATGACATCTGTATCTATAAAAATTTTGAAGATATTCAAGTTTTAAAATTTAAAATGCTGCTAATTAGGATAATTTAAATTGCTACAACCTTTGTTTTAGATTCATTACATGCGCAAAGGTCGTTAACCCCCTAGTAAAAGCTGAAATGACATCTCTATCTATAAAAGTTTTGAAGATAGTAAATATTTAGAGTTTCAAATGCGGCCAACTAGCATAATTTAAATTGCTGCAACTTTTGTTTCAAATTCATTAGATGCGCAATGGTCTCTAATCTTCTAGCAGAATTGGAATGACATCTCTATCTATTATACTTTTGAAGATATTGAAGATTTATAATTTCAAATGTCCATAATTTGTACAATTTTAAACATTTTCATTCCTTTGCATAAAAAGCCCAAACTCCTCGTGTCGAGGTACAATCATACCGAGTTTGGAGTTTATATGTATAATTGTGTCAGAGTAAAGTGTCGGACAAATTCACTGGGGAAGAAGAAAGATAGAAAGAATTCAGGAAATACAGAAAAGTGTGTGTTGACACACACGTTTTAATGAAAGAAAGAAACGGTCACCTAATCGATTGTCTATACTTCAGATCTGTTGAATCTTCTACCAGTCTAACTTACACTGTTATAATTCTGCAAGTGAGTCTCAGCGCTTACACTCGTGGCCACTGAACGAATGCCTGTCGAAAGAAAGAGTCAGATTCAAGCTAATCGCCAAAACATTAAGCAAGCTACCTCTACCCTCTGTAATCTAGCTCATGATCACCCTTGCAAATACAGAATACTAATCGAAGTGGACATTGTAATGTTAGTTTTTTTGTAGTAAAAACAACGCGACACACAGTGGCTTAGAAACATTAACCTGATAACAGCAGGTTGGTCGTTATTACACACTTGGCGAACCTATCCCGGCTATTTATAGGAAAGGGACAACGTATCCTTTACCTGGAAAAAGTATTCTTGACTTTTTTTTTTGGGCAAAATCAGCCGTCGTTGGATAAAAATACAATAATCGGGCAATTGTGGATTTCCATTTGTTCAATTTGGGGGGAACAAGTTGATCACCTCTATGTATTGGTAATGACCTTGGTTTACCAATGGCTAAATACAGAACTTTGTTTTCCTATCATCTAGCGAACGTGCAAGCATGCCCACCGACGACAGCAATCAAAGCGTGTTTGGGTGTACAGGCTGATGTTGTCTTTGTCTTTGACGAATCGAGTTCTGTGGGTTCTGAACTTTTCAATAGGACAAAAGAACGTGTCGGCGAAGTGATCAAGCATTTGCACGTTGGAAGCATTGTCACGAGAGTAGGCCTTCTGACATATAATAGAGGGAATAGAATAGTCCGCAATTTGGCAGACACGACTTTGGCCGCGGATATACAAAGTACTACAATTGATGCAGTTTCTGCACTTCAGTATCACCCCGTTACGAAGTCGGCTCCAGCAGCAGCTTTGAAGACTCTGATAAAAATGTACACTGGACAGAATGCGTAAGTGTAAATTTTCATAGAAAGTTGCTTAAAAAAAATTACAAGTCAGGAATGTGTTGCTATTGACAGAACCGGCATTTTGATCAGTCTGCTTTTAACAAAACATTTTCACCCTTGATTTTTTGCAAGTATCATTAAATAATTGAGAAAAATCCCATACACGGACATTGATTACATTAATGTTTTCAAGAGATGTACAAAAAGGTCGTTTGTGTGTGTGTTTACATTATTGAATTTCTTTTCTACAAACCTACTTATTATCATTGGCTACTTCTGGCAAGAAGTGCTGAATCGTAATTGCATCATGAATCATATCAAGTTGCAAGAAAGGGATACCACAGCTTAATTTTTGGCGAGTGCCTATTAAGGAAATTTCAAAACGAAGTTGTGACTCTGTGCTTGTTCATGGTGTTTAATTTCATATAGCTTCGCTTTACGTCACTCTGAAATCATGTGCTGTACTGTCGACGGTACATTTTGGCATGTTCCGTGCAATCACAAACTGCACTTACATACAGCAAATACCAATACCATTTAGTTCAGCTGATTTGTCAGTCAGGTGAGGGTGATCTGTCGTTTGATGTCCGTCCGTCCGTCATCAGTCTGTCCATTATTCACATTTTCGGCTGTTCCTCAACTTCTGGCCAGGTGCACTTCAAACTTGGCAAGGATGTACCTTGGATCAGTCTCTACAAAGTTTCTCCAAATGGTTATACTGCATTGTTTTTAAATTTTTCTATTTGTTTTGCAAACTTGTCTATTATTAGGCAAAATCTTAATCTTACATACCTTTTTTTCCCTTAAACCACTGCGCCAGTTGTTTTGAATATACATAGAGCCACCCCTGGGTATAAGGAAGAGACTTTCGCACTACAGGGGTGACCTTTATTGCAATCCCATGGTCACATACCACTTTCTGATTATTTTCTAATTACTATTCAGTTGATAGCTGGAGAACTGGTTGCGATAAGTCTTTGATGCGCGTGACCTTTAATGTCGGCCATATTTACACAGTAAATGAGTGACTTTTAATTTATTCCCTTGGTCGCAGGTTCGTTTTCACGAATACCACTGTTTACTTGATAACTTTAAATATATTTAAGCAAATATCTAGTTCAGCTAGGCCTTTGACCATTGAGTCAGTACTTTATAATTTCTGGATGAACATTGTCGTGAAAAGTTACATTGACCTAAAGTAAAGGGCCACAGGGACTCTAAAAGTTCTGTGCATCCAAGCTTGGCCAAGAAGAGGGCTGTTACAGTCCTGTTGTTTGTACATATATTAACAAGTGTTTTACTGATTTACTTAGTGTCAACCTGATGTACCGCGGGTCGTGCCGCGCCCGCAGTGTCGCCATGTAAATCTGTTGATTCCCAATAGGAATAAAAGGGATTCAGTAAACTGACTACTTGGCATTATTAGAGATACAGTTGCCATTGTTACATGATTAGAGATATAGTCGCCATTGTTACAGTATTAAAAATACGGTCGTCATGATTATAAGATGAGCAAGATGCACCAACGCTTTTTCGGCATACCCAGATAGCTAAGTAAAGGGTGTGTCGCCTTTTAACGTGACTCTTGATGTTTTCGTGAACAATGCACGCTTCTGTTAAACTCCTCAATTTTGAATATATTGATTAGGCCTACAATGAAGCTACTTGACACGTTTAGGCGCTCTTACTAGGTGAGCTATAATACATGCACACATATGAACCTTTACCTTGAAAGGTTTTATTCGTATGAGTACGATTCCTTTGGATTAGTTTGTTGTGACAGTGTATATATACATATGTATATATATTCGTTCAACTTTTTCAGGCGCTCAGTTCCAAAAATAGGTGTAGTGTTGACGGACGGAGAAGCACACGATGATGCAGAGGGTGATAAAGACTGGGATGACCTCTTAGAGGAAGCGATTGCGAGCGCGATTTCAAATAATATCATTTTGAATGCTGTTGACATTAAGGATGGCCAAGGCCATGGCCATGCCAGCGACAGAACCAACATTGACAAAATAGCCACGAACGGAAAAACAGAACGCCTGGTGATGTTGCGAGAGCCCGCCAACAAGCTGGCTAAGATGATATGCAGCGGTAAAAAAAGATACATTTTTCAATAAAATAGTATAGGTCGTGTAATTAGGTCAATAAGTCACATTGTAACTTGGTGTTTTATAAGAACTGATTGGCATCTGCTATCTGGAGGCAATAAAGTACAGGGTGTACAGGATTGCTCAAGGCCACAATTTTGATTCAGTCAACAGGTTTCCTCAGCGAACTTTGAATCCAATGTGCCCAAAGTGCCGAGGAAAGCTGTTGACCCGGACCATTATATTCTCTGGAATTATAGGCATATATGTTGGTGCTTGAATAAACGGTCTTTTCACAAGGAACATAATCCAATATTCTAATTCTAATTGATAGCAGTTCGATCGTCGTAAATTGTTCGACTTTAGTCACAGTTGGCACTGAAAGAGTGAAAGCAGGAAATTCGGGCAATACTGCGTGGAAATGATGCCGTATTAAGGCAATGACATAGGGTCCTTCCTAAAATAAGGACCATCTTCGTGAGTAACATTTGTTCAGCAAGTGTATTTTGTATGTGTAAGTGCGCTCTGTGTTTTATTATTTTGCGTGCGAGAAAGGCTTGAAGGCGTATGTTAGCATTGAAGATACTATTCATTATTGCAATGTACATGTGTTAGGCTAATGTTGCTTTGTTTTCAACAACTTTCCATGAAAACGTCAGATTCACCTTTTCGAAAACATTATTCTGCTGAGAGGCCGAGAAACTTTTCTCGGCGAAAAGTGGGATATTCATCTCCTGCCATAAAGGTGCCAATAAAAGTCGCCGACTAAGACCGATAAAATAGTGCATATTCTACTTTGTACAAACCTGTTAACTAAGATATGTTAATTTTAGTTTGTGATAGTTATGACTTTTAGTTGGTGTATTTCTCATTTTGTCCAAAAGGTGTTGTTTGCCAGAAGCAGATAAAATAAGCCACTTGATAGAATAACAAATACATCGACATTGAAAAATAAGCCAGAATGTAACTTTGGCAGGAAAGAAACGGGATATTCTAAAAGCGGACAGTGAACAACTGAGCACATTTTTGAAGGGATTTACTCAAGTTATGAAGAAGTTTTATTCAATGACTGCTTCAAATGTTTTTGCAGAAGGTCAAAAGTCAACATAAGCGGTCCAATGGAATACACTGTAAGTCAAACACTGGTACCGGGAAAGACAAGGTGGCATGCAGTACAATATAAAAGTACGACCAATGGTTGAATTCAAGGACCATGAGCAACTTAAATAAAATCATCTCAAAAGAGTATTGTTGTTACTGTTGTGTTAGTCACATTATCAACAATATTAAATACATTGATATTAGGTGCGTCATACATGGGGGGCAGGAAAATGCGCAATGAATAATTAAAAGCACAGTCTCTTGGGCTAGCTGCTGGAGAACTGTTATCTCTCAGTCTGTTAGGCTTGTCCTCGTAAATTTACTGTTGAACATGGTGTGTTAGAGTAAGCATTTATCAAACATTTTCTATTACGGCCAAACATGATTAAATTGAGTTTAGATTAATACTAATTGAGAACGAAGAAGCAAAATTGCTAAATATGGATAAGAAATATAGGTCTTGACGGAAGTCTACATTGTTTGAAAGTAACATAAGCTACAGTGTTGAGGGGTTTGAGTCTCAAACGATCATTGACTGGACTTTTGGAATCCCATAAGCTAGTGCTTCCCAATCATTGTTTATTGAATTATCTGACTGGTTTATTAAAGGATTTGTCGCACACACACACACACACAGACACACACATATCTATTTCTACTTGAGTATGAAATGGGAGGTGTATATTATTATGCACGTGCATATATGAAATTAAAACAAGACAAAGGACTGGACGAACCAGATGAAGATGGATGTTCAATAATCCCCTCATTTCACATGTGTCTCTTGAGTATAGTGGGGGGATAAGTGCCACAAATGTTGTGGTTTTTATGTGTCTAAAATATAAACATGAGCCTTATATTAGTGGACCTGACCACGAAATAAGAGCACACGAGCACTAACTTATAGCACAAGAGCTGTAAAAATCAGACGTGAGCATTTTAAGTGAACATTTTTTAAACAAACGCATTCACATAGTGCTTTTGACGTGTGCTACTTTGTGGGACGACTTTGTCTTATAAATGTGACAATATTTACACACGTCCACCAAATTCGATCACTTGTGCTCCAAAAGGGCAACGTGTCTAAAATTGACAAGTGATCTTTTATTATTACATGCAAGAAAATGCAGACTCTAAATTCGATTACGTGTAATCAAAAACACCAACGTGTGCTCGAAGTTATATTAAGCGTCTCCAAAATACAACGACATGCGCTCTAAGTAACATGACGTGTCAACAAAAAACATGGATACATGCTCGTAGTTTCATTGCACATCAACGCAAACGTTAATGAGTGCTCTACGTTACATACCGCGTCCAAAAAAAAAAGGTTGGCATGTGCTCTTAGTTACATTACGAGTCAAAAAAATTACCAACGTGTGCTATAAGTTATACTACATGTTACCAATAACATCGATGTGTGTTCTATGCTACATTACACGTCACCAAAATCACAGATGTGTGCTTTAAATTCGATTATGTGTGGTAAAAAAGTCGAAATGTGCTCTTAGTTACATGACGCGTAATTAAAAAACATTGACGTGTGCTCTAAGATACATTACACGTCAACAAAAACATCGACGCGTACTTTTAGTAACATTACGCGTAATCGAAAACATCGACGTGTACTCTAAGTTACATTACGGGTAGCAAAAACGTCGATGTGTGTTCTAAGTTACATTCCGCGAAATTGATGAAATATTTTAAAAATCTATGTGCACTGTTATTGATAAATACTCCTTGTAAACGTTGCATCTCAAGTACTTTTATGTCACGCGAGAAAAGGTTATTATATGTTTACTTAATTATTTTTAATCATTTATTCCGTTACTTTGCTGGTTAGATTTTGATGATTGCTTCATTAATTGGTTGGTTAGATTTATTCTTTATAAATGGCCCAGTGTTTGCTCGGTACTGCTGTAGATTTCTTGATTATACCAACGATTGACTCTTTTCAATTATTTTAGAGTTCAGGAACTGTCATAGATTTCAATACTTGGCTATATGGTAGCACACCATTAGGTCGTAAGGAACTTAACTCTGACACCAGAAGTGAGTTTCAAAGCAAAAAGCTGTCTCCCTGACTTGTGCAGTGTGAAACTTGCCCTGTCAAAGTCCTCCAGCAGGCCTACCCTTTTGCCCCAAGGGACCTCCCCACGCTCTGTTGCCTTAGGGCTAGGTCCCAACTCGACTCCTTTTCTGCCAGGTAGTTGACCCTTCTAACCGAGATCTTTCCCATAATACGGCATATCCCAACGCTATCCACCCACAGTTTGTTTCCTTGTGGCCGTGGAGCCGCGGGTGCCGTATAATCCGATATGTTACAGCAATATAACATGCAATGTTCCATGCATTTTCACGTTGACAGGAGAATTCGTCAGTATTGCCGTCTATGACAGTTGACTAGTCATGCGTCTGCGCATGCGTGACCGGAACGATGCGAAAATCAACTGACCCACGTGTGTGAGGCGCGCCATAACAAGGCTGAACAGAGGAGATGCTTTATATATAGTGATCTGCATGTACAAGCTTTATTTTTTGTCATCACAAAGCACAATGTAGTGCTTGAAAAATTAATGAAATGATTGGATGTTAAAGTTGTTTGTATTGTATGAAACAAGAGCTCTTGCCCTGTGTGTGTCACCTTCCCAATTCCAATAGACAGCGCAGCTTGTCACTCCATGTTGACATCAACATGTCATATAAAACACTACAAAAATATGTAATTAACACAAAGTGGAAGGCAATGGTAGTAATATACTGGTATTGGCAATTATGTTATGTCATAAAAAGAAACACATAGCTTAGTTGTACCTGCTATGACCCGCTGCAGAGAGTGGTCCACCCTGCAATAATTTACACGCAATTGTATTTGGCTCATATATCGCCAACAAATATGCTAATTCCTCTTTACACCACTTGTGTGCCTAGAAAATGTGAAAAAATAGTGAAAGATGTCATTTGGTTTCGGTGTATGCACAGAAAAACAGGCATATACATGCAGTAGTGTGGGAGCATATATCATGATTTTAAGTCCCGTGGGATTTTGATGAAGATTTTATGCCACCTATTCAGAAATGTTATTTATACCGTAAAGAACATAAAAAACCATGTAGGCACTTTGCCAACCTGTTCGATTAAAAATGGCTGCCATTTTCCATAATGGCTGCCAAACTCCGAACATAATGATATCTTATGTTACATAATGTGTCCGAAATGTTCAATTTAATAGATCTAAGAATCAAATTTTAACCTTTTGTCATCCAGGAACATTATTCGTTTCTTTTACCGTAAACTTGAATATCATTAGACACCAAAATTTAAAACATCTGAAAAAGTGTATCTACGTTTTACATGTTTCTTATAAATGTTTAGCGTTAAAATAGTTAATTTAAATTTGGCCTTTATTTTGGTTCTTACTGGCATCAATGAGGGTATGTATAGCACTATTGTTATCACAATTCAAGATGGCCACAATTTCCTCAAAATGGCTGCCCCACCGCCACTCCCCCCCCCCCCACAAGCCACTATATCATTTTACATAAAGAACCAATATTATCTAAGAGTTATATATCATACTCCAACCATGGGACAACATTGTGTCATGAACCATGTAACAACATTGTGTCATGATTTTCAATCTTGAAACTTAACACCAGTTGTTACCAACCACATTTCAAGATGGCTGATATGCTAAAATGCATGCATATAATCTATGCATCAAAACTTGCTGATATTTAACTATATCTCTCATTACCCTTTTAGTCTAGATCAATACTTTTTCCTCATCTGATCCAAGATCATCAGTTCAAATCATTGTTCCCTATTATAACTTACCCGTTATTTGATTCTATTTTGCCGGTCTGTATAGTAGTATTGGTGTGCTGACAGAATGATTAGCTGTATAGTAGCTAAAATGGTGGTCCAGGACTAATGCAAGGTGCTGGCATGCTGATGGGTGGATCTGCATGAGCTAACTGCTTGGAGAAATAGTGTCCCAAGTGCTTTAAGTTTACTTGCCGAGTCTTCATTTATATTGAAAGACTGAACACATTCTTGCCATAATCCAAGCACATTTATTTGCAAAGACTTTTTTGCACAATGATTGTAGCAAGGCCTCTAGATAGTCTTGATTAACCCCATTAATTCTGGGGTTTAGTCCTCTAATTGCCCTAAAAGTGGCCACCTATATAGAAAGTCATCTCCTTTCATGTCTTCAATTAACTTTTGTCCACAGAAAACATTTTGAATAACAATTATAGATGAGGGCTAAACAGAGATAACATGCCCCATGAATTTACAGCTGTTCAAAGCATGGAATAGGTGCTTTATGCCCAACTCATAATAAGAAAATAGCGTTCAGATAAGGATAACCCTCGGCGCCCACAACGTTTTTTTCCCCGATTCTGCATTTTTGGGGGGGACTTTGCAGGTAACATAATACGGTGCAACATTTGATGAAGCTGTGATGAATCCTTCTTGAGATATTATGGTAACATTGTCCACTTGTCTCTCTCTCTCTCTCTCTCTCTCTCTCTCTCTCTCTCTCTCTCTCTCTCTCTCTCTCTCTCTCTCTCTCTCAATGTTAAAAGACTTTACATAGAACAATACTATGAAACCTGTACTATTCCAAAGTGCTTTGTTTCAATGAGGATCCATAAAGTATATTTGTATGTAATTATGTTATCTTTGTCTCAGTCAGTTCAACTGTCCTAACACACATGTAGTGCTTTGTTATGAAGCAAGGTGTAAACTTACCAAGTACATTTATTTAGGTGGCCCATGCGAGAGCGGATATTTTCATCCTTAGCTGGGTCATCCTGACTATCTGTTCTCTGTCCTAATAATGTACTATTTCTCTTATTTTTTGTTTTTCATTTGTTTTTATATGCTTCATTCATTATTACCTAACAATTGAAACGTATTAAATTTATTGTTGAACAAAAGAATCTGAATCTGAATCTGAATCTGAATCATGATTAGAGAGCGTCAAATAAATACTTCAAAAGGTTTATAACAAGTTTCAAAATAATGAGAGGAAGCTGGTTTTCAATAGGAACATAGTCCTTTATAATGTACATCTCTAATGAAATTTGCATCTTTTTTATAATTTTTTTTATTGACAATAGAAAATTATAATGTTCATATATACACTGGTTTTGTACATTATCTGAATCTGCCTTGATTCATTTCACGCTCTCGGTCAATGATTGAAAATTCAACCATAGAACTAAACATACATTAATTTTCTTCTCTCCCCAAACCTATCACCATCATTTTCTCTGTGAATATTCAGTTTATCATTATTTTTAGCAATCTCTGATGAAAATTTGATGAAGCTGCGATAGATCCTTGTTTAGATATTATGGTAACATTGTCCACTTGTGCGGCACTCAGACGGCCTTGAAATAGATACTTTAAAGTTTCATACAAAGTTGATAAATACCAAGAGGATGCTAGTTTTCAATCGGAACCTGGTCTATCAGAAGGTGCATCTCTGACAAAAATTTGGTAAAGGTGCCATCAAATTGTTCGATATATCGCGGTAGCATCGTCAGGGTTGACGCCACTCAGACGGCCTTCAAATAAATGCTTTAAAAGTTTCATAAAAAGTTAAGAAATAATCAGAAGAAGCCTGTTTTCGATAGGAACCTGGTTCATCATTAGGTTCTTCTGTGACAAATGTTTAGTAAAGCTATGGTGAATATTTTTGGAGATAATATGGTAACATCGTGCCCTTGTGCGCCGCTCAAACGGCCTTGAAATATATTCTTAATAAATTTGATCAAAAGTTTAAAAATGATAAGAGGATGCTAGTTTTCAATAGCAAACTGGTCCATTACAAGTTGCATCTCCGATAAAAATTTGGTACAACTATGGTGAATATTTTTTGAAATATCAAGGAAACATTTACAAGACAGATGAACCGATGGACTGACGATGTAGGGATGACATTACCCTCCAGCACTTTACGTGCCGAATGTAAAAACAGACCAACTCTATTAGCCTATTCTCAGCCAGAGTGGGTTAAACACCCAGGTAACCACTAGAAAAATATCAAATCTGGGCCGTATCTAACAGAATGGAAACTCTGTAGTCAGAATTTATGTGTTTAGGAAATGAAATTTACTAAATTTGGTCGTAAGGTCCCCCCCCCCTCAACCCAGTACATTCATCCCATCTAATAATAATGCAACGTGCATCTCATCTTATCGTACTAGCTGGTCATTGCCATGTACAGCACATGTAGAGCAGTTCACATATCACTTGTGTACTACATTTTGATCTTGGTGAACTTCTTGCCTGTGGCTCAACTGGCATAAATGATAGATTTTGGATTCAGTACCAAAAGTAGTAATATTGAACATATTGATGACTCTGGAATTATGATGAACTGCTTTCATATTCATCGTCCAAATGATGAAGATGAGAACGATCATAGTTAAAATAGCTATCTTAATCATACAAGTATGAACTTGGTAATGGAGATGACGATGTCATTTAATGTAGCAATACACTTTAATGTGTCAAGTTGTTTCATAGTTTACTCACAATACGAGTGTGCGATGATGAAGATGAGAACGATGATAGTTATAATAGTTATCCTTATCACACAAATATGAACTGGGTAATGAAGGTGATTATGTCATTTATTGTAGCAATACACTTTAATGTGTCATACATAATATTGTTTCAATGTTAACTCACAATATGAGAGTGACGATGAAGACGAGAATGATGATAGTTAAAATAATTATCCTAATCATACAAATATGAACTATATAATGGAGGTGATGATGCCATTTATGGTAGCAATACACTTGTTTCATAATACTGTTCCAATATAAACACACAATATGAGAGTGATTATGATGGATATGAGAATGATAATAATTTAAAATAGGTCCCCCAATCACACAGGTATGAACTTGGTAAGGGAGGTGATGATGCCCTTTATTGTAGTAATATACTGGTGTCATAATATGGTTTCAAAATAAAGTTATTTATCTCGGTTTGGTTTACATTCTTTTAATTCAATGACTAAATACTTTTAAGACAAATATGAGCGTAAATTGACTATGATTCAATTTGAAGATAAAAATCCAAGTTTATAGCCGGGATTTATGAAAATAAATACTCAAATAAGGTGCTTTATACTGCAAGGACCTTTAAGGGACCTGTAATTGGACCAAAAAAAAAAAAAAAAATATAGAAATTTGGCAGCCATTTTGAAAAATGGCGGCCATTTTGAATTTAACAGGTTGGCAAAGTGCCAACATGGTTTTTTTCCGTTATTTTAGATGTATTTAACATTTCTGAGTAGGTTTTATAAAATCTTCATCAAAAAGCCCACCGGACTACATATGCCCACACTACATACTCAAAGGCCTGTATATTGGGGTATAGGTCTTGGACCAGTAACCTAGACTTAATGCATTTACATGTAGAATGGAGACATTCGCTGGCTTATTTCTCCTTTTCAAACGTAAAACTACAACTTCTTTGCATTCTACTTCAAGTTTATACCGGTAGCAGCAAGTTAAAACCAAGAAATTGAGAAGTCATGCGATTAGATTTTTTTACCGGTGCATTTGTGTACCTTACCTCCATGATTGACCATTCCGCGCAAAATATGTCTCCAAAAATACACAAAGTTTTCAAATGATTTTAAATATTTTCAGAGTAACAGTGCCTTTCTAAAACTCACAGTTGATAAGACTTTTCCTATCCAAAAGTATGATGGGACTTAATTTGGGATGCTCTGCTCTGCTCCTGTGATATTAACATCCAATAGACCCAGCAACAGTATTCAGTACTGGATCAAAAGTTGTGGATCAGTTGACCGGACCTTGAGGGGTTACTGGTGCAAGACCTTTACCTATTGTGGGCAATTTCGTTCTATAATTCAGGCAGCAGAATATATCGCCGTGAATATATTAACGTAATGTAAATTAAAAATTTATCGTAATGTCTGAAAGGGATATAACAGCTATTTACACGTAATTTGGATATAATACAAAATTCAGTATCAAAAGAAATGATAAAAAAAGGTACAGAAGTTCATATATATCATAAGTTGGACATTGCAGTATTTTTCAGGATACAAGTATTGCTTTTAATTCCTACTGTATGAAATGGGTAAAGAAAGGAAAAATTGAATTTCAGAAATGTGAAGGATGGTTATCAAACTTTAAAAGGGTCTTTAGAAATAGAATTTATCGTTACAAATCCCACATTACGATTTCCAGTACGGTAAATTTAAAGCAGCTTAAGATTTCAAAATCAGTCAGAGAACTGCACGAAAGATTAATGACTATTAACATTGATAAGGCAACTAACAATTTGGGGATCATCTGCAAAAAAAATTATTATCATGACGTTTTGAAAATGAACTTGGCATAAACAATATTTCAGACATAAGAGGAAATGATGTAAATAAAAAACACAAACAATCCATTGATATCTGATAGATACAATGCTGAAATTTTCGACGAGGACCCCTCTATTCCACTTTTGTTCTGGATACCCAAATTACATAAAAACCCTTTAAAATTGAAATTGATTGCTGGTGATTCAAAATTTACAACAAAATAACTATCGATGGAAGTAACACTGCGTTTCACAGCAATTAGGAATCTGTCCGTAAATACTGTATTGTAGTTTCTAGAAACTGTGAAATAAATTACTTTTGAAGTTTAAACAATTTTCCCGAGCTTGTATCTAAAATCAAAGATTCAATAGCAAAAACTATGAAATGTTTTGACTTTTCTACACTATACACGAATCTTTCCATAGATAAAATCAAAAGTTCTTTTTCAGAATCGCCGAACTGTTTAAACATAACGGTAAACCGTATATGAAATATCAATTCATATTCAAACAAAACATATTGGTCACACAATAAATTTTCAAAAAGTAACGTTAAATCTTATACTGTTTAATCTTTGAAAGATGTGACAAATAGTACAGAAACACATGATCCATATTCATTAATTGCAAACCCAACAATGACGGCAAAGAGATTTCAGACTTGCCAAAGCATCAACATTTTTTTTTCAATACCAATGTGAAGAAACAAATTTCACTCCTGACTTGAGACAGGCAGTCACCCATTAAAGGCAACTGGTGGTTTTACACCGGTCCTCTCAGCCTTAGAAATATTCATCATTAACTGCAGAAACTAGTTCTTTTTCTTACTACTCAGAACATGTTTTGGGGTCTATACCCGTACATGTCTCTCTGAGAAGCGGCTCCTTGTCTAAGCTTAAGCAAAGACAATGGAATGCCAAACTCAATCGCCAGTCATTTGTGCCGAAGTCAACACAGCAATCTGCCAGAGGCATTTTGTGGATTGGAAACCCACTGCAGAATATCCACTACCTTGTCTCGACATGGGCTATGAAACCCCACTTTTCAAGGCTATGAGACAGCTCATTCGACATAACACTAGTATGGAAACTCCAAGGAAAGAGAAAAAAGAGTAGTGTTAATTACGTGAAGGTATATTTATATTCTTGAATTAGGTATGCACCAGTACTTATCTGTTGCAAAGCACAGGGAAATGAGTGCACTGCTAATTTTACCATCAATATAATTTGCTCACTTAGTCTTATCTTGAATTTACACCCTTGGCAATGATTGGCCATACTTCACACACAGTAGCATCATAAGCCCTGGAATGAGTTAATTCCAGGTCTTTTTGTAAATCTATCCATGTAACACATGTGGCAAACTTTTGCTGCAGTCACATTGTATTGTAAGCATTAAAGCTAGATAGCCCTATGGTCACACCAAACTGATAAGCTGTTTGGAAAAGAAGATACAGTAGAACCAAAAAAATCTGACTACGTGAATAATATTGTGGCTGTGTTGTGGTAGAGATGTTTAGTGCAAAGTGCCAGGATGGAACATAAGAGAAACCCTTGTGTAGTTCCGTGTACCTTGGGCTATCAATGGTGATTTTGTTGTGATACAAAAGCATTACCATGCAAGTGTGCATTTCACTTGCAGTGACAGAAGGGCAGTCTGCCAACCTTCAAATCTGTGGAACTGCATGGGCCCCAATATATCCGTCTCATCATATCATGACAACACCAGATTCTTTCAAATCATCCCAAGCACAAACCATTACACCACATCAGGAACATAATTACATAGCCACAGAACATACATCTTTTGTAGAGGCAACACCAAGTTCATCATATTGTTCATCAGCACCCATCGTTACGCCACATTGTGACCATGGTTATAGTTTTTCATCAGTCCTCAACCAAAGCCAGACACCACAACCCACATCCAAACCCCAAATGTTTGGACCAGAGCACATAGGCCTGAACACTTCAGATATTTCAGTCGAAAATGAAACCAATGTTGAATCAATCAAAAAGATAGTCAAAATACTTAAAAGCAATGTGATTACTCTGGCATCCAACTTCAAAGGAAATACCAAGATTTTCCACAGGTCACATCGAGAACAAATATGACAAAACCAAATTTTATACATGAGGTGGAAATAACAACATACTTGTAAAAGAAAAAAGCTTCAAAACTGTCTGTGAACAACAAGCATAGGAAATTTAAGTGGCATAAGACGTTTGCCCGAAACCAGGGCCAAGCCGGAAATTATCCCTGGAGGATGAATTTCTGATGGTAATGATGCAGATGCATTTGGGGCTATTGGAAGAGGACCTAGGACCGATTTGGTATCAGCCAATCCAGTGTATCTAGGCTGCTGAACAAGTGGATACCCAGACTAGGAAAGGCACCGAGACAGCTCATCCGAATGCCACCGAAAGAGCAAGTAATATAATAATAAATTCCTCCTGCCTGGTATCTAACTGTAGTCAGCTACTGTGTATTCACCCACTGGGGTTAATAGACCATGTAACGGGCACACAGTTTAATATATTGTGGGGGTGTTTCTCTTGATTTCTAAGGGAGCAAACAAACCAGAATTCCAAGAAAAATATGCCGCTTTATTCATAACTGATATTGGTATACCACGATATCACCACAGTAATTGTCCACAAAATAAAGAGTAGTTCTAGGTTTCCTCTGGATAAACTTGAAGATATAGTTCTCCACAAGAAAGTTATAAAAAATTTTCTATAGATATTATTATCCCAGGTTTCTCTGGTAAACTCAGAGAAAATTGTCCACAAAAACTGATAAATGTCCGTGTATTAATTTCCTTATCATTGCAGGTTTCCTGGATTAACTTGAAGATAAATTTCTTCTCAGAAAATTCATAGATATTCAATGCACAAATATAATTCCAGGTTTCGCTGATAAACTCAAGAGAGATAGTTATCCACAAAAAAATGATAGAAAGTTTGCTGATTAATTTCCTTATTATTGCAGGTTTCCTGGATAAACTTGAAGATATGATTCTCCACAATAAAAGTTACAACAAAATTTAACCCTCTGAATTACAGGTTACATAGCCATCCGGACTTGCAGCAATGTGTCCACTGCCTGAAATAAATTTGATGTAAATTTGTAAATAAATTACATAAATTTACTTATTGAGTAGCAGTGCTACCACGCTGAATGATACTTGTGATTTAGTGTAGCTAATAATTCTTACCAACAGAAAGCCCACAATCAGTCACACTCAACCCTGGATGGTACTTTGCCATGTTGTCTACTTGACATTGTTTGGCCAGCACCTCATTTTCACGCCCATGCTTCAGCAACTTGGCAATGACCATCTTCGACTCCCCCATTATTTTCTTCACAAGTGTAGCAGAGGATTTTTCAGTCCTTCCAGATTGCCCCATTGGTTTAACACGTGGGGCTGCGTCCGCTTTTTCTCACCAGAGTACATTGGTCAAAGACGGCCCAATAGAGAAGTATTTCTACAGTAAACATATTGCTGGCATAGTGATCCCTGTTTGAAAAAAATATAATTTGTGGTACAGAAAGCATATTTATAATGCAATTTTTTTCGTTATAGATGTACTTTTTAGCTTTTAAAAAAAACACCGACCGTTTAATTATTGTCAAACCATGCAAAAATAAAGAAATGGCAATTAAAATTGTAAACTAAAAGCAGCAGGAACACCAATCTGTTTGCAGATTTATCATGGGTCTTCCTGGGTTTTTCTTCTCCACTTACTTCCAAACCCCATGCATGTTGGAGGCATTTATCCTTCACTTGCGGTGCATATGCCAGTCATCTGTGACTGCCTGTTTGGTGGTGCCCGTAAAAGTGGCTCACTCTGTGCAGCACTGATCGAAGCTTGAATTGTATCCAGCAAAGAGGTGGTTGGCTTGGGGTCCCATGCTTTGGTAATTGTTTTGATGGTAGTGGGCATTTCAATACATTCCCCTGCTCCTAAAGTCACGTCCCCTGCCAACACATCATCTGAAACAGTACATTTTCAATTCTACTGGGAATTTTGAAAACTGTGACTGTACCATAGATTCTGATTCTGTAACCCCATCTACATTGTGTTAATTGTTTGGATCCATGTGAAGACATCCATCATTACAGTCGTAAATGTATGAAATCGAATCAAGTTTTGCTTCTGCTTTTGTGAATTTTTACTATACATACCAACATAAGGTCCCTTTGTGTTATTGTCAAACTTCCCAACAGTTCATTCATGTTGTGGTTGTCGTGGGGTCTTTATCAAGTGCAGAGGCACAGCATCTGGATTGCACTCTGCCATTATGTCCCAGAGCTCTCCATCTGACCACCCGGATTTACTGCTGCTCGGATAGGGCTGGAGCGGCACTCTTCCTGCTGCAGCCAAACACTGGCTTGGAGAAATCTTTATCCTGTAGCTTGGCTGGTACAGCCTGTAGTGTTGAAAGAGAGAGAGAGAGAGAGAGAGAGAGAGAGAGAGAGAGAGAGAGAGAGAGAGAGAGAGAGAGAGAGAGAGAGAGAGAGAGAGAGAGAGAGAGAGAGAGAGAGAGAGAGAGAGAGAGAGAGAGGAGAGAGAGAGAGAGAGAGAGAGAGAGAGAGAGATTTTTTGGTGACTGAGGGTCGTGCAAGACATGTTACCTATTTGGCACATTTCCGATGGACACAGACAGGAAATTAAATTGGTTTCAAGTACCCACATGCTAATTCCTTCACCTTATTGAAAAAAAATATACTGTAAAGACATTTATTTTTACGGATTTTGCATTTTTTGACCTTTCACTGACACTTGAAATTCACTATTTTAGGTAGCTTTACTTCCATTCAATGCTAGGTTAAAAATGTTTTCATTGTGTCTTAATTTCACGTTTTGAAGCATCAGCGAACTAAATGAAAACAAGAACACAGCAACATTAAGTGAATTTACAGTGCAATTGCTCAGAACTCATCACCTCTTAGAAATTCCAGCCTGATATCAACTAACCTCCTAAGCAATCAAAGTGACACTTAGATAATGAGAAAATAAATTAAGTGCATGTTGCATACAAAAGTTGTTGCCCATTTTGTACATTGTTAGCATATAACAACTTCATTTGTATTATATATAAAAGGTAAACATAAAATTACCTTTCCTTTGAATGTGTTGTTCCACTGACAGGAGGTGTCTGTACATGTGTCCTGTTTGTTAAGGCATAATTGTGTTGCTAATACGGCCTTATACAGCACATCAGCAACATGTGACATGCTTCTCCCAATCTGTGAAATAAAAACCATAATAAGTGAAGTACAGCTTTCCAATCGAAGTGACGAAGACATTGTTTTGAAGTCGGCTATTAATACCATAAGTAAGAAAATAAAAGCCGCAGTGCAATGTACACATGAAGGTGAAAAAAGCACAGTTGTTTTGGAAATGGCATAAGTAACTGGCTTGGCTCTAGTATCATTTAGGTATCTGATCAATCAATTAGACTGTAATGAAGCTTTGTAATTGGTTCAATCATGCAAGACAAAAGCATTAGATTAATTTGTGTATTGCTCTCATGATGTACCTGGTATGGGAGCCTGAATGTGGTGAAACAGTGAGTCCACTCTGAAGAACAGTGTGAAAGAACTGCTTCTGGATATATTGTGACATATCATTATTAGGCCCCACTGCTATGTACCTACCCTGCCATACACAGACACCTGGCGATTTTCACCCACCCACTTTTATGTAGCAGGAGCCATACTTCATATGGTGGGGTGCTGTGCTGTGAGGCCCTCACAGAGGACTTGACATATACAAGCTCCCCCGATGCCCCATGCAACTGTAAAGCCCCTACCCATCCACAAACAACATAGGTATGAGCAGCCAAGGCTTTCATGGTTTCATGGGAACAAGCTCCTGCAAAGTACAAATATATATGAAAAGTGAACTTATAGATTTGTTTCATTATTCGTAAGCTATGCATGCAGGGTATATCTATTTAGAAAGCTGTAATGAAAATTCCTCCCTTCCCTGAATGAAATGTTTTTTCCCCAGCATCAGCTACTTAACAGGAGAAAAATCATATTCCCTGTAAATAATGACAACTACACGGTTCAATCAACATGAGGAAATAATTCACAGTTTAACTTCCAGAGGACTGTGCCACTATCTGTGTCTGGGTGTGAAAGACAAATATAAAATCTTTTGATCAGGTGGAATAAATGGATTAGGTCGCACATAGGGCCACATTAACAGCTTCTGTTTAAAATGGTTGCAATGAATAGATGAGCGGGAAACTTAGCATTACATGTACAGCCCTTTAAAAAAGTAGCACCTGTAATTGGCATGAATGATTAGTGACCTGGCCTGATATTTAATTATGTTAAATTCCAGGAAAAAAATTAATAACCATACCATTCAATAAGAATAACAACGACAAGCTGAAAAATGAATTTTACTTGCCTGGGGTATTGTGTATAGTGGTAGTGATCACTGTAATCCACCTCTGGTAACAATTTCATGCCACTGCACCACTCTGTGCCAGGGATGGCTGGCGGGTCTCTTAGCATGGTACCATCTTTCAAAGAAATCAGTTGTCTCATCCGTCTGTGGGCATTTCTCTGGGTTGTCAAATCATAGAGATTCACTTGCAAATTCAAGTCCACGCCCAGAAAGCCAAATTAGTCGAATTCTTATAACTGCCCTCACTCCTAAGACGTCTCTCTCCCAAGTGAGTTCTCAACTCTGCTGTTGTCAACCCGTTAAAATGCTCCACTACTTTCCGGCCAGTTTCATCATTACTGCTTGTAGTCACACTTTGGCCATCTTTGTTCGAAATTTGGTGAAAAACCATATCATTTTGTATTATTCTGATGACGACTATGTAACGTGTTTAAAATTGTAAAATAATGGCTCTCATATCGAAATTTGGTGAAAAACCATATCATCAGGACGGAGTCCATACTCCAAGCTTGCCACCCAGAGTATGGAAATGCGTCGCCACACAATAGCGTGCCCCACTGGCGCTAGTCGCCAAGCCCGATAATAGGGGCTGTCGTAAGGTACTAACGCCAGATATCGCAAGTGCCATATTAGGAGACGGACCCTCATGAGCGGTATTATTCTGATGACGACTATGTAACGTGTTTAAAATTGTAAAATAATGCCTCTCATATTCTACTATATTTTTTACCAAGAGGGTGTGTGGGTCAGTGGTGACGTGCTCGCTCCGTAATCAGAAGGTCTCGTGATCGAATCACTGTTTGGGAAGAAGTTATTCACCTCTTTCCCTTTTGGGGTATTTTTTCTTTCATGGCAATTTTGGGGGGTCACGTCTTCGTTTTTATTTTTTATGCCATATATATATATATATATATATATATATATATATTGAATTCCAAAATTCATCATATGTCAACTATTCGGCGGTTCGAACTCCTCCGGCCCTTTTACCTTCGGGCTTCTTCAGCTAGGCGAGACACGCGTACAGAGGACCAATGCAGCACATGTCACGAGGCAAGAGTCGAGATACAGTAATCACTTAGAGATGGTTCAACATTATCAGCGTTTTTGAATTAGTACTAAGGGTACTAAATTTCATGCCCCCTCCCTCCCCCAAGTTAAGTTCTTTTAAAATGATGATTTTCCTGAAATCAATACCATAGTTGGACAAAATAGGCCGAAATTGGCCATCATTTTGTATATTCTGCAAAAGGGTACAGACCCATCGACCCCCCCCCCCTTGCGTACTATAAGTACGAATTCAAAAATGATGAAAATGTTGAACCATCCCTGATATAAATTTGTATCAATAGCCAGCCACAGGTGGATATGGGTCAGAGGTCATTGGCGACAGGAAATGACCTTCCTTTCATACATCTTGATAAGTTGCCTTGATTACCAGTATCATCCCTTCCAGTGTTACCAAATTCTTAAATAAATGAAATTTTATGAAAAAACAAAAAAAAAAAACCAAAAAAACCCCCAAAAACCCCAAAAACCAAAAAAAAAACCAAAAAAAAAAAAAAAATAAAACCAAAAAAAAAAACAAAAAAACAAACAAACAAACCCAACCCCCCCCCAAAAAAAACCAGCCCAACAAAATATATACATATACCTTTCACAAGAAACACTAGATTAACTTTTAGTAAGCTTAACTTTCACACCAAGGTCAAATAGAAATTTTCACAGCTTTATACTTTACCACACAGTAGTATGCATGTATCGGGTTTTCCCTACTGATCGACATGTGATCTACTTAGGGGTCAAGCCTCCCTCATAATGCTCAATTTAGATGTCTTGCTTCTTAGCACATTATAGTGGTACAGACTTATATTTCCAAGAAACTAAGCAATTTTGTATCAGTGTCCACATTTATTCTGTTTATTTCACGGGTATACCGAATATATATTTTAAACGTATCTGCTCCACATGTAAGAGTGGGTAAGCATGGGCTTGTGTTTTGCCGGCATTAAAATGATAAGAATTAAATTTATATAGTGGAACGATCCTATATATATATATATATATATATATATATATATATATATATATATATATATATATATATATATATATATATATATATATATATATATATATATATATATATATAAAGACACTGGAATAATTCGTTAATCGTTGATTTTTCATTTATCTATGCTGCGGCCCATTGTCAGCTTCTGTTCAAATAAAAACCAAAGGGCCAATAACAACAACAACAACAACAACAACAACAAAAAAAAAACCACAACAGGAAAATTAAAAAATCAGACCCGAAACAACCATACCAACAGACGAACACAAGTCGGGAATACCGAAAAAAGAGGGACTTTTGTGTTTATGGTTATACATATTGGTTTTCACGAGTTATTTGAATGTTATAAAATTTGTTACAGGCCTACCTTGTTTGGTCTTGATTGCCAAAAATCTGTATTTCAATCAAAATAAAATGAATGCCGAGTTGACCTATGTTCATTAACGGCCCGTTTTTCCAACAATATGGGGCACTTCATGCAAATTTCTGTCCTGTTTGTACTTGAATGCGAAAGCACTGTAAACACAGTTTTGAAAGATATATCGATATTGTAGACAGGTCCAGTATTAATACCATGAAGATATTTAAGGGGCACCAGTCTTTTCCTTTTTCATACATGACCGAGTACAGCATTGTCGCTTCTAATGGGCCTATATTCAATTTTTCATCCAGCCTGCCGTCAATGCAAAGCCCATCATGATTCACTAATAACTCCCGACGGCTTGCAGAATGGAGTGTTCTACCAAAACACGTATAGATATATATAAAAAAAGATAACGGTTTCTATGGTAAAATCCTGTAGGCATACTCAGCACTATATTTGTAACATATCGTCCAACTTAAAATAAGGAAGTTCCTGTCAACAGCAGCGAAAAAAATCCCCTTACCACCGGATGCTCCACTATGTGTGATGTCGTGATGGTAGGCCTAAAACTCCCTACCGTTATAGGCCTACAAAAAAAATAATAACAGAAAAAAAAATAAAAAATAAAAATAAAAAATAAAAAAATCACAGAAAAAACATCGACCAGCCTTGTCTCTTCCACAGTCCCATTGGCGCTGCGATGTGGTGTGCTAAGCCAGCACTTGGTACTTGGGCAATAATGTCCGCAAGGGACCCTGACGAATGATTAATGTTGCACCAGCCGCACCAGTGACCTGGCGGGCGAGTAGTATTCTTACTAAAAGGGGGCCTAATAATGGCCAAATGACGCTGTAAACGACAAATTTCGGAGCTGAGCTTCCGATTGGTTAGACTTGCTTAGGTCTCACTGGACTGTCTTCCGTATTTTATTTAAATTAAATTCATTACAAAATAAAACTTTGAGTGAAACCAGTCACACAAGTTGTAGCCTTATAATATTATAATACAGGTAGTCCCCTAAACCCAGCTAATTGGCTTGGATCGTGTCTATCCCCAGATAACAGATTAGCGCCTGGCGGTCTGCACTGTGTTTTTTATCACGCAGATAAGGGAGTGGTCAAAACGCACCCCTCTTCCGAAGCTGTTAATTGAGTAACTGTGTGATGAAGGATCAACTGCGGTGCGCCACGTCAGGCGGAGGGCGTCCAGTGACAGTAGTCGCAGGGAGACGGTCAGCTTTGTTTCGCCTGCGTGGTCAGTGACTAAAATGACCATGCATTCATCAAAGACCACTTAAATTACCACTTAGACTTATCACAATGATAATGGAATTAGAACGGACTTGGACTCAATAGCTGCTACTGTTGAAACCGGCACGGCGGCAGTGCCGACCAGTTAAAAAAAATGACAGTAGGGCTTAGTTAATAACACTATACTGTGTATTTGGCAAAATATTGTACACTTAACTTTGTGGATGGGAATATGTATCGCACTTTCTGGGTGGGACCGCGGGATGGGAAAAAAAGGGACATGCACCGGGGACTTGTGCAAGTCTACCAATTTGTTTCAAGTTGTATTTTTCACAAATTAATCGACTCTACTGGTAAGGGAATGGCTTGACGTTCAACTCAATTTAATTTCATTGAAGGATTGGCAACGGTTATGCCCTCCTTCGTCGCGCATGGACTTATCTTATCGTTCCCTCGTAGGTCGACTTGACCTACCAACAAGTTCACTCGGTATGCTTTTGAGGGTACGGCCATTTTCGTCTGGTTTCCTTTCCCAATCTCTTTCAAAAGGAACAAATTATCATGAAAATGACGATGTGATTTATCAGATGGATGGGCATACAACACTACCGCACGTGAGCGGTTGGGGCTGACGGAGACGGTGGGAGGGGGGTAGCGGTGGAAATCAAAAAAATTTATACAAATTACATGATACATGGGCTTATTAAGGTCGTAGCCGACTGAATTGTCATGAGCAGAAGACATTTCGTCATTTTACTCTGGACAGTGCTGCCCATAGGCCAAAGCGGAGAGCGTCAATTTGACTTCACTTTAACTATCAAGTTATTCTTCAATTTCTTTCTTTTTCATCTTAAAGCTATTTTGTCCGTTTAAATTACAACACCTCATATTTGTAACTAAAATCTAAGCTGAAACTCTCTAATTTCTTTAGGGATGAATTACGTTTGATGGTTTTTTCCTTTCATCACACTCCTTCATCAGCCAAGTGAGAGAGACAGAAATAGGGCAAAATAGCAATTTACACATATCAAACTAGTACAATATTGCTATTTCCTTTAAAAACAAGCATTTGTCATCATGTTTATCTACTTCTCTTTATTTCACATTAAGGAATATTCAGTTGTTTTTATTAACTCCATTTGTGTTGAATGGTGTATTGATGTCATAATAACCAATGGTGGTAAAACTCATTCTGCAAGGTATTAAAATGTCTGAGACCATTAAGTTTTCTTGTGGGGTAAAATATAGAATTGCCTTTCACACATATACATTATAAACAGTTTTGTTTGATTTAGTGGTGAATTTTCCCAAATTTAATTTTTCAAACACAGTGGAGGATAAACCCGAAAAGCGCAAGTGGTGGTAAAAATATTCAGCTGAATTCTGCAAGTTATTAAGAATATATGTTTACAGCCATTCATTTTTAGTGTTAAAAATTATCTTGCACTCTTTCAAAAGTGTTGTTTTACTCATTATTGAAGAAAAGTTTGGTATCTGCTTACAGATCACAATGAATTTCTGAAAAACGCAAGTGGTGGTAAGATAATTCATCTCAATTCTTGAAGTTTTTAAAAATACATATCAAAAGCCATTCATTATGGGGTAAGAAAAATGCACACGTCAGTGTTTTTATTACTCTAACGAAGAACACACGTCGATGTTTTTGTGAACGTGTAATGTAACTTGGAGCTCACGTCGATGTTTTTGAAGACGCGTTCTCGAATTACGAGCACATGTCGGAGTTTTGATTACACGTAATGTAACTAAGAGCACTTGTCGATGTTTTTGTTGACGAGGAATGTAACTTTGAGGACACAGTGATGTTTTTGATCACGCAAAATGGAAGTAAATACAGACGTCGGTGTTTTCGATTTCGCGTAATGCAACGATGAGCACCTGTAATGATAACAGCACATGTGTCAAATTTAGAGCATACGTCTCCATTTTCGAGCACACGTTGTCGAATTTATTGGATATGAAAATATTGTCACGTGTATGGCACAAAACCCCCTCAAAAAGTAGCACGCGTAAAAACCACCATGTTAATCGCACTGATCTCTCAACATAGCTGAGCCTGTAACAAAACTGCGTGTGGTATATCTAACGATCACTAAACCTGGAGGTTTTTCTCTTTGTTGGTTTGCACTTAAGATGCAAGCATTCAGAGATATTCACATGGTACACGATTGCAAATTTTCGAAAAGATGTCGCTGTCGAACCATAATTTTTCCGCGTAAGTTAACCATGTCGGGCATGATTTCAGACTCTGGCACCAAGTTTCATTTGCACACTCGACTCTTCGTTTGTGAGCACAAATCCCACCGAGCAAAGTTACCGATTGGACGGGTTGGGCCGTTAAATGGTAACATAGCCTTTAATGTAAATTTTACATCTACCATAAACAAGTATGACCGTTCACGGTAAGCAACATTTATTTATAAAGATACATACACGTAGATAAAGTATATTGGAACTCTTCACTTTGAGGTGCCAATCAGGTTACTTCCCTTTCTTCATTCCTTAACCTATTTCACTAATCCCGTTTCCTGCCTTCCTTCCTTAACTAATTTTAAAAAGCCCGACCATAATTGAGTACAACGCAACTTCCCAATAGTTTTTTAATTAGTGCACTGTTCATTTGGTTAATCTGTTCATTTGGTTAATAAATACCAAATGTGTTCACTTTGCAGTGGTAAGTATCACCTTTCCAAACAAAACAAAAATATCCAATGCTCGGTAATATAAATATATCCAGTAAATTACTCAACGAATTAGGGTTGCTGTTTAGAAGCGTTTACTATTGTATAATGGGCAGCATAAAAAACGAGCTTTTGTACAATAAATAAACATACAGCAGTTAGAAACAAGAGATGTCATCCATCCTCCTTGGAATGATACACATATTATGCCACAACTGTGATCAAAAAGATCAATTTGTGTCTTATTAAGAAATGTCACCAATTGTTCAAAGTTGAAAAAAAATCAGAAACAGTTTTAAACCCATTACTCTCTGTCTCCCAAAATATGTTTGATGTTTGATCTTTTACAAGTCAGCATACTTTGATGCTACATTATACAGTATGGAAACATGGCCAATGATTTCTCTTATGCTACATGCATCCGCATGGGGTCACATGGTGATACATATGCACTGGACGCCTGAATATGAATGAATTTAGGGTGTGATTTTAAAACCATGTATTTGACCAAGTTTATTTTCATTTTTTTGTACTCCTATTTTCCGAAAAATGGCTGATGACGCAAAATCGTTAAAATTGAGGCATAACGAAAAAGTATTTCAGCATGGGCTTAATAGTAACTATGTCCTAAATGTTCAAATCAAAAATAAACGACAGCAATGCCAAAATCATGAAAATTTATACATGTGAAGATAAGAATATTTTCATTACTCCCGCAACTAACTACTGGCAGAATTCAGGCATTTAACAAGCCCCCCCCCCCCCTACATACTTAATTGATATTACCATTCCCTTCATTGCCGATCTTTGCAGGCTGAATGTATCGGAGCAGACATTCTATTTATTTATTTATTTATTTATTTATTTATTTATTCATTCATGAATAAATAAATAAATAAATAAATAAATAAATAAATAAATAAATAAATAAATAAATAAATAAATAAATAAACAAATAAATAAATAATAAATCATTCTAAATATTAAAATATAATATGGATGTCACACAGAATGTTACACAACATGGACAGCTATGAGCAGTAAAACAAAAGGAAAATGTCATGAAAGTGAGATGAGGCCCAGTAAGGTGCAAAACGTATGTGTCGTATTAGGCTGTGTATGGAGTTTATAAGGGGCACTTGGCAATTCAGAAATTACATTGTCTCTAAACTGAAGATGATACTGCGCCTTTAGAATTGTGAGAGCAGTGAGTGACCCGTTACCCATCTGTGGGTTCATATTGAAAACACATCTGGTCGGGCTTTGATTATAAATGCTTATCTAAACGTCTCCATAGCCGGCCATATCTTTCCGACAATTAAGTGACTGACAACCTGAAATTGGTACAAACAGATAGGCCCTTTTTGGCTTTTAGATTTGCAAATATGCTAAAGTACACCTATTTCAAATGTTGAAAGATTTGTATTGCATCGTCTAGGCAGTGATTAGAGCCCATATTTAGGCAATTTGAAGGCTTCAGGAGGGAGCAGATACATTGAAAAAATAATAATCTGACAGGCATATGATGGTTTGGATAGAGGTTTGTCAACCAATATATTAAAACATTTCCATAATTTCCTGAAAGAATTAAAGGTAAGATAGGAGACGCCGGGACAAGTTAATGATAAATGAGTGACGAAATATCTCAAACAACATTTGAGAAGATACCGACATGAGGGCTTTTTGATTAAAGTCATCTGATGTGTACCAGATCTTAAAATGAATATTCAGTTTGTCTTTATTGGGTTTCTCGCCCTTCCCCATAAAACGGAGGTAAAGTGTCACTCGTTTAATTTAAAAAGAATAATAATTGTAGTGTTAAGCGTTAATGAAATACGATTCTAATGGGAGTTTCAGACAAGCCCCATGAGATAAGTTTGCCCTTGTCAACAACGTACTTAGCAGCAGTTGGGCCCTCACAGCCTGACCTGCTGCTATCGAATCTATCGCTTTAGACCTGGTTCAAAGAAAATAGCTAAGGCACAGAGCAGTCTCCACACAATTATTGGGCACTTCATAGGTACGAAATATTGACCTTTCGCTTACAAGGTGCTGTGACTTATGACCTAAGAAAAGCAGAAACGTATTCTAGATAAGGCTGTAAGATACACTATAAATATACCCCTGTTAACACATAGACTTGATAAGGGTCTGAATATACGGTTGATTATCACTTCATGAATTATGAACTTAATTTAAACACATTTATCAATTATCTTAAAATACTTTAAAAAAAGTGAATATATATATATATATATATATATATATATATATATATATATATATATATATATATATATATATATATATACATATATATATAATTATAATAATAATAATAATGATAATGATTATGATAATGATAATAATAATAATAATAATAATAATAATAATAATAATAATAATAATAATAATAATAATAAATTCAGTATACCTTCCTGCTATTTTTTTTTTGAAACGGGCCACAATCAGCAGATGTTAGATTACTGTAAGCGTGTGAAATGATACATTCAATGCTGGTAAGGTGTGTAGCGGATCTGAAATTGAAAATTGAAGTAAGATAGCAAAATTGGCTGAATCTGCAAGTTTCTGAATCAGCAAAACTTTGCTATGCCTTGTTACTCAAACTTTCAATAAAATATTTATAAAATCATGTCAGTGGTGGGCAGTTCCACAAATTAACAAATCTCATTCGTGATGTTTTGAAGTCTTTAGGAAATTACAAGTCGAGTCTCATTTCAAAGGATGTTGGGTGGATGTTTTTGAAAGTGGCGTTTATTTTAATGATATATGATCAGTGTGTTACATACGTGAATTTACAAAAATGTGTAAAGACCCCCCCCCCCAAAAAATGTGGCCAAAATAATGAAATTGATTTTTCAACTAAGTTTTTTATAGTTTGACCGTGCATTAAAGTGTCTCTATAACACTGGGAATAAATAGTTCTCAGTTATCACCTAGATTTGGTATTGTATGTTTTGATTTAGTCAGTCTTTCTTTGTATGTCCGACACGATAACTGTCCCTGTGGTTTATATAATACAAACCAACCAATAAGCTAAATAGCAAAATTACATTTGGTATGCCCAACAGCATATGCAAAACCCGGCTTCCTTTAATTATTATATACCCTTAGATTCGAAATAAAATTTCCGTCAAGTCGTGGTGGAAACCAGTCACTTTTTCTGCGTTCGCATTAAACGCTGACATCAATGGCATCATATCTTTATTCTGAGTTATCAATAATTATAGCATGATACATAACCTTTTAGCAGAATTTTTATGCTTCTTTTATTATTTTTACTTCAAAACTTTAATTGTCAGTATACAAATGCTGCAAAATACTATTCGGAGACCATGGACCATGCTAAATTCCTGTCAGGGAGAAAGGTGTATTTAATACATAAAAGTTTTCAGAAATAACGATACCATTTTATCATGGACGCCTTTCATTTGTACATGAACCTTGTATGCCCAACACCATACTACTCTTGACATCAGTAATTATTTATCTGTAGTTCTATCACAATTGGCAGTTTTGTCCGAAAAAACAGTTCATTTATGATTAAGTGACATTTCGTAACATAAGTATTTACATAATTTTTAAGGGTTGGTGCATCGCATTAGTGTTTACACACAGCTCACGTACGTGGGAATATGATGGTTTATATGTTTTTCTGGCACAAATGTCGTGATTGACTCGTAAGAAACATCCATCATGATGGACACCTGAACAATTGCACCCACCCATATTCTTGTCTGCATACAGGGTTTGCACCTTATGTCGAACCAGTGTGGACTCATTTAAAAATTCACTCCACACATTATACATCCGACACCATGCTTTCAGTTTTTCCCTAAGTTAAGATGGATGGAAAAGTTGTTTACTAATACCAATACGGTTGAAAATACTAGTCTCTCTTTATATGTCCAACACCATTATATCTGGTGTCATCCTTTGTATTTGTTTTTTACTGCTTCACTAAGTTGACAAAATCATTTCTTGCATTGAATTATTACAGCCCATTTGTTAACCTACTATGCCTTAGTAAAACAATGGCAAGACAATGCAAAATTACCCAAACCAGTACATGCACTTATATACAGAAAAATAGAAAAATGATCAAGTTGACTTACCTCAAGAAAAGGATTTCATATGTCTTCATGAGAAAGGAACACCTATAATACTAACTATCCTTGTGATGCAAGAGGCCTTCACTCGTAGCCAGCGCTTTCTTGATGATGTCCACCTGTATGTTTAATTTCTTGTCTTGAGAAATATCATTCAGTTTTCTTTTTGAATTTGTTTTAGCAAACATATTTGTAGTGACTCTATTTTTTTCAAAGACATGTATTAGTGATGTAACGGCATCCTCTTATCTCTTGATATGCTCAAGCATTCATAAACATTTAAGTTTTCGTACAGGCAGGCTACTCTGCATTGTCCTACTGCCAGAATGGAAATGTACATATTGCTGTTTATCAATGTAGTGTTTTGTCTACAGCTGGCATTATTGGGAGTTTCGACAGCGTCTTACATTGAAACACGTTACACTGGTGAGAAAACCATTTCTTCCTCAGATCTGTATAGTTTGTAATTGTGTGCGGACACCTTGATGTTCGGGCAAATTGAGATTATGCTTACTTTATAAACTATTTCGTGTCCGCCATTTTAAAGTTACTTCTTGTTGGAATTAAGAACCGCATCAGAACTCATGATCTCTTTATTTGGCCAATTGAAAGTATAAAAGATCGAGATTAAAAACAGCCGACAAACTGGTGGGTAACACCAAGTAACATTGAGATGGGTCTGGGAGAGAAATTTGTCACTGTCATAAGGCCACAATATCTTAGGTTAACAAAGAGTCTCTGATGCGTTTTATAGGACACGTAAGAATTAAAAAAAATATTTATTAATACACAGACGTGTCTTCATGAAGAAAACAAACCGCTTCCTTTATGTGTACAGTCAGGTCACAAAAAGTGTCTTTTAAAATTCAATAGTCTTAAAAATCTTCTGTACAGATATATGAAATGAAACTCTTAAATGTCATCAAATTGATCGTGTACACATACAAAAGTCGGAGAATAATCAATTCATAGCGCTGAAGGGTATTGATATAATATCTGCCTTTATGACTCCATGCTGACACTCTGTGAAGCAGCATGTGCATTGATAAGAAAATATATATCTGACCTGGTTGATTGCTGTATTGGTTCGTATGGCATATCTTGGTGTGATAGTTGAGGAATACAAAGCTTTTCGGTGCTGTATGTTTTTACTCCATACTGAAATGGCATAACTCTTGATACAATTATTTATTATTAGCTGGTATGAAAGCGAGTTAGCGGGACTGAGATTTTTTTTAGAGGGGTTTCAAAGGCATTTGCACACAAACGTTAAACGTCCTTCTTTTCTCTAAAGATGCATGCGGAACAAATGCATTCCTTATGCATGTCGTATTACATAACCCTGACAGACCTACCCGTACCGCCTTTGCATCAGTATATAACATCTCCCATAGAAAAATGGGCATAAAGTGCCCAGTGTCGTAAGTGGCCAATTTTCGTTTCCATCATAATTAAATTACTTACTTAACAACATACATTAGGGCGCCTGGGGGGCGCACGGAGAACTGTTCTTTGAGTCTCCAGAGGATTACACAGGTGTGTTTGGCTCATCAGCTGACCAACATATCAGCATTTCTTAATTATTTTCGTCAATGATGAAGGTTTTGCCATGATGCCAGCTTTTTTATGCGCGCACTGGTTTCTTTGTTCGACATTTTTATAATTCGTATATGTCAAATTACTTGATGTTTTTCTTTCAGGTGTAACTCCAGTGACGACATGTAAGTCATCCCATTTTCCTTTACATTAACAAATCATAATAATAGTAATGATGATGATGATGATAATAATAATAATAGTGGTAGTGACACCGAAAATGACAATCTATTATAACTACTACCACCACTACTACTACTACTGGTACTACTACTTGTACTACTACTACTACTACTACTACTACTACTACTACTACTACTACTACACTAAGTCAAGCCATGTGCAGCTTGTCATTTTATGTATTACTTCCCAGAAATGACTCACGCATATAAGTGATATAATAATTGCACATGTTAAGATGGCGCCTATCTAAATGAGAACGTGTAAATACACATACGTGTACATGCATCTATAAATAACGAAAGTGCAGCGAAAATTTAATATAGCTAGCTGTTGACAAAAGAAATCAGACGACTAGCAAGAAATTATATGGCTAAACAAACAAACACACACACACACATACGTACGTGTATAGTCAAAAACCATTATAATGTCAAATACGAGTAACAAAACTGTAAAAGTATGTCATTTTGTATGTATGTCTGTATGTGTCGAAAATTACATTTATGACCCTCGGGTGAAAATCAGACCTGACGTGTCGCTGAGGCGCACCGGATAAAGCATGGATGACTTGACTTCTTGTTTGCGTTCTGCGCTAAGATATAAATCATTTTGTTATCACTTTGATTCCTTATTATGATCTAATTTTGCCAGTTGAGCAACCTTATTGTTTAGAAGAATATATGTATTGGATATATGCTCTTGTCCCTACAGTTGGTGACCAAGGTACCAATCTCAAAGATGCGTGCCTTTTTGCTCACAACAAGGTGCGAGCGCTGCATCAGGACACGGGTCCCGTAACGTACGATGACGGCCTGGCTGCTGGCGCGCAGCGATGGGCGGAATATATAGCGGGGATTGGTGCGCTTCAGCATGACAACTCTGGGTATGGAGAGAATCTGTACTATTGGCCTACCTCCATTGGGAGAGCTGTCTTTACTCCGGCCGACGCTGTTTATCTTTGGTTAGTTTGGTCATCAGGCATTTCTAATTATTTGTCAAAACCAGCACGTTCCGAATACTAATTATTCTGGCAGTGACAAATGACAAAACCAAAAGTTAGGTCATTTGAAAACACCACAACGATACAATCTTAGAATGACGTGGACTGAATTGGGGCAAAGACGTGACAATGAAAACCCCAAATTTAGATTACCCCCCCAAAAAATGACCCCATAACTTACCAGAATCGGCGTTTGGAAACTGTTCTTATGAGCCTATATCAGTGCGCAGAGATCAGCTGGTTTGTAATAATACATATTTTACTGACAACATTTTTGCTCTGTTATGACGACGCCGAGTATTTGGAGCATATTGCGGTACTGTTCTTGTGGAGAGCAGCCCACGGACGCATGGACGCACACACACACATTTAAACAGCCAGACACAGTTTCAAACGTTTCACTGCAAAAGACGAGAATAAGTGCCCTTTTAATTTATTTTTGTCAGTATGGGCTGTGAGCTATGTAGACAAGACGGATACTTTGTTGTTTCTCTAGGTCAAATAACAAATACAAATTACACACTTGATACAAAACGCGGATAAAGAACAATAATAAAACTCCCCATTTTAGAACAGTCGCGTCATGCAAAAGCTATCTCCACACAAATAAAAATTAGGGATCTTAATGATGATTAATATTTTTTTCTTTGTCAAATCTCTTTAGCAGAAAATGATGCAAAACATACTTATGATGCCACATATGTCTGGAATCTTGTAAATCCTGAAATCAACCATTCCTCTTATTCAATTCTGTATTCATTGTTTATTTCTGCTGTAACAGTTACAGTCCAATAATGAAGTTAGATTGGGTGCACGTGTTGTAACCTTTTCCTACTTAGAAAAAAACGAATTCAACATCTCTCCCTGGCATTTGTGCCCAGCCTTGCAAATAAAAGTAGCTGATCTAGATCATCGTACCTTGACCTAGACCATAGTACCTTGACCTAGACCATAGTACCTTGACCTAGACCATAGTACCTTGACCTATACCATAGTACCTTCACAGGAGGCATTATTATTGTCAATGACACTGATTTCTTATAAGGAAGAAATGATAGCAGAAAAAATGAAACAAACGGAATGTAGACCCAGGTGACTTGAGACAGAAGCGTTTGAATTATAGCTTATGACAGCATGCTTCAAATGTCAAAGGTCTGAGCAGGTAGGTATGACACAATTGTGTATGAAAAGTTCAAGGAATGACCGGCTAGTTATAATATTATCATCATATTTAAAAAGTCAAAGGTGTGACTAGGTTGAAAAAAAATCAGCATGTGTGAAAGGTCCAAGGTATGAACAGGTAGCTATAGCATTAGCATTTTCGTGAACACAATACTGTGACCAGGTAGATACCGGTACGTTCTTATCAAGTTTGAAAAGTCAAAGGTGTCACCATGTAGATGATGAAGTCCGATTACCTTTTAATTTAGTTTTCGCTACGGCAGTGTTTGAAAGCACCAAACGATTTACAAATGTAATGTTAATAACGCCGCAGTGCGTCCATTTCCTTTGATGTTGTGGTAGAACGCGTGTTGTTTATTGAATTGTATAGAATCCTTTTGTGAGAATTGTTTTGTTGCTTAGACATGAATATAATGCTGAGCCTATACATTTGACAGCATATGGCTTTTGCATCTGACTCGGCGACACAGCATGAGTATTTAAAATACAATTTTACTTCGATGATATTCCGGTTCATTGCATAACTATGGCAATCATAAAATCAATATTAATTCGGGAAAATTCGACAGGTTAACTGTTAATACCATTTTCCCTGCAGGTACGAAGAATCCTGGAAACCCCAAGGTAGCTCCTACAATAGACCTTATGATTATTCTAGAGATGGAAGGATGCAGCCAGGGACTGGTCACTTCACGCAGGTAGTTTATCACGCCATTAAAGCGGAATGACTCTACAGATCTCGGCAACTATAAAACCACAAAGTCGCTCGTGACGTTCAGTCAGTAGGGCATTCGGGCTAAACGCTGCGGAGGAAAGGGGAGGGTAGAGTGTCAACCTGGGACATCTGTAGGCCTGCGTAACGAGCTCCGTCTGGCGACGTAGTGGTTGTCGGCTCACCCCCAACCCCATCTTATTAGCACGAATGACTGACTGTAAAGATGTATAGCCCACACAATACTTGATTTAAACATATTTTATTGATCAAATACATCGAAATTATCATACAATATAATAACCTCAGCAATTGGGAAAAAGGACAACTTGCGAGAAAGGACAACACATAAACGGGACAGAACTAGACGCATTAGACAAATAATAAGATGACAAACACAGTGACGTGACAGATAGTGGGGCTGTGTAAATTATTACTATATTAGGTCTGCATATGTGTATCATAAGCTAGCATTGTAGTAGAATCTGATATGTGTTCGTTTTGCCTAAAAATCTAACCTATGCCTGCCGGTTTGAAGCGGCCGGTTTCGGAAATATACTCGTGTACTGCTGAAAAAATTGCAAAATTTACTTCAAGAGAACATTCAGGGCAGCCGTATAATACTGTCTGTAATGTGAACGCAGCATACAAGGAAATTGTAGTATGGAGAACTGTTCGCTGAACAGCATAAGAAGGACATATCAAGAAGTAATGCCACGCACCTTCACTGGATATACCACAATCACATAAAGGTGTATCTTTCACGCCGATCTTAAACAGGTGAGAATTTAATTGGCTCGCACCCAGGCGAAGGCGAGTGTGTTCAACTGCGAGAATTCGGTCACCAAAATTGTATAATTCAGGGAATTTGATAGCTCTGAGCACTGGCTTCATAATATTTGACTTGAATATTTTGGTTGAAGCTGAATGTCTAGTTTCTAGAGGTAACTGATTCCACAGCCTAATAGTCGAGGGGAAAAATGAAGTTCAAAGAGTTCAGTACGAGCATGAAAATGGGGAAGATTAAATTGCTGACGAGTTTGATAGGTTTGGTTGCCCGCAGTAGAAGCAGTAAGAAGAACTGAGCACAATGAATCAGGAACGAGCTTGTTAACAAGTTTGTACATTAATGTCAGTTTTGATATTTCTCTACGTTTGGCAAGAATTGACCATCTGGTTTCTTCGTATAGCTTAGCAATGCTCGTTCCATGCATTGCACCAGTAACAATACGAGCAGCACTTAACTGAACGTTTTCCAGCCTTTCGTCGTCAAATACTGAACACGCACTCCACACTTGACTACCGTATTCGAGAATCGGCCTGACAAAACCTAACATAAATAGTTTCGAGTGTACTTCTGTCCAACTTAAACTTCAAGTTTTTCATAATGTTAATAAGTTTACTAGATTTGTCAGAGATTTCAGTAACGTGATTGGACCATCTTAAATCGGAGCGTATTGTAAGTCCAAGGTGTTTGTGATGGGTAACATTTTGCAATACATGACCTTGAAAATGAATAGGTGGATGGTTAGTTTGGTTCGTCTTCCGAGATATGAGCATGGAGTTAGTTTTTGGGCATTAAAGGTCACCAGCCAATCTTTGGACCATTGATCAATATCAGCAAGATCGGAATTCATAATTTCAGCGGCAGTAAAGGGTTTATCAATATTCAAGTACAGAGAGGTATCATCAGCAAACAAATTTATGTTACAACAAACAAGATCAACAATATCGTTGATGTAAATAAGGAACAAAAGAGGCCCCAGCACGGAACATTGAGGCATTCCAGCACAAATTTTACCCCAACTGGAGAACTGACCTTGAATAACTACGCCTGGTAGCGATTCTTCGATAATCCGAAAACCAAACGTGAAGATCTCCCTCCATACCTGCTCTCTTTAGTTTGTACAAAAGGCCAGAATGCCAAACCTTGTCGAAAGCTTTACTAATGTCTAAGAAAATGATTCGAACTTCCTTTTGTTGAACCAAGGCCAAACATAGTTCATGATAGACAAGGAGCAATTGATTGACAGTCGAGTCGCTCGGTATGAAACCTCACTGATGAGCGGAGATAACAATGTTGTCCCGAAAAAAGTTAAATACGTGCTTAAAAACTATCTTTTCAAGAACTTTTGGAACACAGCTGAGTAGAGACACAGGCCTGTAATTATTGCATGAATTCTCTGGACCTTTTTTATAAAGTGGAAAAACGTTTGCTCTTTTCCAAGCTGAAGGGAATTGTCTATAAGAAAGTGAAAAGTTAAATAATCTAACAAGTGAGGGGGAGATAAAGGTGCGGCTTCTTTGAGCAGTTTTGAACTTATACCATCAGGACCAGAAGCTTTAGTTGTGTCAAGACTTAAAAGCACCTCAAGAACTTGTCTCTCCGTTACAGTGAGTGAGTCAAGAGTAGATGCAGCAGGATCCGTATGTTCGGGTAAACTGGCCGTTGCAGAATCAATGTTACAATGTCCTAGAAAATAAGAATTAAAATTTCAGCTTTGGACAGAGAATCAGAAATGTGCTTACCACCATGTATGAGAGAGGAATAGTTGAAGATTGATTACAGTTCAAAAAATATTTAACTGTGCGCCACCAAGTTTTGCTTTTCTTGGAAGGGTTGTTGAGGTCCTCACGAAGCTTAGTATTGTACTGGTCTTCAGCAGTTTTAACCTGTTGTTGATAATGGTTTCTAACTTTACAAAAAGATGTCCATGCATGCGTGTTGAAATTTTGACGTTTCGCATTTTCGTAATTTTTTTAACTTGACGTTTAAGTGAACGTAGGCTGGAGTTGTACCACGGTTAATCATGTGGTCTGACTTCAATATTTTTGTTTTGTATTGATTGTTCGGTAGTTTCCATGAACAACGTGGACCAGGAATCACAACACGAATCAATATCTTCAGAAACAAAACACGAATTCCGGTCCACGCTTCGAAGGGAAGTTCTGAAGACTTCAAAATCTGCTTTACCATATTCCCAAATGCGTCTTTTGAATGTATGATCTCTCTTTTTCCGAAACATTTGGTTAGCACCTACAACACTATGGTCACAGTTAGAAATTGGAGGAAGCACATAGGTATCACTTACATAGTTAGGAATGTTAGATAAATTTTGATCTAAACATGTAGCTGAATGGTCGGTAATGCGTGTGGGCTCTTTTATATGGACCGTAAGAAGATTGGTACTGGCAAATTGGTCAAGCTTATGCCCAGATGGCGTTTGGAAATCGCAATTTAAATCTCCCGTTAAGATAATATGATAAGTACCTGTGCCTTTCGCCAGGTCGAAACTTTCCTGAAACTTGCCCCAAAAAGAAACAGGGGAATTGGGTGGCCTATACACGAAAGCAAATAAAAAATTAGTATTATGAAGTCTAATTTCACACCATAAAATCTCCAGATCAGGTACCTCAAGATCCAGTCGTCGAGTGACGTGTAAGGATTTGGACCCATACAGTGAATGACCACCGCCTATCCCATTAAGACGATCTTTTCTAAAAATGTCAAAAAATCAGGCATATGTAGATTGCTTGCTTAAAGAGTTCGGTGAAAGGACAGTTTCTGATAGAGAAATTATGTCAAAATCTGGGGCGATGTTTGTACGTGATGCACCGCAAATTATTTGGTGACAAACTCCGTATATTTAAATGGCAAAACGAAATGTCTTTAGAATGCTGTGCAGGGCCTGGGTTTTTATGAACATCTCCCGCTAATAGTATCAGTAGAAGACAAGTGAAAATTATATTTACAAACTTAAGTTGCTGTCGTTGCAGAACCTTGAACATTATATAAACCATAAGAGGGGTTCTCTTTTTGTCTGAAAGGTTCAAATTTATAATATGTACAGCAATAGAGGTATACGTGACCAAATATATGGTAAGGTATGTATGCTGAGCAATTTGCCCCAGATTCGTCAATTCATTGTTCAAAGTAACAATCATATACGGAACAAATTAGTGATCGGAGTAAACTATGTCATATAAATGATTGTACACCAACTTTACATAAGTAATGACATACGATACGACTTTTAACCTACGTATCCACGTCAGCTCCAAAAAAGTAAAATACAATAGCATATATTTTGCGGCGAATAATAATCTACAATATATGAAGGATTCCATCACAGTTATTGAGATACACAAGATAACACAATGTTCGGAATAGAGGCAGTGGAAACAGCACATGAAATAAGTAACGGCCGGAATATGTATACTGACTGCCCCGATGCTGAAACAGATGAAATGCATGTAGCAGCTTGACAAAAAAAGTAATATCATAAATTCAACAGCAGATACCACACTTTGCATGTCAGCAATGATAGAAGTCGCAAATATATTGACCAAATGTAGGAAAAACGATGAGATAGAAGTAAACGCCAAAGCCCCAATATACAACAGAATATGTGTTGACAGAAGACTCGCAACACAAAAACTCAAGTCAAACCACCTGAAAACAGAAGCTAAAGAATACACACAGAAAACATAAAAATACAATAAACATGAGTACATAATAGGATGAAAATATAACTGGACGGCTGTCTGGATATGCATTCCGTACGTTGTTAATGTTGCTAAAATGACAACACTTCAGCAGAAAGTACCTGTGACAAGTGATCGCTGGTTACGATTTCAAGACCGTAACAATGTATCATGTAACATCGGTTAATGAATAAATCAAACATTTGGTACAAAGGTAACCAATTAGTATAAAGATAATACACAATGCTTTATTGCAGATAAGGTCTTACGTGGGCCATTGCACTTACACCTACAAATGTTCACAGTTCCATCTCTTTACCCTCCCTCTCCCTCGTGTATTAGCATTTAACACAAAATGCTTGACTGACTGAACGTTACGAGAGCCTATGTATAAATACATCATCGTCTGTATCTGGAGTTGTCCGTATTATACAAAAAAGAACATGTAGTATAGAGCATTGTCACTCTTCCCTGTCCAAAACACCGTCTGCATCTAGAGTATGCCCGCCGTATGTAAAATAAGTACAAGTCGTATGTTATTTTCATTGTTCTTTCACTAACACCACATACATCTCGAGTATGTTCACTTCATATAAACGTATGAGGAAATGTAACGTAGAGTCATTTCACTGTTCCTTGTTCCAAACAACCTTCAACGGAGAGGGCCCACGGCATATTTAGCGATAAGAACGTCTTGTACAAGTCAAGAGTGTTATTACTGTCTTTTACCACACCATCGTTCGAATGTGGAGTCCTCATCAGAGATCCAGCTATGGTCAGGCAGTTTAACATATATATGTGACAAGTAAACGACACATACAACTGCTAATTGTGGCATCAGATGAAAGCATTCACAGCAAAAACACAAAACAGTGCCGCAGTGTGTACACGACAGAAATGAATGTAAGGCTTAACAAAGTTAAACACATGGTGTCAGCTCGCTGACAGCTCCTGCCCAAAGCCCCATTTTTCGACAGATAAGGAAATAAGCTTATTGTCGTTTTGCCATAATTGTATAAAATCTCTTTCCAGCAGATGGGTTAAAGGCTGAGAATATTGACAGGACATATGGTGGTCTGCAATATGTGGTAAGGAAATAAAAATAAAAAGAATCCAGCACCATTAGGTTCCACACAATTTGTTGTTGTTGAGCTGGGGTCTGGTTTTAGGCACCTGGACAGTGCATTTCTCTCGGGACACTCTATGACGTGGCAACAATCCCATTGTAATAATCCCTGTTGTAGACCATTTGACTTTTTTCAGGTGGTGTGGAAAGGAACAACAAAGATAGGGTGTGGTGTTGCTACAGTGGAAAGATATTACATGAACGACAAGTACCTGTACACGTACATCGTGACCCGCTACGACCCGCCCGGCAACTACTATGGCCAATATGTCAACAACGTTAGACCTCTCGGGTCTGGAGGTATGAAACCACTCTTCATTATCCATGAATATCATACCACCAGTGCTTTCTTTTATTGAAAGGTTTTAGTTCCTGAATACATGTATACACCCGTTGAATTTGATGTTCATCTTATTTCAACTTATTGGGAATAATAGCGAATATATAAAAAAGGAGATTTTTTATTTACCTGAGAAGTAGCAGTACCAATCAAACAAAACGTATTTAATTATTACAATAGTTTTCCAGCCCAATTTCTGGCAAAAAGAGACTTTTTTTCAAGTTTCAGAATGAATATATTTCTAGAGAAGGGAAAGTGTTCTTTTACTTTAATAAAAAGGCTATCATGGTTTATTATAAGATGAGGTATTTATCCACGTCAGATGCTATACTCTGCGTAATGGTGATGAGAAAAGTACAATCGAAACATGATAAATCGTACTTGGAGATTGACAACCAAAGATATCAACACGGCATATTATCATTATAAATACGACAGTAATACTTTTTTTTATACAATTGTTATTGCGGTTATCATCGTCAGTACATTTGGCAATAAACTATTGGTAAGCTGTACATTCATGAATGGCCATTGCTTTATGTTTTAAATAAATTCCTATCAGATATACTGGTCCTGGGTCACCATTAGAGCATCTGTTTGTCTCTATTTCGCCAGCAGAGAAAACGACCAGGGACAAGTATTTACTGAATCGCTTAGGTTAATCATATTTTTACCTCCACGAAATCACGAATTTCAATCATACCTCCTATATCATCCGCTGCTCAAATGCTTATATTTGCCAGCTTCAGTCTTGTGCAATAATATATACAATGATGCCAACTGCGAGTGGTGGGCGTCAATCGGAGAATGTGACAAAAATCCGAGATGGATGTTACCGAACTGCAGAAAGGCCTGTTCTCAATGTGGAAGTGGGAGTTCCGGTTAGTGTACGATGTAGTAACACTTAGGCTGATCACCCTACCTTCAAGAAATAAATTATATAGGGAAAGGTGTCAAAGTATCGGTGCCAGACAGTCACACTAGGCCATGCGTCCACCTTTCTCATGTGCCCGAGTAGTCCAAATCCTTTTAGCGTTTCCCTATCATGTTTTGCTAGTCTTAAGTACCAACGCAGCTAAAAAAAAGAAAGAAAAGAAAAAAAAGTCCCGTCCATCTAATTTACATATTTTAAGCGGCCATTGCGGCATAGTTGACATGGAAAGACACTGAAATAAGTTGGGAAGTCTCTCTACTTTTTCCTGTTACATTCTTCATTTCAGGTATTTTTCGACTTATCCATATTTGAGAACATTTCTTCTGTTTGAGTAACTCTTCGCCCTTTTGTAAATGTGTAGATGCGCATTGTCATACATTAAGGCTTTTAGGGCCCCAACTGCCCTCAGGAATCATATTTAGCTAGTATCATCGTAAGTCGAGTAATTTTGCTATGGTTGGTTGGGTTTCACCTAAAGTTAATTCGTCACACATTGCCAATATATTATTATCAGTATTCAGATAGTCACTTTTGGAAACTTAAATGATATTAAAAATATATAACCTATGTTGACGTTGGTGTAGTGTTGCTTGTACTTATCCTTCAGAAAGATAACGGGCTATCGTTCCTATATTGCCGACTTCCATTAATTGCTCGCTTTAATTCCACTGTTACAAGACAAGACACCAAGTTCGGCCTTTATAACTGTTTTTTGCGTGTTATAGGAACTGTGCCAAAGAACTCAGCTGAGCTAGAGGCCCAAGGAGGTAAGTTGCATGTCCTTTTACTCAGGTGTACCAGTGGTTAGACTCGTGAAATTAAATCATTTTCGGCCTGGAGCGAAACTGTTCTATTCCTATTTTTCTTTTTTGTCAACTGACACATTGGTGTTTCATTTTAGAGACAAATGTTTTCTGTCGCCAAAATTAAAATTTGGATGTGTCTTTTTATTCTCGGTTTGGCTATAGAGTCCGATCTTTGCAACTAAGCCATAAACACTCCATTTCCTGGACAACTTCATGACCAATTTCTTACTCATGTATGTTCTTCTGTATTGTCTTTCGTGGGTGTCCTATTGTTCTGTCTCCATAAAAGATTCAACTTTGATCTGCCACCAAACTAATGGAATAAGGAGAGTTTGCTAGCTAATGGTATTAGAACTATATCTTAATGTGGAAATAAATAAAATCATTCGCAATTATGGAAATATCATATTTTGTAATGTATAACACAGGGAATCGAAAAGTAACATGGATTCACATATATCGTATCCTGGTATGTTTATCTCCCTTTCAAAATATTTTATTTCATGAAAATCCACATCTGGGAGTGGAAGTTCCCATGAAATGAGTAAATTATCATTAAAAAGTCAGGCGAGTTAACATTAAGGTCAGGAACATATTTGGCTATCAATAATTACACTAAAGGGTCAAATGCAAATATTGAGAGAGTGAGTGAAAATTAATCACTTTCGTCCAAGGGTTAACTGTCACCAGGCGAGAAGTAAATTAACGGCGATCTGCATATTTATAATTTCAAATTGTGGCCAATCACTAAATATTTTGATTGTCAGGACCAAATACACTCCCAGCAAACACTTTGGTGGCTCACATGGAGTATCCACATAAATAGAATCTTGGAATGTTCATCTCCTTTTCACAATATTTTGTTTCATGATAATCCACCATGTGGAGCGGAAGTTCATGTGAAATGAGAAAATGAACATTAAAAATTCAGTAGAGTTAACGTTCAGGTCAGGAACATATTTGGCTATGAACTGTTACATTAAAGGATCAAATGCAAATATTGAGTGATTGAATTTGCAAATTAATCACTTTCGTCTAAGAGTCAACTGTCACCACACGAGAAGTTATGAAATGTCGATCTGCATATGTATAATTTCAAATCGTGGCCAGTCACTAAATATTTAGATTGTCAGGACAAAATACACTCCCAGCCAACACTTTTGTTGGGCACATGGAGTCAAGATCCTGTCCCAAACGTACGTTCAAAATGTAGGGTTTGTTTACAATGACACTAAGTGTAAGTACCGAGATTTGCACAAAGATTAAATATGTGCACTGCAGAGGTGCTTCGACTTACAGCTACTGTTGTTCAGATTTGCAAGTATATTCATTTGCATTAGCCGTCCCACCACCAGTCCTATAGGATATGTTTAAGATTAAGTCCAGCTGGTACCGTATGTAAGGAGTAAAAAGTCATCGAGCTGCCCAAGTTCACTACCATACATTATACAAGGCCAGCGGTCTTGGCTATATGAAGGAGGTACGTCATGGAATTATCCACCAGATTCTAGTTTATAACAGAGGGTTAGCCTTAGCACATTCCGGTCCGCAAATGAGTGCCTTACTTGTTCTTTTGTACATACATAATCGTTTGCACATGTTACACGTACCCTTGCTCGGGTAAGATATTTTGTTGCAGACATGGCAAATCCTCTCGCGCCTCTGATATGTTTCAGAATGTATTGACAAGAGTACGCTCTGTTCAAATTACAAAGACAAGTGTGTGTCCTGGCAACAGTATGTGGAGCGAGTCTGCCGAAAGACCTGCCTCTGTTGAGATGCTTCCAAATGGCAGATGGCTGTGCAAGATGGAGAGAGGAAAAAAACATTACGTCATATCCGGATGGTTTCTTTGTTATAGTTTTTTTTCACATATCGCACTTGCAGTACATATATAAAACACAGATACTGATCTGTATGACTTCTAAATCCTCACATTCTGCACATCGCAATTTGCAGCATAATCAACCTAGCCACAAACAGCTAATAAAGTTATTTCAACATGTCTCAAGTAGATGTCCAGAATGTGATTGGAAACGGTGGATATTTTAAGTCGATAGCTCATATTTGTGGTTAATGAGTTTTTAAGTACACACATCGAATATTTAACACCGAATAAGATTCACGGCTTTCTTCATGGTACTGCGGCTTCCACCTAGATTCTGCACATTTTAAACAGACGATGATTTTAAGTAAGGCGGTGCAATTGGTAGGCCCTTAAAGAAAATAAAGCCAAAGTGAAAAAAGGGTATATATAAGAAAGAAGCTGCAACACTAGGGCAAAGATAAATACTTTTGACATTCTTGCCTATCCAATCCAATGTTATCTCTTCAAGTGCCAAATTTTGAACTGAGTCGACAGCTTTTCTCTGGAATCAGAGGCATGCTGGTACTTGAATGAAAGGTCTTTTACGATGGATACGAATCTGAGCTTCTTATGATAATTCAGACTAGTTTGCTTTCAGCAGATCGGCTTCAGCCGTGATGAGCACTGTGAACGTTAAATCCTTTGAAACTTTCAGAACCAAACTGTTCAAAGTGTGACGCCGGTGTCATGCTTTGCATGACAAAAATGGTTACCCACTATTTATTCGATGTTAGCAAGTAAAGAAAAAAACTAACAACGCGTGAGTTGGTCAACAAAATGTCATATTTAGTGCTTATTTTGGCAAACGAGTTCATGTCGCCAGACTCTACCCTATTCAGTGGAGGGGTCGCAGGAGTAAAAGCAGTCAGTACATATTACACAACTGGGCTGTTACGCCTCATGTCGGGAAGTTGTTTGCCTCACTTAACTAGTTGTGCTTACTCGTTATGTCTGTGTGTCAACACAGATATACTTCTTTCTTTCTTTGTTTGTTTGTTTGTTTGTTTGTTTGTTTCTTTCTTTCTTTCTTTCTTTCTTTCTTTCTTTCCTTCTTTCTTTCTTTCTTTCTTTCTTTCTTTCTTCCTTTCTTTCTTTCTGCCTTTCTTTCCAGACAAATTTGCCTTACATTTCATTTGAAAACTATTGTACGTAGAAACTCCTAACTTGGTATGATTTTACTTGGATACATTATTCAGGGTAGGGCCATTTGAAAATTTGAATCTGGAATATCGTCAAGACTATTAGAGGTACAGGTGCCAATCCAACTTCAATTCATAAGTTTGTTGGACTGCACATTTTTTGTACTTCACATGTGACCTCTAAAGATCAAGAGTGTGTGTCATTTTGCCATTTGAGAATTTGATTTAGCTTTAACTCGGTCAATTTTCGATCGGTTTTGACCATATTGGGCACAAATTGTACATATTGTGACACTGCACATGTTTGTAATATTCATGTCACCCCTAAAGGTCAAAGGTCAAGGTCAGTTGGACCTTTGAAAGATTGATCCAGCAATACCTTGTTTAAATTTCATCCAATTTTGATCATGTTCAAATCAAATTATAGGTATTGCAGCACTGCACACTTTTATAATATACATGTGACCTCTAAAAGTCACTGTAACACTGTGCATTTTGCTATTTACGTGACTGTGACCTCTAAAGGTCAAAGGTCAAGGTCATTTGGGCCTTTCAATTTTTTTTAGCCATAAGTTGGTCAATTTTCATCCAATGCAGTCATGTCGGGCTCAAATTGTATAGGTATTGCACATTTTTGTAATTTACATGTGACCTTCCAAGGTAAAAGGTCAAGAGCATTTGGACTTTGAAATTTTCGTCTAGCCATAAGCTTAATGGAATGTGAAGGACCAAAAGCATTGAAGATTGTATTGCATGATTGGGTCTGAATGGGGGGGGGGGTCGAACGACGTAAGGTAGACCACATTCAAAAAGGTGAGTTAACTGTCACGTGTGGAGAAATGCCTGACACATCAGATTGAGTGGTTAATTTGTCATAATGGCAACTTACTGGCCTGACTAACTCTACAAACAGTTAATTATACATAGGGTTATGTTCATGCGATACAACTTTTGAAGATACATAGAAAGATTTGCCCTCCCTTTCTAGTTTCGCATTTGTTTTGTAACTTTAGTTCCCAAATGGTCACTTCGCGCATTGGCCGATAGAGTTAGCAGACTTCTGAACTTTACACTTTACATCGAAGCACAAACAGACACAGGCGGACCCTGGTACATGTGTGTTCACCTTCCAACAGTGAACACCAACAACACACAACACAGTATTCGCTATAATGGACCACGAAGAGTGATTATTTGTGCACATGTCGACTGAAATTGAAACAATAAGCCACGCCGACAGATTTGTGAGCGTTTAGTTCTCCAACCGCAATAAAGAAAATATCATATTGAATATTATACATATTTCTGCCTTTTACACATTTCAAATAATTATGACGACATCTATTGAATATACAGACAAGGTCTTTGTACTTGAAGGGCTTCTCTCTGACATTAAGCGAGGTGTTGCGGTCTGACGGTTTTCACATGTCGATTGGCATGTGTTTCTTTTCTTTCCGATCGTTGGTGACAATGTCAGTTCTGTTTGCGTTCATGTCTCTATCCTTGAGGGCGGTCATGTCCATGAAAGTGGCTACATCAGCATTTTCTGCCATTGTTGCATATCTTCCAGCGCATGTAAACTGCTACCTTCTTAGGTCGATGGGTGTATTGTTATTATTATTATTATTATTATTATTATTATTATTATTATTATTATTATTATTATTATTATTATTATTATTATTATTATTATTATTATTATTATTATTATTATTATCATTTATTTCATCATTATTGTTGTTCTTAAATCAATTTAAAGCTTAAGGGTAATCTTGCATCACAGTTAGGGGGCAGAAATTCATATGTGCACACCCCCCCCCGCAAAAAAAATAATATAAGAATAAATGAACGGCGCCTAATATGGTATAAGACAGACAGGGCAATAGTTGGTGTTGCAAGGGTGACATCATGTGTACCCAGGTCTGAGTAGTGAAATGGGTGCAGGTACCGAGGATAAGACAGAAAAAATGAACTTTTTGTCTTTGTGTTTCAAATTCTGCCGCCAACGACGCTGTATGTATGCGCAGAAACAGTCCGAAGACGCACTGGCGTTATGCCTCCCCTCAGGCGGATGAATCACCTGGCGCCACTTACTTGGAACAGTTACTGACATCAGGATTATCCTGAAGAGTGATTATTCAAAACTGGCCGATACTGTCAGATCTTTTGCGAAGTCAATGTTAGCCAATGACTCTATTTTGCAGGCTCATGGCTTGAGGTTTATGGTTTTATGTTGTTTGTGGCTGAAATAAATCATTCCCAAAATCTATCAAAAAGTGATAGTTTACCGTAAAGTTTTAAAGGACCTATACAGAATGTATTAGAATTTCTATGAAAAATATCAAGATGAGACCATGTTTGATATAGATTGCAATTAATAATGAAAATATTTTTCATCCATATATAAGCACACACACATACACGTCTGATTTGTATTCATTTTATAATTAGCATGAACATTACAAATAATAATAAGACGTGCACAATGCAGCGTGCTATGTGGCTTTGAATTGAATCGATGTTGTTCACACAGACATTGACGAAAGCAGCGCTTGAAGGCAATTTGCCTGTGGCTCGCTAGAGCACATGTGCAATCGTGAAGATGACCCCAAATTCCCGTATAATGAGTGGGCTCTCAGAAAAGACAGTCATATGTCATTATACATGTAACTAATTTGTGATTCTCGTTTTGTCACAAGTCAGAAACAGTTATCACAAGTGTCCATACATAGTGTCTTGGGACAGCTACTTCAGCAATACTCCCATTGCCGCTCTTGCCGCACTGTCCTTTGAAGCTGCCACCCACGAATCGCAGGTGAGTTTCTTGTATGAGAGAATACTTAAGGCCATCAAGCTGCACGCTAGTTGTTTCGTTGATGTTCATGCTAGTTCCTCGATACCATTTTTCTCTTCCTGGTGTATTGTTTGGCAAAATGTCTGAGTCATCATGCAGCGACAAAATTTTATTATGAGAGGCTTAATTTACGGATAGAAATAAAGATATTATATTACACAAGAAAAATCAATAGTGTGTTAGGTTCAGCAAGCATTCAGATACAGGTTATCTCACAATAATTGAGCTTCAAATTGCGATGATATTTAATAACGCATAAACTTTTGATTCCGCTTTCTAAAGCTCACGGAGAGCTTCTTAAAGGCGAGCACCAAAGTTGCCGAACGACAGACGAAGGTCAACAATCCGTGTGTCGACAGGTTCCTATATTACCGAAGCCAGGTGCACAGACTCTCGCTTGTACAGCTGTAGCTGATGGCAAATAGGCTGGAAGAGAATAACCTCCTTTGTCGTCAACATTTTCAACCGTGTCTCTACTAACTTATTATAACCTGCTATTCAAATCAATAAACTTACATAGATAATTAAATGTCTACACCCAGTTAAGAACTACGTAGATATATTGTGAATGTAGTACGAAAATCTCACAAATTATAAAATAAGAAATAGGTAGCTGCCACAACTATCGGCACCCTGTTAGTAATGCCAATAAACAGTTACGTTTGTTTTAATGCGTTCCCTCTCATACTGGTCTATGCGAATCAGTAATTTGCTTCATCCATTTGGTTTTTAAATATCCCCCTTTCTCAAATTATTTTGAATGAAAATTCCACAGAAGATTTCCCTGTATATAATGCCGATGGTCAACAGCTTACGTCGGCGCATCAAGGGCTCTTAGCTTCCAGGACGCATCGATGAAAGCTCTTTGCTCCGTCCGATAATATAAGATTTTAAGGGTTACACGCTGTCGTTTTTTTTCGTTTCATTTCGATTTTCATTTCCCGTCAAACGTTTTGAATGGAAGCATGAGACGCAGCCCGCGATGTATATTTTATTTAGCTTCATTAACAATCCCGCAATTGGGAAACGTTAAAAAAGTGCAGCAAGTAAACTTGACGTGACAGACGCACATCATATCACCCAAATGAGTTAATATTGTGTAACTCATACACCATACATGTATTAAATTGTAAATAGCGGATTAGACGTTGAACTGACTAATCAGGGCTCCTGTCTAAACCCCGTATACACCCTGTATACGCAAGTTCCGTTCTAAATACTAGCATCATGTACTTGTTATTGGTCGTTTCTGGGTTCAGAGTGGGGTATGTTCCGCTTCGGTACTCTAAGCCACTCTAAAACCCTGTAGAGACCAAAAACACTAAAAGTAATACATATGACTCAAGACGTATGTATGAACGTTAAGCCTGCTATCGTTCCACCACCCAAAGATCTGATAGAACGCAGAGCCACATCAAAAGGTTAGAATGAGGAGCGGGACCAGCTTATATTCTTATAAATCGATCAAATCCGGGTTGGCTACCTGTCGCACATGTATACGTCTTAGGGTTTGATCAGTCATACTTGAAGCCAAATAGAGATACGAATACGCACTATACGTACCAGGTCGGGAGATCCATTGTTGTGTCTATGTTTGATAAATCTGGTTAAACAATGCAAAAGGTACATCTGAGAATGTAATGCGATGCTCGCCACTTTGTGTTATGCAAACGGAGAACTTCGTACTGAGAACTGCCCGAAACAGAAGTTGACCGATTTGTTTTAATTTTGTTTTTTTGTTTTGTTTTTGTTTTTGTTTTTGTTTGTGTTTTTAATTTTTGCCATGTAAACTTCATCTTGTTATTCTTGCGTATAACGTGAATGAAGTCCGACGCGTAGCGGGCGGGCGTTCAATGCGTTGACAAGACCATCAATGCAGAATAAAAATATGTGTCACTTTAAAGTAGGGGAGACCAGGGAGAGTTGGAACACTTCAGAGTCAAGGCCCTATTATCTTCAGAGTGATTAATTGCTGGACTATTCTAAGATAACATTGAAATAACAAAAGGGTCCTGCCAAAACGGGCATTGGCTTGTTCATATATTATGGAGCATTATCAAGATATACATTGAAAACTATCGAGAAGTCAAATGTGTCTTTTCGCCCCATACAGGGGTAAGATGAAACATGCAATGGGGGTTAGTTGAAACATTCCCAATAAAATGAAATTAATTAACCTACATACACAAGTCCATCAATGTTCAGTTTGGCCAGATCTGTATGTTATTTAAATGTAGCAATAGATTATTTTACAGACTAAGTTTGATGGTACAGGACTTGCACTCTCACATATTCTAATTCTCCCCAGTCTCTCCTGGTGCTAATTTTCTTCATTCATGAAATGTGAATGTTTATGTCTTTGCTAATCTTTATTACATGTCTATCTATTACTGGATACATATGTGTGTAAATAAGGATGCATATGTGGACATCGATAAAAGTTACCTGTAACCCACCGGTAAATATTCCATCCAACTCTAGGGGTAGGTTAAAACTGTTGATTCTAACCCAAGGGGTAACTTGAACCTGCTCCATCTAACCCCAATGGTAGGGTGAAACTGCTTAATATAACCCCCAGGGCAAGTGGAAACATGTTAAATATTTCCCAAGGACAAGCTGAAAATAAGGAAGACTTGAAACATGTTTCAAGACTCTCCATGCACTATCTTTCATCTTTCCCTTTGACTGTTGATGTACGTTAATCCATACGTATCAATTAATCACGTCTCACTCTGTGGTGCTAACTCTCTGCTGCCTGGGGATTCTATACCTCTGAGTGTCTTAGCTTAGTATATTATTGTGTAAAGAATGTGGCAACAATTTTTGGATGAGAGACATTTATTGGAGAGGGAGAAAAACAACCATGGCGTTCCCAGTCAAACACATTATTTGATACCAAACCGTAGATTCACATGCTTAAGTGGGCGTACAACCAAAGGTGCTAGCCGCAGATGGAAAAATTGAACCACATTTATGGGCAGCAGTTATCATTATAGTTTCATCTTACCCCTGTTCCAACTCTCCCCAGTCTCCACTAATGTATCATTCTGTTGAAAAGTATACGAGCGGCACATTAATTCTTTGGGCAAGTTGGTTATCTGGGATGTTTCTTCTGTTCTGTCGTCTATAATTCTAATTCATAATATAAATAAACTTGCTTGACTAATCTAGAACAATAAGGATATGACTATTTATAGCATAGTTTAATTTCTTTTGAAACGCAATGTGTTAAATTATTCCAGCTGAGGCTTAACACCACAAACACGTTATTCTAGGTTGTATTTTTGTCACGCCAAAACAGGCTGATACGTCTTGTATTCTGCTTCAGCGCGTCTTATTGTACACCTTCTGACTGTGTCTGCAGAACTCTACAGGATTTGTCACCCTTGTTACACAGGGAAAGCCCCGGGTAAAATTATCAATCAAATATATTGTTTTAGTGTGCGCATCTTTCGTGACATAAAATTTAGTAAAACAACAACAACAACAACAACAACAACAACAACAAAACCAAAATCAAAAACGAAAAAAAAAAACAAAAACAAAAAAACAAGAAAAAAACCCAAAACCAAAAAAAACAGAAAAAACCCCAAAAAACCAAAACCAAAACAAAACAAAACAAAAAAAAAAAAAAAAAAAAAAAAAAACAACAAACAAAAAAACCGACGATCAGATCATATCTTCAAATACCAACAGCAGCCACGTTTTTGTATTTGTATTTCCTTTGGAGTTATGGCGGATATACAACTAAAAATGGCCTTTGGTCCTAGCTCAAACAACGCAATTATGCAGAAATCACTTTGGCCACCAACAGAAAAATTGTCCAGGGACAATGTGAAACCTCCCCAGGGTGGGCCGCTGCGGCCTTTACGCTACTCTTGCGCAAAACATATCCAGAGCCTCGCTGGAAACACGATGAATCAAATGATTTAAGGATGTGCAAATTAGGGACAGGAAACAAGCCTGTATTTGAATATGGATCATTTTGATAATTTTAATATTATTCAAACTTTAATTCATTAAAATCTTTGTGAAAGTGGTCCAAAACCAAATAGCAATTACTATATTATAGTCTGTATACAAAGCGTCAAAAATGAAACATGGGCATCCAGAACATTTACATGTGGACGGAAAAAGATGTACATGTGGCAATTACCCAAACATCTTTAACACTTTCAGTACCACGTTTTGACTAAGCCAACAGTTGGCTTTTGCGCGTTTTGGCCAGAAGCGTCCAAAGCGCGCCGAAGTAATTTGTTGGCCTGGGTCATTCTTATGGTTGCTGTAATTGTGTAACTGTGGGAATGCTGGTACGTCAATGAAAGAGCAGTTTATAAAGATTGTTGCTCTGGTATCGTTAAGTCAATTCAGAGTGTTTTTGACTTTTGTCGAAATTGTAAATGAAAGAACTGAGTAAGTATAGCTGCTGAGCACGCTTCATAAACTCGATAAGCTTGACATACAGGCTTCCACTGGCAATTCCAAAGCATCGATACATTTAGGAAGAATTGTTTGACCGATTTTAATCATGAATAAAAGTTACTGCTTTATTAATAACAGTTTGAAAATTAAAATTTGTCCCGGATTGTTCTGGATCAAAGTGGTCCCTAGTTTCTCAATTTGGCGGGAAGGAATGCGCCATCGATATAATGGGGTCTCCAAGTGCACGGGATAAGCTAAATTGGCTTGAAGATATCTTTCTTTTCCTCATCACGTCACCAGGTAAAGCTTAGTAGCTTCACAGTCTGCCCAGGGCTTCCATAAAATGAAGCTGTATTCAACACAGGTTCAGTGAAATCTTCGGTACCTTCGAAATCGTCGCCATACAACATGCAAACGAGCTGCGTTCTTGTGTTTTGTTATTGCACCTACTCTTAGCGTGTACCCCCCAGGCCATTATATTTCGTGTGACCTACCTATTAAACTCAGCTTGTTAGACAAGTCAGTAAACTGTAAGTAAATAGAGTCATGGCAAAAGATCACAGCAGTAACCTGTTCCGCTCCAAAATATATGCACTCATATACAAACTGAATTGAGTGAATTGTATTTGAAACGACATCCGCTCACTTTGTTGATAAGTCTGTCTCGCATACAAGTGAACTGATTGGGAGGAGCAAGTACTGTCTCACCAGTCAGAAGAGATATTCATTTTATTGTCTGTTTCCTTGATGTCATCTCCCACAAATAGCGATCTGCCGCATAGGCCCTTGATGAAGACGAAATTTTAGAAAATTTACATTAGTTTTGGTGCAGTGTTAATCGTTGTTGTGAGATTTGGGTGCAGTGTACGTATAAATCAAGTTCGTATGATTATGAAGCCTAAATCTGATTACACTGGCTACTTTTCGTCACTTTAAAAATAAGTCTGCCAGAAGTTGGGAACGAAAATGATTCAATAGGCTGTAGTTAAATGTCCGAATAATGTATAGTACTCACTGTAGAATGGGAAAAAAAGTGGCATCCACGTGACATATGACACAGAAGTTAAAATAGCTGGTATTTCAGTTCAGCGCCGCAGTGTGCATGGTGATCTATGACAATGGTCCCATAAACTAAATAAATTTGATCTAATTTCCACGGACTCTCAGATATATCATGTGACACTGTTTCTTTGTTGTCCAGCCTAATTGAACAAAACTTTTTCTTGTTTTTTGAAGTTTCCATTACACCGTTTTGCCTTCAACAAAGTGGACACACTGCGTTATAAACAAATGGAATTTTAAGACGTGATATTCAGTGTTCCGGTCTCCTCACGATGAACTGAATAAAACAAACAAACAAACAAACAAACAAACAAACAAACAAACAAACAAGCAAACAAACAAACCTGGTGCATTCTTATTTCCCCAAAAGACCGACTGAAAAAAAACCGTTTACCCCAAAATAACCAAGGGAAAAAAACAAGGGATTATGTGATGTAAATAATGTGATCCGATCTTGATATGACATGACATCATATGGCATGTGATGTATATGTGCATTAAATCCTATAAAAGTTAAGTGAAAATCATATAGTACTGAACAAATAATTATGACCAAGTTCTCATATTCTCTCAGTTTTGAAGAATGTAAAATGCACGCCAAGGATTCTCCTGTTTTGTTCATATCATGTTATATCAACTGGAGATTAAAGGCTAATCTACCCATATATTCGTATATTAAAATGGTAACATTTATGAGAACAGTGTCGTGGGCTCGAACTCTAGAAATGCCCCCCTCCAAAAAAAAATTACAATGTAGTCGAAACTAGAAATGAAGATTTGCTTACAAGAAAACCTGTCTGCGCGCCCACCAAGGATAGCTCTTGCATTTTGTATTCAACTTCAAAGTAGGAAAAACGACATGACAAAGACATGTTATAAAAATCTCAAGGAAAATAATGCTCTTGGCATGGAAAAAATCTGCTGGTAAAAATGAACTGCCAGACAGAAAGAAACAATTCTGAATGAAGCAGAATACCACGTGTCATCAAACAAACAAGATTAGGTCATATATGGAGAATGTTTAGTTCTAGAGTACACTTTTTATTGCAACTTTGATTCATTTATGGATCACTGCTGGCACTACAGCACGGACTGATGATTAAATGGTCACCATATGGCGGTATAAAAGTGTTTCGTCCCGCATGGGTGTAAGCAACAAATTCTGGTGATGTACATATGCATATAATATAAGTGGAATGGCACTTAGACCTATAACAGTTTTGAAGATATTCAATATTTAAACTTTTCAAGTGCCCCTAATTAGCATTAATTGAAATTCTACAACTTCTGTTCGAGGTTCATTTCATGCACCCACTGAACAAACTTGTAAATTGACGATGGAATGACACCTCTACTTATAATAGTTTTTAAAGATAATCAAGATTTAAATTTTCAAATGGCCATAATTTGCATAATTTTCCAAGCTATCACTTCGCATCATCGAAAAAAAAAATCGGACTTTAGGCATGTAGGTATGATCATGCCAAGTTTGGAGTCTGCATACAATAGTCTTCAAATCTGCTGTTAAAGGAAGAAGGAATCCATAGATAATAGAATATCTGTGTTAACACTCAGACATCATTCATGCAAATAGTAATTATATGCCTCAACACGGGTGAGTAAATGTGAATGATAGATAATCAAATCATTAGAGACTTTCGAAGCGGTTCACTGGCTTTTTTTCCTACACATGTACTCTTGCATATCCCACATGGTACAATGCGGCGTAATAGGTGCCCGTCGCAAAAAATATGAATATTTATGCAAGATTTCTTCAGCTGTACTGCCGGTGGCACAAAAAAATATTTGCCACGATAAAAACGTGAGGCTGTGTTACTTGTGGAACGCAGGTGTTAAAGCTGGAAAATCAGTGATAGCCTGTTCATTCCAAATGTCATGACTTCAATCTCACACAACAATAACACAGGAAGACCTTATCCTATTCATTGCTTGCTCACTGCTGTGGTAAAAGGGCAACTACGACCTTTCACCACAGACAAACCCCGACAATTACACGTAAGTTAAGTAATGAAGAATGTCTCACCTCGCCGCCACAAAGATTGGGACAAATCGGGTCGCTTGTATTCAGTATGGAGTTGGACAGCTGCAGTGCATTAAAACAAGTTTATCCACCTTCAAAAACACTAAACGCGCACCCAGACACGTACGTACGTATCAATGTATGTACGTGCGCACGTAGATACGTATGTATGTATGTATGTATGTATGTGTGTGTGTATGTATGTATGTATGTATGTATGTATGTATGTATGTATGTATATTTGCAGGTACAACAGAATTTCATGAAAGAAAATCCGAAGCAATGACAGTTTTGTTTTTCTGACCGTACTACTATATGATGCATAAGGTAATCTGAATGTTGATGTCCAGCATGTGGCATACAAATACAAGGAAAGTACCATGTTGAAAACTTTTTTAAAAATTCTTCACATATGCCAGTTTTACTTATATCAAAATCATGTTTATAGTGCTGACATGAGCGATGATTGTTGAGGTAAGTTTCATCCAAGCCTTATCTTTTTTCATTCTGTATTGTTGTAAAAGCTTATATAAAAGATTTGGGATCCACATAAACTTAATGGTATTTATATTCGATACCTGCTGACCTAGTTTTTGGTTTCAAGACTTCGCAATGACAGTGATTTTGGTAAAGGTGTTGAATATTGCCATATTCTGTTTGACTTCCTTGTTATTTGAAAATTAGTTTTGATTCAAAATTTAAGTTCCACCATGTTCCACTCTAGGACTTGGTCCACCGGGTTATGCTGTTCACCAACATAACCTTCCTCCCCCCAAATGTGCTCACAAGACAACGGATGCTTCCGTCGTCTGCTGGTTCTGTCATTATTTATGTTTGAACATGCGCTGTGAGAGCAAATTATAAAGCAACTTTATCCCTCGGTTTCTAAATGGCGCACATAAAATATATCAAAATCAGAGAAGAGTTACCAGGCGGATTTTATTTGTGCCTAAAATTATTCATGTGGCAAAATGGTGCAGAAAATAGTATTTTCAGCCCATTTTGATGTTAACTATATCGAGATGAGTCGGGTGTCAGTCGTATGTTGGTACTTTATAATAGAGTGTGTGCTCCGATTCACATCGAAAATATCAACCTAGAATATCATTCTTAAAATGAAATGATTGAGCACTATAAAGTATGAATCACTCACAAATTTCAACTAATCAGTCCATGGAATTTTGAAGATAAAAAATATATGCATTCACTTTGTTCTAGCCCTGAGGTAACTAAAAAGAAGAGCAGCTGTGATAGGTTTACTCTTTAGATCCTGACCATCAACTGAGCATAGATTTCCTGATTTAATTCCACTTATTTGTTAAATTGTATTCATATTATTTTTGCACCTGACCAGGAGACTGGGCGCAGCTTAAAGCACGGATCATACCAGTGAAGCCATGTTTATACTTACCAGGCGACCGTTACACACATTGTGCGCCGTCGCCGTATGCTGTCTCTACGTCACATCCGTCATAACACCAGGTAGCACACAGCGTTCATAATTTATCACGGGACAACAACGATACCCGTGTAAACTGAAAATGAAGTTCTTCATGTGTCATATGCATGGCAGTGTTGTTACCCAGTTACAATTAATATATGGGGAAAATTGTTGTTTTATGCACAATGGCATAAACACGAGCGATAAGTTACATCCTTTATATGCATTGGGCCAAATAGAATAGAGTTATTATGAGTCAGTGTATCTAAAATAAACCTTTCATATACATTTGTCCAAAAATAAAGTTTATGAGGCATCGTTACAAAAGTGTACTATCAAACGCAGAGAGTGTACCATAGGACATGTTAAACCTTATTAAAATGCTTCCGCATAATAATAAAAAAGAGATAACAAACGAACACCACCTCCCCACCCAATCTGTGCTGCACTATGTCAAAGCATCACTTATTTAATCTATCCTAAAGAGTAAAAGTAGCAGTAGTAGTAGTGGCCCTCGTACTAGTAGTAGTAGTAGTAACAGTGGGACTAGCAGGAGCTGTGGGACTAGTAGTAGTAGTAGTAGTAGTGGCAGTAGTGGCACCGGTATCAGTAGTATTAGCAGTTGGACTAGCTGCAGTAGTAGCAACAGCAGAAATGGTAGTTACAGTTGTACTAGTAGCAGTAGTAGTAGTTTTGACACTAGTAGCAGTAGTAGTAGCACCTGTCGCAGTGGTAGTAGTAGTAACAGCAGCACTAGTAGTAGCACTAATAACCGTAGTGCTAGTATGACTACTAGCAGTAGTAATACAGTAGTAGTAGTAGCAGCAGTAGCAGTAGCAGCAGCAGCAGCAGCAGTAGTAGTAGTAGTACTAGTAGTCGTAGTAGTAGTAGTAGTAGTAGTAGCAGCGGTAGCAGCAGTTATAGTGCTGCTGCGGTTGTTGCTGTTACTGCTACTACAAGTACTGCTGCTACTATTACTACATGTACTACTATTAATACTTCTACTACTAATAACAATAATTTCGCAGCATTCCTCTCACATCAACCCATGCCAAACAATTAAAGTAGTGCATAGCATATGTAATTAATTGCGGATCCGGTGCTTGACACATGTTGATCCTGAATTAGATTGGCCAACACATACTTGCATAGTTAACATCTTACAACTAAACCTGGTGATCTGCAATGGTATATTCACTCCGTTCTAAATTACAAATGTATTTTAGTTTACGTTTTAGGTGATGTGTAAGAAAAGCGAATTAAAAAAATCCATAAAAAATTAGGAATAATTAAATATTTCCTGCATGTGATTGCACATTAGCTTAAATTCCCACGAAAAAAGTACTTAAGCAGTATGTATTACCAGATCTAAAAGACCACACGGATTCTTTGTTTCGTTTTGCTTCCAGGTGCTGCTTTGAAATGCCCCAAATGTGTTAACTGGGTCACTGAGTCCACAGTTGACGATAATAATAGTGGCTTCACAGTGTCAAAAGACCACAAAACGGAAACCAACAATAAATGCGGCGAGGTTCTCTGGACAAAGGAGTTCGACGTGGAATGCCCTTCAAACAGATACATGTGTGGATATGTGCATGGTCGCGTTAGCCTGCCATCTGCTGGACAGTCTGGTAAGTTTTCATTCCTGCGTCCTCATGCGTCACGTTTCAGTGCATTTATACATGCGAACCCCTCCGGTGATGATTCGCTCTGAAAGACAACTGTATGGCCAAAGAAAATAACTGACACTAGGAAATATTTTTGAAAAGAAAAGTTATTGCCAACAATTTAATTAAGAACAGTTTTTTAATAGCACCAAAAATATAAATTGGTGGAGTATATGTATTCCCGGAATGAATTTATATCAGTACATTAAACAGTGCAATAAAAGAATAATGGAATGGCCCTATTAAGACCACCTAAGGGACGGAAAATTTGGTCTTAACAGGGAAGTGGTCTTAAAGGAAATATGTTTTAACTAAGGATAAATAAAATGGGTCTATAAATTGATGGTCGTAATATAGAAATGGTCTCTTCAGGGAGGTGGTCTTAATTGGCCTAAATGTCCCCAAACGATTAGAAAAAGAAACATTGTAATTACGTTTACAATAGTCATATTTAAAAAAAAAATTTCTTCCTAACATGAAAGCGTGAAGCGCTTGGGAGACTGACATATTGATCTGGCAATCAAGACAGCGGGAAAACATTTTACTCGTTTTACTTTCAGGTAAATCAACGACTTCATTCAAGATTTATGGCCGAGATTGCATGTATGTTACACCGAATACACAGCTCGGATGCTCTACGGGCAACAGGGCTGTCACATCAGCAAAGCAAATGGGCAGCCCAAAACTTGGCATGTTTGGCCTTGAGTATGACGTGGAATTGTGCTTTTGTAATACCGACAGTTGTGACGCTTCACCATGCAAAAACGGCTTTAAAGTATTTGGATATTGGTAAGAGCAACTCTTTATCCAAAATACATTCCATCCATCAATAGGTCCTGCTTAAATGATAATTCAGTTTTTCCACAAGCGTTTACGGAGATATTTGAATATCCCCCCCCCCCAAAGTGTACAAAAATTCATAAAAAATAAAAGTTAGGAGCATGGCCATTTTAATCAACATGCTAGAGATCTAATCAAGGTGCATCCCCACCAAGTTGTAACGAATCTGGTCTAGGGTTTTTTGAAGCAGCCCAGAATGTAGGTTTCCATTGCAATCCCCATTTACTTACATGGCAATCAATAGCGATGCATACATTATCTGACAGGTACCCAAATTGAAAAATTCGTGAAAAACCAGTGATCAAGCGTATCACCATGTAGTAAACACATGTTTACCTCAGATTCCCACAAGCTACTTTTCTACAAAAGTTCTAGAACAATCTAAGCCACGGTTTTGAAGAAAAAGTAAAACATAGCCTTAACACACAAGAATTCATTTAAAGGTAAATAAAAAAAATGGTCCACAGAAATGTCCCTACGCAATTTCAGACTGGTTTCAGACAATAAGATTTTTGAAGTTTATGGAAAAAAAGAAAAGAAAAAAAATCATCATAAATCCGTAACCATTTGAGCCAACTTGGTAAAGACCCACGCGAGGTACAACCCCACCAAGTTTCAGGGGGATCCAGCTGACGGTTTGGGAGAAGTCAATATAGTGAATTATTGTCGACGACGGACAAAATTTCATCCTATAACCTCAGTAGACTGACAAGTCAGATGTCAGATGAGGCAAAAAAAAAAAAAAAAAAAAAAAAAAAATCTCTACGCTCCATAGCCAAATCGATCACTCTGTATGTATAAATCTGCAAGTTAATCAACACGTTAGCACGTTCCATTCAAAACCTTAAAAGTTCACGGCTTCAACAGCCAAATACTGTTATGAACAGATCATCAGCGGGGCACCATGAAGCATGTTTCACAGCTTCAAATTCACGGGCAAGCTTTTATTACGGACAAGAGAGGGGCTGCTTAATTTATTTTGGATTTTTTGGTGAAGACAACCCACTTGATTTTAAAGAATGTATTGAGGTGAAATTTCAGCAGCCACATGATACATACTCTATAAAAAGTTCATGCTTATAATGGCAGAAGTATAAGGTGAAAACTGTCACAGGCATTTAACTTGCGATACTTATAGCAGGGTGTGTCAATTCCGCCGGTAAGTCGAACCATTTTATGTATGTTTCCCAGTGTTGTTCGGGGGTTGTAGACTGGAATGTTGAGTTTACTGAATAAAATAAAAACACAAAGAAAAAAAAATCCGGAGTTCTTAACACTGCCTTTAAATGGGAGCCAACGAATTAATGTAATCGAAAAGGTGAGAGAGTGACATTCGTTGAATGCGAAATGTCATTGCAACAAGTTTCATAAACACAATGAACGTATATATTTATATGACTACAAGACATCTGATAAACAGTGGACAAGAAAAATGCAATGATAATTGTTGTAAAACGTGACGGAGAGCGGGAAAATAGGTATGCATATGCTCTACTCAAATCCTAAGCCCGAAATGAAAAAAATAAAAATCATACTTCTTTCTATTGTGGCAAGGCACCAAAGTTGCGAATTGCCCTACATATTTTGATATTACAATGGAAATGAAATGTGCATTTTTGCAGCCCCATGTCTTCCATACGATTAAGTTAAAAAGTAAAATGCTGATATTTTGTTGTTGCTAAGACTTGAAGAATATGCGGGCCGTAAGAACTCGAGAAATAGACGTCTGTGTTTAGGCATCTCGTTGGACTTAGCGTCGCGAGGTTTAAAGAGAAGAGAAGGCGATTGATGAACGACTGCTTTTATCGCCACTTACGACAAAAGTCGACGTGCTCTAACCTGACTTTGATAAAACTAAATTCACATTCTCACGAAACGTACCTTTCATGCAAGTACCAGTATGCCTACGGTCACAGAGACCGTACGAGAGCATACGGATGGTCTAGGTCAACCGATAACCTCGGAACGCTTTAAAAGCAAGCCCAAAGTACGTGAGCGAAATACGTCAAAGCTTGCTACTGAAAGAATTAATCCAGTAAGATCATATAGACAGTGTCCCTATATCGATAAGTTTGCAATCTAGTTTGCTATTTAGTTAGGCTGTGAAGTGGCAACAACAAAAATAAATGATGATTTTGAGCGATTTGACTTTATAAGATCATTGTAAAAAATACTGATTTATTTTCTTTTTTAGTTTCATCTAAAAGATATTTTGATGATAAGTGCACTAGAAGCTGAACTGAGCAGATGTATCACATGTGTTTTCAGTCTATTGTGGTACATATGGTTGGCAGCAGGGGGCGTGCTGCTAATCCTACTTTCTGCCATCACGTGCTGTATATGTCATTACTGCTGTTGACGGCAATACCACCAGGTAACATCTTTGCTTCTTGTTTGGCATGTTCCAGACTAGTCACCACATAACAGATTTTTTTTTTTTGCGCACCGTGACTATGCTATAAAACAGCATTTTACATTTTTAAAAATTGGTTTCGTTGTTTTGATTCTCATTTATATGCTTTCTATTTTATATTCCATTTTGTATTCTTGACGTCATTTTAGTTAGGCATGTATGTCTCTAACTTATATTAAACATGAAATCTTTTGTTACACTATGTCAATACTCGAATTGAAAGAGGCGAATTCAAGAATCTGAGATGGGACAGAACAGCCTAGCAAATATGGCGTATTGTACATTTTTGAGTGGGAGTCAAGGGATTGTCATCCAGAAATGCTTGGAACAGAGCGAACAAGGAAATATGAGTTATTAGGGCAAAAATATGAGGGATAGCTCATATGAATTACTCTACAAAAACACACCAACCATGGTTGTCTTCTGTTTCCAAAGAATCTCTGTAGGAGTAACACTTTGCAGTGACGGTATCAAATTATATCCACATCATCCCTAAAGGTCTATAAAATCTGTTAATCTCATTAAGAAAGTATAAAATAAAAGTAAAAAATTTGAAGTTCAGCAAGTTGAAAAAGGATAAAGTTCAAACAAAGAGAATGAAACAACCCCGTAATCAAAATTCGTAAATTCAAAAACATTTTGATCTGAAGAAATACATGGAGAATCACCGTTTTAGGACACGTCATTTACAACCGTTCCCAGTGTTCATTGCCAGAGTCAGTCAACAGCTTTAAGAGTCCACAGCGCACCACCACTGCTAATCTGGGGTTCTGGGATTTATTTCATTTAAAAAAACTCTTTAAATCACAATTTTCAGGAAAAAAGCAGAGCACACAACATCTCAATCTTTTGGAAGTTTAAATTTTAAATGATATTTAAAAATACCGCAGATGTATTTAATTTAATCATTTAAAATACAAAAGATTAAATATCATTCGTGTCTTAATTAATCTGAAAATTAATGCCAGTATGCATGTATACGATACACAGTCCATCGTTTCTTCTTCAGGTTCATAGTGCAGCAGGTTCCATTGGCCACAATGTTACGTCCTAGTCTTGCATACACATGTCGGAGAGAGAGAGAGAGAGAGAGAGAGAGAGAGAGAGAGAGAGAGAGAGAGAGAGAGAGAGAGAGAGAGAGAGAGAGAGAGAGAGAGAGAGAGAGAGAGAGAGAGAGAGAGAGAGAGAGAGAGAGAGAGAGAGAGAGAGAGAGAGAGAGAGAGAGAGAGAGAGAGAGAGAGAGAGAGAGAGAGAGAGAGATTTATGTATCTGTGTGGCAGCTAGGAACTTCAGGCTACTTACTTACTGGATGCTATTATTGCAACATGTTTTACAAGTTAAAATATATATGTTCTAAAATGTGTGCTCATTTGGAGAACTTTCAGAGTTTTGTCCTTTCGATCTGCGGCAGCCAGCCTAAAAGTAAAGGCTTAAGTTAATAGGGGCCGATTTGTTCATTGGAAAGCAATCTATGCAATGACTCATTTATGTTGTTTTGTTATATTACACAGTTTGAAGAACTGACAAAGTTGAAGAGGATCTTTGTTCTTCGTGTCGAAAATTTGAATCTTCAGCCTTGGTAATCTGGAACAATCAACGCAATGCCAGACAGTCGAATTCAGCCTCGTCAATTACACTTGTCAACATTATCAGAATGCTTCTTTTCATGGGTCATAAAAATAGTGTTAACCCTTTCGAACACAAATCATATTCAAGAGACCGGATGTAAATTGGCCTCTACTTTTTTATTTTATGACACTGGTTGTAGTCTCGCTCGCAATAATAATTGGCAAAAATAACAACATACGGTTGGGATGATTGGTGAGCCGGCGACCGATCAGCTCGCGAAGCCGGCGAACGAGACTGGTTTGCTCCTCCCAACACCCTGCGCTGCAGACATAGAGCGTGCAACCTCATGGGCTGTCCTGTAGGTCATCAGAGATCATTTCAGGTTTTGATCGTCACATGGTAGTAGATTACAGTTATAAATCCTTCAATTTTTCATAACATTTTTGTGCCTGAAAAATCAGGAAACTCCTATTATAAAATTTGATGAACAGCATTTAACACACTCAACTGACCGAAAAAGTATGTGTAATTTCTTTTATAAAAATTCGAGTTCAACAATTTTTTCTATAATTAGAATACAAAACAAGACTTGAATGCTAGCTTTATATTGATGCATGCATTGTGCTCCATCCAGGGCTATATTGTTATGCTTTCTCAGCATATAGTTCTCACCTGTCCTATCGTTGAGTGCACCTACATGACCACCAATGCCGTAACTGTGTACTGCATGGGGCCTGACTCAGCAAAAAAGAAGCTACAGCATGCTGAAATGCAGTATTTTTATAATTGTGGACTATCTTTAAAGAAACATATTAAATGGCTCCGAACCACTGACTTGGACACTTGTGCCGATGGTTCGGCGATAGAAACCCCACGTAAAGCCATCGGAAGGATCACATTGGCACATCTGTCAAAGAATAATGTATGGTTTGTTTGCGACTTGAGAATTAAGGCAAGCAATCTTATAATCCAAGAGAAGGCTACAATATTATGTAGGCCTTGTTGTAATAAAATGACTAACTTGGTTAATAAGTGACAACTTTTTTGTCTCAGTATGAAGCGTCACAAAAGAAGCTAGAGAAAGCATATAAAGTAGCATCTATCAATAGAGTGCAACCGATACTGGCACACCGAAGAAGCCATGACTCAATATGTCCAGCGGCAATGCTCGGACTAGCAGTGTAACGCTAACGGTGCTGCAATGTAAGTCCAGGGATGTGGAAAGTTCCACATCCCTGGTATTTCAAAGCCCTCCTGATGCCGCTGGCAAGGAAGCAAATACATGTTCCCTCTAGATAACTGGCAATAGTCTCCAGTTGTATATAGGATACTACTGGACCGCCCACAGTTCCAGCCACATGTTGCACAGTGTCTTTGAGACTTAGGTTCTAGGTGGCAGCATCGACTATCACAATCCTGTCTGTTCATGATGGTGACACTTGGGTCTGTGTTCTGATCGGCTGGCGACTGGAGGGAATTGCCAGTGCAAATTCCAACAGTTTGCACGCCATCTATGTGCAACGCAGAGAGTTGGGTGGAGCAAACCAGTCTCGTGTGCTGGCTTTGCCAGCTTGTCCAGAGATGCTAACTGCCCCCCCCCCCATCATCAGGGACAGCTGAAAATTTGACCAATTTACAGTGTGTGTCCTTCTGTCGAATTCGGCAGTTTCTGTTGTATTCTATGATAATTATTTTGTGTTCCTGTTGGTCTTGACTATACTTGTCCCTGAAATAAACACTTAGAAACTTGGCATCTCTGCTCATCGGTCACCGGCTTTGCCAGTTTACAAATCATATTTCGTTACGTTAACAAATATTTATTCGAACGATGTGGTAACCAGTCTAATGTTCCATTTACTTTTCATGTTAAAAAAAATTTGGCTGGCATTTGTAGATAAGTCTAATGTAATGGCATGTATTATGTTAGTAACTTCCTTGGCAAAGGTAGGGTACAATGCACCCTACCCGCAGCGAGGAAAGGTATCGACTCAATCCTTATTCTGACCAAGAAAGGGCTAAAAGGTCTTGTATGCAATGCAATAAAGTTTTATATCATTTTGTATGTATTTGTTGTGTCCTTTGTAATCCGTTTTATCAAAATATACCCTTAAAATATATTATAAACGCTTTAGCATTGTTAGTCTTTCGACTGTATGGGTAATGCAATGGCTCTTTATCATGTCGCTCTGCGTGCAGATCTACAGCACAGGAAAGGATAAAATGTGCATGGTAGTAACCATTGGCTGATGCAGGATCCCAACATACTGGTGACACAACTGCTTTATTGATAATCATGGGAGTCACGAGACGGGGAAACAAAAATGATATAACCCTCGATATAATCCAATTCATGAAACTGTAAGAAACTCGCATGCAGGTATTATTCTGTATTTCATTTTATAAAGTGATTTAAATGGTGGAATCTGGAAATTACTTCATTCGCGCTTTTTGTGATATCTTTTCCCAAATCTTAAGGTCTAGTTGGTTGTTCTGTCTTACAAATTACGAAAAGTTAAACAATGTATAACTATGGTCTACTTCAATTACATTACCATTTTCTTTAACCATAACACTTATGACCTATTCGTATTTTGACAAAATAAACTTGGGAAACTGCAGGCAGTAGTACATCTGCAGTATTGACCAAAGATACATTTGGAGTCACTTTGTATAAAATCCGACCCTTTCAAACAGATTTTTGGAATAAAGCCAAATTTTTGCCATGTCACCTGCTGGGAAAATATGATCTTAGGATTCCAGAGTCAGTACCTACGTGGTTTTCATATTTTGGGTCGCCCCCGTCCCCGAAAAAATAAAAAAAAAATAATGGAAGAACACGATCAATCAAAATGTGTTACAATGTACCCAGCTGAAAAATAACCATCAAAATGGTCAAAAGATGAGTGGAAATGTATGCCCTGGTTTTGATGGCCACTGTTACTATTAATCCGGATAGTTGAATATTAAAGGAAAAATGTTTTCCAGTTTTAAGTCAAATTTTAAGTCCAATATCGTGAAACACTTGCATTGCATAGAAAGTTAAGCAATAAATCGCGTCCACATTCACTCTCCGTTTCCGTGTTCACCTGTCGCTAACAGACCTGTTCTTACACGTTGATATGTTTTAATTTTATCGTAACACATTCAATATGTAAATTTTGAAGATGGAGTATATAAACCTAAATGGTAACCATAGTACTCGGTGGGTACTACCAGGCTGCGGTATAACAATACTAATTAATATACACAGTTGAGAGAAGATACCGAAGTACATATTTATACAAGAAATTGAACAAGGCAATGCTAAGCTAAGAATGGCATTCAAAGAAACACAGGAAACATAATAAGTGCCTCATGGGGAACAGATTAATGTGTAGAGTATAAGATCAGTCCATGTCTACCTTATGTTCAAGACTGGTAAATGTTATGCGAAAATGCGCTCCAAGCAAAGGTGAGGCGAGGCTTTTGATTCAAAAGAAGAAATAGCGCAACAGCTTCTGTATGCAAAAAAGTCATGTTTATGCTTGATTACTTTCGATTCTCCCCACACACACATATATATATATATATATATATATATATATATATATATATATATATATATATATATATATATATATATATATATATGAATACTGCACGGTACTGTTGAAGTTGAGCTGTATTAAAGATTTTTCCTTTAAAGTAAATCACACAAAGGCACATGTGGTTGCTATTTCAGAGCAATTAGCTTCGGTGTAGGACAAGAAGGTTTTTGTAGATTTTGCCCCAAATTGATGAACCCAAAGATTCTTTAAAACTCCACAATATTTCGGAAGCACGATCATTTGAAAAAAAAAAATGGTAAAGACATTCAAGGTAGTCCCCAAACAAGTCTGAATTGAATGCAGAGATGCAGAATATCATTACGTAGTAAACACCTTAGTTTTATCCTTCCACATGTTACATTCCAACCAAGTTTCACAATAATCAACAAAGTGACAGTTTGGAAGAAGTCAAAAATAGCTTTGGCACACAAACACAAAATCACAAAAATGGACAAAAAAATCGAAACGGCACCTGCTGAACAAATTAACGTTGCGGGCTCCCCAGAGGTTTCCCTATGCAATTTCAAAGCACTTGGCAAGAGATTTCGGGGATTTTTTTCCCCAAGATTTTGCCAAAAAATGAAACCAAAAATTCACAATATAGGACAAAAGATCATGAATCATAAGAAATTTTTGGCTTCAACTACTCGTGAAGATATCACAGCTGATCAAAACTGTGACTGTATGCCTAACAATACAAATTCCAATTTTGTTGATACATACAAGAAACATGTATTTACAGGTAATTTGGATATAATACAAAATTCAGTTTTTACAGATTTTATGAAAAAGGTATAAAATTTTGGGTATGTCCCGTGTTGAACACTGACAGTATTTTTCAGGATATATGTAATGCTTCTGATTCCTATTATATGCAATGGGCAAAGAAAGAAAAAATAAAATCTCAGAAATTTAAGGGATGGCCATCAAACTTGAAAACAGTCTGAAAAAATAGAACTTTGTCATTACAAATCCCACATTAAGAGATTCAGTATGGTAAATTTAAAACATCTTAAAGTTTCAAAAGCAGGCAGAGAACTCCAAGAAAGGCTTGTGAACATTAACCGTGATAAGGAAAGTAGCAATTTTGGGATCATCCGCAAGAAATGTTATCGTGATGTTCTAAAAAATGAACTTAGTATAAACAATATTTCAGACACAAAAGGAAATGACGTATATAAATTGCACAAACAATCTTTTGATAATTTGAAAGATACATATAAAAATGACATGCAAAGAAATTTTAATATCCAAATTTCTGAAGAGGACTCCTCCATACCAGTTTTTGTCTGGATTCCCAAATTACATGAAAACCTTTATAAATCAAGATTCATAGCTGGTGCTTCAAAACATACAACAAAACAACTATAAAAGGAAGTAACACTGTGTTTGACTGTTATCAGGAATCATTTCAGCAAATACTGTACGTAACTTTTCGTAATTTCTGGAAACTGTCAAACAAATTGCTTTTGAAGTTTTAGCAATTCTTTTGAGTTTGCATAAAAATCATTTCATCAAAGATTTAAAAGCGAGAAGTATCGAACGGTTTTATTTTTCTACACTTTGTACAAATCTACCCAAAGATAAAGTCAAAAGTTTTCTTTCAGAATTAATCAGAAAATCTTAAACATAATAGTAGACCATAAACAAATATTAATTCATATTCAAACAAAGCATATTGGCCACATAATAAATCTTCAAAAAGTAACGTTAAATCTGACACTGCTGAAACTTTGATAGATACCACTTTCTTTTGGATAATACTTTTGTTCATTTTGGACAATTGTTTTTTTTCAACAAAGAAAAGGTATTCCAATGGGTTGCAACTGCTCCCCTTTACTCACTGATTTATTTTTAACCTGGCTTGAATCTAAGTATATGGATAAATTGAAGCGAGAAGGTTTTCATTTAATACACAATAATCAACCAATGCAAGGAGTATTGATGACATTGCTTATGTAAATGTGCTAATTTTGTATGAAATTGTTAAAGAAATTTACCGAAAGATATCCCTCAAGAAGATAACAATTCAGATGATTTCAGAGATGTATATGACTAGGACATTCGGACTCAAATGAAAGGTTTGGCCTTAAAGTCTATCACAAAATTGATGAACTTAACTTTGAAGCATTCAATCATCCTTAACCTGACAGTACTAATTCAGAAACTATAAAAATAATACATTCTTGTCATAAATGTTGAGATTTTGTCGTATTTGTTCTAAATATGAGGACTTTGCATCCAGAACCAAATTTATTTGCAACAAAACTTGAGTCAAGGGGATTCAAGCATGTATTTTTGATCAAATACTTCTATAAATTTTGCTGATAATAGCCAGAGATTCTTAGTTGTTTTTAATCTTTTAAATTTTTTTTTATATTGGCCTATTTCGATACATAATTTAATCTTTTGGCATCATTCTGTTTTATTATATATATTCACCTTTGTGACATTTTATGCTAGCATGTAAGTGCACATTTACTCAATGCAAAATGACTCAATTTGGCTGCCCCACGCCAGGGCCAGGGGTCAGTTATAGGCTGTCCTGAACACTTGGCCACAATTTTGCAGTATTTACTCAATTGTCACAAACTTTATTCATCCTTTTGAAACATTAACTCCAGGGCCAGGAGTTATCACAAACTTGTTTCATTCTTTTGAAACATAAACTAAGAGTTGACAACTAAATAGAACATGATTTTTAGGACACTTTCATAGTGAGGAGCAGGTGTAATCATGGAGTTTGTTTTGCATTTCTGGTACAGAATATGCATTGTTACAGTACTTATCATCACCTAGAGGACATCTTACTTTTAGCACTTCCATATGCTACATTTCGACTAAGTTTCACACGAGTCTTATGTCACAGTTTTGTAGCAGTTGAAAATAGTTTTAAAGCACGCACGCACACACACACACACACACACACACTCACACAAAATCATAAACATAGAGAAAAATTACAGCACCACCTAGTGAACCAATTCATGTCGCCTGGTCCCCAGAAAAGTGTCGCTATGCCATTTCAAAGCAATCTGCAAAGCAGTTTTGGAGAAGAATATTTTAAAGATTTTACCAACAAATGAACCAAAGGAAGGCAGGAATCCATAATCATTGGACTATGATGATTTTAAAAACAATGATAGAAACCCACCCAAGGTACATCCCTACCAGGTTTGAGGTGAATATTACTAATGTTTTTTTGGGCAAGCAAAAATGTAACTTTCATTGCAATCCCCAATCGAAAGGCATTGTCATCAATGGGGATACATGCATTAACCATTAAATTACCCAAATTAAAAACAATTGTTAAAAAATATAGAGATGAAAAATATCATTATCCAGTAAACAAGTTTGTTTGACCCTTCCACAAGCTATATTTCCACCGAGATCCAGAAGAATCTAAGCGACAAAACTAGCCTAAAAATAAGAATAAATCGCAGCGCTACCTGGCGTCCCTACTCAAACCTTGGATGGGCTAAAAACATCGGAATACTACACAGTGTTCTTTCAGTTCATTTGGCCGCTCTTTCGTCTCCTTGTGGCAGAGCCTATTATCAATTATTTCCGTATGGACATATTAGCCACAAGCACATCTTGCACAGCAAGTGGTCCATTGTACATCACATCGGCCTCAGACAAGGAAGAAAGGGGTGTGCAAATTCCTTATAAGACTGAAGCCCTGTCTGCCATAGTGGCTCCAGGCACATTTTTGTCCCAGCTCCTCAGGTCATTTTGTCATAAACAGTTTGGTATGACAATATTCATTACCTTTTGACATCTTTCTATCCGTGCATTTCCACTTGGAAACTACACAACAGAACTTGGTTCCTTGTCTGGCAGAAGTGTTGTCAAACACAAATGCTTCGGGATAAATTCTTACAACACCACTTTGGAAACTGCTGGAGCAGACTTGTCATGGATGAAAAGCTTCCAGGTAATTATTAAAATGGTCAAGAGTAATAACATCGATGTTTCCGTCTAAACTTTTTGAGATGAGACCAGAATTATCAATTGCTAGTGTCTAGAATGGTACATTTGGCAGTGTTGCTTCCTGCATTTCATTGGTTTTCTCCTGTTATTCTTACATGTATGAGAGTTTGGAAGATAGCTTAGGGTATTTTATACACGTTTTTCCCCCATTCATGCCTTCAAATGTTATCATAAGTCATATCAATTTGCATGTGACCACTCTGATTGTGATAAGAAACTGAAAAAAACGGCACAAGTCCTGAAGGTATCACAAGTACTGGTCTGGGTCCAGATGCACAGCTGGTGCTATACGGTATAATAAACCCTCAACTACGGTGGATTCATGACTGTCCATTTTAATTTAAAGGACCTTCAAGTGGGACCTGTCTGTCAAGCGGGACCCAATTGTCAGGAACATAACTACGTAGCCCTCAAAGTGCTAATCACGGCTATAGTTCTTTTCTCATTATCGTTAAACATATAATGGTTAAAAGATTCAAACTCCCCATGAAGTTACCTTTCATTCAAATACCAACAAGCCTTGTCTTAAGCAAAAAGTTGTTGACTCACTCTTTTAAAGTGCGCTTTAAGAGTTAACCTTTTGCTTATAAAGAAATGAAAAAAAAAACATGTGTAGATACTTAAAAACTTGTTTTGGGAGGGATGAAAATGCACATATACAGAGAGATTTAATGGTATCCAAACAGAGAAAATATTCTCAATTATGGACAAGTTAAAATATCTGAAATGGAAAATGTATGTAACAGGAAAACTGGAAGAAACTTCCAAATTGTTTCAGTATCTTTTTGGTCTATGATGCCACAACAGTCATTTAAAAGATGTTAATAAGATCGGCAAGACCTTATTTTATCAGGCAATGTCGGCGTTGGACATGTTGGCACTTAAGACAGGCAAAACGTGATAGGACAGCACAGAAAGGATTTGAACTGCTTGTGCACGCTACAAGGGTACTGGAAAATTGTGGACGCATGACTAAGTGTGACTGTCTGATGCAGAGGTTTTACCACCTTTCCATGCTCGATTGATTTGTCATGGATAGGATGATCAACCTAAGTGTTGCTACATGCTGTAAAATGTAAGCTTTTGAGCATCAAATGAAGTACAAAAGAAGTAACATTTGGGCCTCTTTGCTGATCACATAAGACCCCAGTACCGATTAAAATTTTAGAACGATCCCAGTTTGCAAAAGTTTCTAAAACTATAGGTATAATAGATAGAGATGCAATTCAATCTTAAAGTCATAGGCTTGTGTTTTAGGCGCATCCAATGAACCCAAACGAAAGCTGCAGAAAGGTGCTTCATGCTTATTAGGGGTACTTAAAAAGTTTCAAAGTTGAATATCTTTAAAATTATTGCTTGTAGAGGCTCCATTCTAGGTTTAACTCACAGGCTGGTGTTATAGTCGATCTTAGTGTACACGGGGATGATTCTAAAAGACGGGAAACAGTTTGAAAGAAATTACACAGGGGGTAATAGCCAAGATTTAACAATACTCTTCTTCTCCATAAATTTTCCAGTACTGTACATCAAATTGCAAGCAGCACTTTGGAAACACTTCACAAATGTGAACATGCCTTTGTAATCATTCATATATAACTCATTCAAAATTTTGTTGCCACCTCTAGCTTCACTGAACATCAACATACAACTTTTTAAAATCAAATACAACGGAATATATATATATATATATATATATATATATATATATATATATTTACATATATATATATATATATATATATATATATATATATATATATATATGTATACATATATATATATACATATATATATACATATATATATATATACATATATATATATATATATATATATATATATATATATATATATATATATCAGCACAAAGTCGGGATATTGAAGTATGGCAGGCAAACTGATTAAAAGCCACATGCAGGTCGTTTTTCTGTGTGCATTCTTTCAGTTCTTATACTGCAGTAACTGTCAGAAATATAGAAAATGACAGCACTTGCATGTACAATCTGACAAAGCCAGCCAAGTATAGCATTTTCTCACGTCTAAATGACTGGAGAGGCTATTGGATAGGTGGAAAATTATAAGCACAGAGAAATGCATGCTACTTATACAGACTGTTTGACTTTTAGATTATATTTATCTTAGTTTTGTTTATAATTTTCTCACGACGGAGGTAATATAATCAACTGAAGTAAAATCAATGAACCCTATATACCATATTGCAACAGACATTCAGTTAAAAATCTAAATTTGCAGTCTTTAAGCCCCAACTTTCTGTGATAAAACGACTCTCTGTGTGAAAAGGAGAGAACAAACTCGAACTACTGCATGACAAGGACTTATAACAGACAGTAATTTTCTGGTGTTTATGACGCAAGTCAGGGACAATCAGACCTGAAAAGGTATTTCTATTCTTATGCATGCTAGTTGGATCATTCTAAGTTGAAACACTGTATTTAAAAGGAAAGTTCACAGTTCAGTATCACCGAAGAAAAGTTCCATTCGAGACACCTGTCATTAAAATCGCCAGTGACTCCATAAAGAAACCATAAACTTATAGCAAACAGTACATAGTTCTAGGAATAAATTACTTTCGCTGTTGGTTTCGTCTCGTGTGAAGACACGTGCGTGTGTTTTATTGCCATTGCTAGGTGCATGAATTTGCTAGAGATTAGTCCACCTGCACTTTGTCAGCTTCAAGATATGGATTATCAAAGTCGGTTAGTATGTTGCCTCGGCCTTAACCTTACTGGAAACTGGGCAACAGGCCAAATGGCAGAATGTAGTGTTTGGCATAATATTGCAGAACAAGTTCCCAAAAATGTAATGATTATCCCAATAACTTTGATTGGCGAACATTATTGGGCTTTTGAATAAGGTACTTACTCATTCAAATGAAAATTGAAAAGAGAAATTTCTAGTTGTTGGGATTAAAAAGAAGTTACACTTATACCCTCAAAACCAAATGGTTATTTTCATGTTGCTGGTCCTGACTGTCGTGTGTGTGCGCACTAATCAACTATTGCTTTCTTGGTGTTATTTGTAACACTGTTGCACTTTTAGTGAGCATTGTGAGCCCACAGTGTGAGCGAGCTTTGAGTGCTTAAACTTTGGGATTGAGGGTGGGTGGGGGGGAATAAACAATGTGGTCCCCTTTTTCCTGAAAAAGCCAACTGAAATAAGCTTGTATGGACGTGCACAGATAACAGGACATCTTTTTGTTCTTGGAAAACAAGATAGATTCGTGAATGTGAAAGGACACAACTATTAGATAAACCAGGACAGACACAACCTTGGTAGCTGGGGGGGGGGGGATAATCGCTAAAATGGGCAATTTGTGTATTGTTAAGATGATTAGCTGATGTTCTTAAGCATTAACCCAATGACATTACAACTATGCTGTAAATGACATCGACACAAGTAGCGATCATATCGTGTGTGTTAATGGTACATTTAAAGTTTGAAATTGTAACGTGTTGATCAACCCAAGACAGAATATAAAAATCAAATGTATTTTATTTTTCAATACCTGTATAGAAGAGGCATAATACTCCGGGGGCACCCCCAATTCATATTAAAGAATAACTGCAGCCATTGGTATTAGTCACAGTACTCTGTGGGGGGGGGGGGGGGGGACAGTCCCCAGATACTTTAACAATTAGCAGTTGTAAACAACTTATAAAAAACTGGACATAAACAAGGTGTATGAAATATAGTGTGACAGATATTGAGGCAGCGTCTTTTCAAGACCACTGATGAATGATGTTAACTTAAAAATAGGTACAGTTAAGGTGGACCTTTATATCTATTATATCAGTTCCTAGTAACTAGACAAAACACGAAAAAATGATTTTTTTTATCTTAGTCGAAATTAAGTTTAGAGGTCAATATGAGATAATGCAGTGCACTTCATGTCTTGTCATTATTCACGTTGTATCAGTTTCTAGCAAGCAGACAAAACAGGAGTATAACAATTAAATTAAACATATCTTATTTCCTAATCGTACAACTGAAAATTACAATGATAGATGATAGACAAGTGGGGAAAACACTGCGCTTTAGTTAAATCCCTCTTGCGAATAATACACAGACAGGACATAACAAGACATCATAAATTACATGCATGAGGATAGCAGGAGCAAAACGACGACAGAAAAGGGAGGGTTCAGAATGTATTTCTGCACCACTACACTGCCGCAAGTTACATTTGCATACATGTTGGCATGAGCTGGGGAGATGAACCACATGAGCACATACGTGAGTCGAGGGCACCAATTTGGCATTTTGGGTATGCTTCTCGAACTCATTTTTTACGCTAATGACGCTTTTTCCCGCTAATATCTAAATGTCGTCTGCTAATTGTATTTTACTAATTTAGGTATTTTTTTCAAAATTTTGGATAAAACTTGCCTGGAAGATCATTCCAAATTGCATGCCCATGGTCGACAGCTTGCCTTGGCGTGCGCTGGGCATAATGCGCCCAGAGCGCGCCAAGGAAAGCGGTTGACTTGGTCTTCTAGCAGGGTGGAATGAGTCAATAGTTCTACCAGTCTTACTAGGAGTACTTCAAATGTTAACTCGGGTATAAATAAAATCACTGCTCCATTCCCAACTTTGTACTTATGCTAATTAATCTGAGAAGTTGAGGACATCTTAGGGGTTGTAGCCCATCTGGAACACAAAATGCATTGTTCACATGTGTGGGTCCCATAGAGATATACAATAAATATATATTATAATTTTCTTATCCCTACTTTATCAGGAATGCCACCAGCATGTGTTTATAAAAAAAGAAAGAATTTAGATGACTGTCCCCCAAACGTAAACGTGTGTGCTTAATGGATAAAAATCTGTTGCCATAGTTGCAGAACTCATCTACTTTTGTGCTTTGAGAAATTGGTTGACATTACTTCATGCTTGAAGTGACTCAGACTGTCAATCATCAAGTGGTAATTCGCCCCTTAATCAGAAGCAGAAGAAAAAACAACCCATGAAAAAGTTCAATGTGAGCTTTGAAATGAGGTATGTCAAAACGTTGGTGTGTGATAAAAGTGGGTGTCTTCTGAACTGAAGGAATAATCTAGCATAATTTACCAGGAGCAAGTTTCTTTACCAGCTTGTACATCAGATTTAATTTTGAAAAATCCCTTCGCTTAGCCAAAGTATGCAATCCATGTTCCTTGCACAGTTTTGCTTGGCTTGTACCATTTATAAAAAATGGAAGCCTCATTCAATTGAATATTTTCTAATTCGTCTGCTTCAAGTGCAATATTATTTCCAAAACAGATTTAGGGCTACCATATTCGAGAATTGATCTTACAAGGTGATGTGTAAAGTTTTCCCAACTTTAGGCAATCCAGAGTAAATTTGAGACCCTTCATGATATTGATCAATATACTAGATTTAGCAACAATTTCATTAATATGATCTGTCCATCTGAGGTCAGAACGAAATATCACACCAAGGTGTTTATGTTGGTTAAAATTATGTGAAACAGGACATTGAAAGGTAATTGGAGCATGTTTTTGGTGGATTATTCGAGATATGAGCATTGAATCAGTTTTTTTGGCATAAAATTTATGAGCCAATCATCAGGCCATCACTTGATATCTGAGAGTCCAGGGTCCATAGATACAGCTGCCTCTTCAAGATTATCATTTTATTGAAAAGTACGTATCGTCCACGAAAATTTTGAGAGTAGAATTTACAAGACCGGCAATATCATTAATATGTGAAAGCTTTAGTAATTTTGGTATTAGTAAGTACATTTACTTCTCGCCGACCGAAGTTTACACCTCTGTTTCTGGGTCCAATGCCCAGGCAATTAAGTTGGGCCCACTCAATTGATTGTTCCAAAAACATGAAGGTCTCGTGGTGCCATTTCTCGCTTCCTATGGATCCTGTGGTGAGTGCCAGTGTGCATACTCCCCAATCGCCCTCTGTTGACGAGTGTTCATTTGCCCTCAGCCTAGGGAAAGGAAGTGGGGTGGTCGGGTGGGCTTCTCTGGTGGTTGAATGGCCAGTTTACTTACTGATACCAAAATTACTGAAAAAAATCCACGTTTAAGTTCTATAAGGTTATCTCTCGACCACCATTGCTGATATACAGACACAGTGGTGGAGGGTGTAACGTTACTGACGTACTTACCACAAGTGACCACCGGGGAGTTTTTCACGTCCAGTACTTGAGTTCCACACCTTGGGGGTCCTCAAGTCACTCCAAAAGACCCTTCTTCAGCATGACTAAGACCAACGGAAGGTCTCACCATGGTAGGACCTGCCTGGCTGTTGGTCTGTCTGTGTAGAAGATGAGATGAGTGCCGACAGATAAGGATCCCAATGCCAATGCCAAGGATGTTAACGAGGGTTGAGGAGCTGAAAGATCGTAACCCCTCAACTATTCCCAAGCTCTTGCCAAGGACTTCCCAATGATAAAGCGGGAAGTCGACAATGTTCCAAATGTCCGGAAACAAAGGATATATTCTCTGGCTAGTGCACCAGTCTGAAAACACCTTCCAACGAGCCCCACTCTTAGGGGCTAAGGTGGCCAAGGTCAACAATGACCAAACAGAGTTTGGCAACGGCTTGGTACAAGTCTGATTGCTGAAGTGGGCCTAAAGTTCCTGTGCCCAGAAAACTACTTCTGCCATTTCTCCTCTGAACAAAGAAGGTATCATTACCAGTTGAAGAATATAAGCTTTATAGAGAGGCCTGGTTAAGGTTGGACTCTTGTTGGACGACAACAAACGTAACTTACTTACAAACATGCAGAACAGTTATAAACCCAAAGACCACCAGCTATAAGATGAAGGCTTGATCTTTACATTGAAAAATCAAAACAGCAGCATAGCCATACATGACATACAAATGACAATGGCCAATGTTTATACGCAGGGCATATAGCTGGCCCCCTGGCTGCCCTGCATGAATGATCACTATGTCCGGGTGCCGGCCGTAAATGATCAAGGCTGGCCTTTGAAAGAATGACGACTGGGAGCCATGACCAAATTTTGACCAAAACGGGTAGTAGCCATAGATTACTTGAATTTCGGGTTGAATAAGATGTGGCATTATATATATATATATATATATATATATATATATATATATATATATATATATATATATATATATATATATATATGTATATATATATATGTATATGTATATATATATATATATATATATATATATATATATATATATTATATGATGTTTTTTAAAGTAGTTCCTGTTAGTTATACCTTGCCCTTCAAAATCACAAGGCCAGAATGATAGTTCCTTTTGTATTGATTGGTTTAAACATAAATTATTAACCACAGTTGGTATTGATTCTAGGAGTATAGTAATGTTTGGTTGTCCAGCCATACGAAACCCTGCCTGTCACTGCTACTTGCGACATTAATGTACATGCCAATCATTGATTTTTGAGCAATTAGAGATCATAATGGCTGCATAAATTGTCATTGAATCATCTTTGAAAGAAACATGAAACTATCTGTGCATGGAACGACGCCATTTTCTTACACACAATAGCCAAACATAATGTGGCCACCGACACAACTTGTCTTAAGATATCAATACATTTGTTTGTTAGTTGCCTGAAGTATGGCCAAATAACAGTTTCAAGTTAGCCTGTGCGTGGATATGTTCCACCTTCCGCTTGGCAATGCGGGGGGGGGGGGGGGCGGACGTGTACCATGGAGCATCACCTGGTAATAGTGCGACTTGGTCCACAATCGTTTGCTTCGGTAAGAAGTTTCCGTGCACTGCTCACTGAAAATATCAATATCTTCAGTGTCAATGCAGGTGTCCCAATTACCGTGCAGTGAGTTGGTATTTAAAGCATCAAAATCAACTTTACTTTAGTCCCAGACCAGTCTGGAGAGAGCGGGAGATTTCTTTCGGAAAAAAAAAAGAAAAAATATCTGCACTAACAAGACGGTGGTCACAATTTGCCAAAGGCGCCGGGAGGATTACCTTGTGAACCAAAATTTGGCACGTTTGTAATAATTTGGTCTCGATACGTTGAAGAGGTTTTTGTGCTTCCATTCGTCTCTTCGACGTGTAGTGTAAGCAAATAAGCGGCACACAAAATTTATAATTTACTACCATTGTTGATAGTTGGGTCAGCGTTTCGGTCGCCTAGAATTGTAATTTCATCAGCTTCAACTCTCATATCATTGTTCACACTGTCTTGAACTTTGTCCCAAAAATCAACTGTCGAATTTGGAGGCCTTTAGACAACAACCAGTAAAAAGTTGTTATTATGTAGCCTGACTTCAACCCACATAAGCTCTAAATCCACAATCTCCAAATCAAGGCGGTAAACCACCAGTGACCACGGAGCATACAGAGCCATGCCCCTCCAATACCAATAGTTCTATTACGGTTCATTATTGCGTGGAAACGGGGATCTCCAAGTCGCGGTCTGTTTGTGCATCGGGAAGGAAAGTTTCTCATAATGCAATAATATCGAAAGAATTTGCCAATGAAATTTTGATGCATTGCAGTTTATCAGTTGATAGGCTGTATATGTTAGCATGACAAATTGTAAAGTCAGCGAAACCGTCGGCTGGACCTGGATTGAGATGAACGTCACCACATAGTAATAAAATTGCACAGATGCAGAAAGAACAATCTATTGCTCCATCTACTCGCTTGTTAATATTATAAATTCGAATGATGGTTACGAGCTCCATACCTGGCTAATGTGTCTTTTTCAGGACGTGCATTACAGCAAGGAAAAATATAAACGAAAAGAAAATGAAATAAAATAAAAGCAGACAAAGCAGTATGATTTCCTCTGGTATGCAAAAACTATCAAAAGCAAGATAACAGAGACTTTGGCGATTAGTGAAAAGCAATCGGATGCACAAGGTGAGGAAGTCGTGTACACATTTTAGGATTATCATGATTAAATCAAAACTTGGTTTGTAGTTCTTAAAGGCTATACATCTGATCAAAAAAGTTTTAATCAAAGATACTGTATATCGAGGTGAATAACAAAAGGTAAACCACTAGGCAATAAAATAACTTTTGAGTAAATAGATATGCGGTCCCAAAATAACCATAAATAAGCACGTTGAAAAGAGAACAAGGCTTAAATTCCTGTAAGTACAGTCATCTTTAAATATGATATATTTGTTACATATTTGACGTTACATCCCAATATTGGGATGTAAGCGTTTTTCTTGTAATTGGAATAAATTTCAGTAATGTCAGAAATACCGCATAAAAATACCATGTGGCTCTTATGTTTTCCATACAGTTCCAGATATTGAAATATAGAGGCTTAGCACTGTTGTCCCTGGACGGGTCACAAAGGTGGTTCATATGTTAAAGTATCTGGGAAATAAGATTGGATGTTATAATAGCCCTGGACGCTGGTACCTCAGAAGACACACTCGTACAACGGGCACCACATCGACCCAAAGTCATTATAGTGTCGTTTGTTGTTTTGTTATGCTGCGCACCACACAGTCACTAGTTAGTATTATTCAGGTTGTTACTGTGATATATGTGTGCAAAAGGCTGCCAGCTAATTTGACGAATTGAAAAAAAGCCAGACTGATTGCCACTTATCCTCGGAAATATAATCAATGTGGTGACCGAGAATGATATTTTGTAAATCCACATTATCCTCCAAGTGACAAACGTGTACGTCCGAACAGAAATTATATAAAAAATTACAGTTGTGAAATTGATGTTTCGGTGACAGTTTAGTATGACCACGGATATGAAAAAAGATGAGTCCATATACAGCGTGAGGCGAGGTGCTAATGAGACGCAAATACATAACATATTTACAGTTAGGTTTCGCATCATACTATTTGTTATCCACGGGAAAGCCAAAAAGACGACAATGGTGACAAGTGAAATTGCCGAGTACTGTTCGCTGGTTTCGCTAGAACGCTTTCATTGGTTTAACAACAATGATGATAAATATGATGCTTTAGATGAATTTGGATGCGTCACTGTATTTTTCTTCAATACCGAAAAGGGACATTGGTACAAAAGGTTGTTGTGGAAAAATTTAGGATTTGGTGATCATTGTGTCTGGCAATGACGTTCACAGAAACTTTTAGATACGCTTAGCTACAGCATGTGGATGCACTTCACAGTTTGACAGAGGAGGATCATCCAAATAGAGCAGTGCCATTGGTATGACAGACTATACAATCACCGTGCTTACCAGCTGCCTAATTGCTAAATGTTCTCCCAATAATAGCGTTCTCATTGTTTGTCATGAGTATATATGGGAGTGTGTTTTCAGGATCCGTCTCGGTTGCAGCTCTGTATTATCACAATAATAAGTGTGGGAAAGTGGCAAAGTCCCGCATCAGCTATACTTAAGGAGGCAACACCTGAGCAGATGATCCTCGGAATACGTCCATATTACTACAGGTATGTAACCACACAGGAATTCAGGCACAATAATTATTTGACGACGACGTGATTATAAATACACGTGCATGCATGTATGCAGGTCCATTATAAACTGTTAATTGGTTCGTCTATGTTGCATACCAAGCTCCGTTTATTTAAAGAACGAAGTTTTAGATAGGTTTGTTCTTATTAAAAAACAGAGAAATTCCTACCATATCTGACATTATGCCTGTTTCTGTAATCTCTATACGGTATAGATTATTTGTTGAAAATCAAACATCAAATGGGGGGGGGGGGGCGTAAGGCACGTCCTACATGTTTTTTCTTCTATAAATGATATTTTTTGTTTTTGTATGAAAGAATAAATAAATAAGAAATGTTCTTTGTATCCAGTACTACTGTCATAATGGAGTAATACATTCGTCAAGGCTTCACATTATTATCCACATCCCCAGCCATACAAGCATCCACGTTCTTGATTACCTGCCATGAGAACATTTTGGCATCTTTTGAGTGACAACCCTTCTCTTCAGGCCATATTTCTGGTGTATTTGGGGTGGGACAGATGGGGGGGGGGGCAGCTGCACTAATCATTGGTAGGTATTAAATGCTCAAAGATACAAGTATGCTCACATTTTTTTCCCATTATGTGTCTTTTTAGGTTGTGCTTGGGGTGTTAAACAAGGTAGAGGTGAAAAAAAAATGACGTGAGCGACATTATGACCCATCTGTATCAGTTCACCTGGTCATTGTGAGGACAGTCACAGTAGACCAGTCAAGACTTTCAGTGGTTGGGACTTTACGGCATTTGATGTCGTAAAATCGGAACAATCTGTCAAGACAGATGGTCGCCCACCATCAAAGCTTCTGGAGGGTTTAGTTTCTAAAATGGAGGGTTTTCCTGCTCAAGCTGAATGGCAGCAGGTAAGTACCAAGGGTTTCTTTGGCACAACACGTATAAATGTGCAAGTGCGATAGAATGATACATAAAAATGCATTCAAACTGCAGTTAAATATAAAAATTTGAATATTTGGATGACGAATTAGACAAAATACATACATGTCATACAAATTACAATTTAATATAAATTTGGAATATTGAGATGAAGAATTAAGACGTTATACAAATTACAATTTAATATAAATTTGGAACATTGAGATGAAGAATTAAGACGTAATCTGGACATTCATCAAGATAATATAAATAATGAACAACTACAATTAAATAAGAAATTATTTATACCAATAATTTACCACCAATATGATTTTCCGTACAGCTACTCAACTTGGATAAATTATGTTGACACATGAGCTGCAGACACATGAGGTGCAGTCATTATTTTTCTTGCTGCATAATAAAATATTAAAACAAAGTGATATAAGAAATTAATACATGGAAAGAGTTCTGTGGTGCAGGAGTAACTGCTATTTAGGTTTACCCCTTCTGCCTGCCACAAGTAGTGTCATAAACAAGATGGCCTGTAATAACTGATAATTTTAACAGAATTATATCTGTAGAGACAAACATATTGAAAGAGGGCAGTGTTTAAAAGCCACGTGCCCTTTATGTAAGGTGATCTGTAGAACAATTGCCACCATACCTGTTGTTTGTTATTTTAAACCATCATATTGCTTGTCAAAAACTGTTGTCTGTGGCTGGTAGCTTTTTCTTAAATACCATTCCCGAAAAAGCATCACACAAGTGCAAGGTTACCACGCAACATATCTATATACGCCAGGTGCCACTGAGAATGATAACTGGGTAGATGTACCAGAGTCCCTCCTTTGAGAGACCACTCCAATGACCACCCGTTTTTTTGAGGTCACATATATCTGGGTTCGTGTGTTATCTATTTGATGTCATTTGACCTACATTAATAAACCTCCTTCTTTATGTGACCTCCTTTGGAAATGTCCTAAGGGCTAAAGGTGCTCTCACAAAGGAAAGGCAATTGTGTATATGGTGAGTAACGCTAGTTGCCTCGTAATCAGGCCAAGCTCTATGTTATCACTGTTATGCTTGAGCTTGCTCTGCTTACGAGGCAACGACCATAGCTAATTTCGGCAATCGAAAGTCGCTTAAGATAGGCTGCTTCCTCTTGCGTGAGAAGGTAAATGAAAATAACAAAGATTACTTCCTGGCTGGAAGATAAAAGATGATAGATAGCTTTGCTAATCCTATGCATTCTCAATCTTCACTTAATGGCACATTCATTCTAATTAAAGCACAGCTTGTGATACATGTTTAATGGGCAAGAGAGAAATTTTACTGGGACATGCAATAAACAACTTTCTGAAATCAGAAAATCCTGAGCTCTTACATGTCTCACATATTTCACTGTAGAAGATACACACATTTCACTTTCGAAAATAAATTTGATAATTTAATGAAATTAAGTTGTCCAATATTTAATAATTTTCTCTATACCAAATGTTAATAGTGCACTTCTGTTTGGCCATGTGCCACCATTACAATGGATATAATACATGTAATAACCATGCAGGTATGCTTTCACTGTCATGACATGGTATGATAGTTTCTCCTTAATATGGCATTATCAAAACCACTTATTTTATGCGCCTTTTGATTTATTATTTCAAGCTGCGCATATATTAATCATAATTAATCAAAAGATGTACAATATACATATTTTGCACCAAATATGTTCGAGCTTAAAACGAAATCACAAAAACCTGTTTACACACTAATATATTTGGTTCAAACAGCAGACTGAATACATAAGTTCATACTTTTTCAAGTTCTTTCGAGACTCACTATTCCAAAATTCCAAACCTTTTTCGGACCACATCACAGTGTTTTTCTCACATTATAGGTAGAAGGGTGACCCACCTTTCACCATTACCTTACCACATTTCGTCTTTTCCTATGAAAACATGTGATATTTGGGTGATTACAAAGTTGAATAATTATTGAATAAAAATAATTAAGATGTCATCCAGGTTAACACATTTCCACTTTCAAGTCCCGGAGGGAAAACCCTGCATCAGGTTCAAAAGGTTAGAAAAAATGTAGTATTTGTAATGATAAATTTAACGTGATTTACATATCGGTAGCTCGCTTCATGGGAATTTAATGGACCAAATATATGGAATTGATTTATTTAAAAAAAAAAAGCAAGCTAGGGTAATGCTACAAAAGTACCATTTTCTCCCTGATTGCCTTGATACGAACAATTTACCTTCTTGATTATGATGCTCCAGTGGACAGTGGTCAAAATTAGCATACGTAACTCTCTGTACCTGAGGTATCCCTCTCCGCCAGTGGACTAAGTGCAGTTTTTGACGGTTACATTGAATATGTTTGACACATTTCTTCTTCAATACTATCATCAAGTAAAAAATCTTAAAATCCAAACCCTTCTATGGTGCCCAACTCGTGTGCACATTGCTTTTTAAAATGTAGGGTTACTTAGTTGTTCTGGATGAAATCACCATTTGCTGTTGTGTTGCTTGAATAGAACCAGTCAAACTAGCTCAGCCAGGGCAGTCCACGAATTCTAGTGTTGGCCTGAATCAAATCGGCCCAATAGGGGGTTTTCACCAGCAGCCACACTGAATGAGGGCTTATGGGATCTTTGTAGTTCTCGACCGCCATACTTACAGTCAGCGCATATAAAACTATATTTTATAATCTGACTTAGGCTAGCGTAAAATACCCTGTAAAATGCCAAATGTACATGTTATGGGCCACACTGTTTTCATAATATTGCCTGGAGCAAAGTATGTTCATTTTATGGATTTTCAACCGACGAATAAGCCCTAACACCTATTTTTCATACCACTGACTAAAGTACTTCTATCTAAAGAAGAATTTACATTTTTACTTGTGACTGGAAAAATAACTGAATCTGTCCATATAATAATGTTGTCATCATTCCGTCAGATCAACATAACCCAGGCCCATTATGATAAAATATGCCAATCCTGTCTTTTTGCAATGTCCTGTGATCCAAGGATGACAATAAAATCTTTATTCATGTTCATAATATAGATTTTCCGGGCTTCAAAACATTACTATATTGCTTCATTCTAAGTGATTTTATGACTTTTGTGAATGAATGGGATATTACAGAAGAGAAATAAATCACGGTCAATATAAAGAAATATATCAGCCGGGTCGACACCACCACCATCACCCTCCCCCCAGCCCACAGTATATGTGAGTAGAGTATACCGGTATGTTATAAATCAGGGGAAGCATGTTCTCAATGTGGTAAACAATATACAACTGAACTCGTTTGTCTGACTGATAAAATGTAAGAAATGCGATTTTCAAAATTATTCTACGTGCCAACAAAATTGACAATGTACATGGTAGTACATAAATGTGTCAATCGACAGGTTCGATTTCAAGACATGCATGGAGAAAAAAATAACTATATAATACATGCCTAACACGTAACATACAGTTTTACTTAAGCTTTAGGCCAACAAATATCTGTCACAAGAATAAGTGCATATTTGATATTTTTCCTTGGTTCCCGGAGTTATAGGAAAATTGTTAACGCAATCTTGCTTGCTGTCTCTAGGGTAAAGCCTGACTGAATCCGAACCACGGAATCCGATATTACCGATTCGCAGGACTCAATATCGGTTCGGGATCGGTTTGGATAACTTTCTGCGTTCGGATTCGATTTGAAACGTCCTTTTTTTTGTCCTTGACCCTATTTCCAAGGTCACATCCTTGTGGAGGATATAACCGGTAGGCATGGGGAGATTATTCCACCATTGTAAGGCACATATACATCCTGGTGAATTTCACATTCTTTGCATGTATAATCTCACTTTGCTTTATTTTACTATTTGAAGGTGATTATGTACTGCATGATGATGACTAAATTTTGGTGACCTTGACATTACTCTGAAGGTCACACACTTGTGGGTAGGTACATTATGGAGGAATTTTGTTATATAAAATTATATGAAAGGAGACAAAATCCGTTTTAAGCACAGTTATCCACGGCATTTATTTCTATACTTACCAGTCCTCTATTGTGTATGGTGACCAATATATATATATATATATATATATATATATATATATATATATATATATATATATATATATATATATATATATATATATATATGTATGTATATATATATATATATATATATATATATATATTAGTATAAAAGCAATTTTCTGCGTTTCAGACGCGACTGGTTTCATCATTTTTATGCATTGTCAAGCTCCATAACGCATAGATGTTGAAATAATTTTCAGTCCAGTATAATCTTGACGTTATCTGTTGTTATAGTGAAATCTATTAGCATAGAAGCATATTATGAAGTTCATTTATTACGTTACTGATTTAGGTCTATTGCATGACGTCATTGCCAGATCAACTAATAATAAACGTCTTGTAATGAAAATAGGCATAATTTGTCCCAGATTACTATAATTAGTAAATTACACTATTCAGTCTAGGCTTGTATTGACGTTGAAATTTTAATTCTTATTGCTCTCTTTCTATGTCAGAATCATTTGACATCTGATATATGGGACATACAAAGAATTTAGGCACAAGAATAGAACAACTCTCAATATGTTCACTGAGCTGGATTTGCCGTGTCTCAGGAACCCGCAATTGCTGTCTGTGGACAGTTATGCGCCTGCGCAGTTCGTTGCCTGTAGATCCAATGTATACCTCATTGCATCCTCTGCAGACAATCGCATAAATCAAATGTTTACTCCAACAGTCCATTTCTGCTGTAATTTGAAAGTTTGGTAGCTTTCCTCTTGTGTCCAGCGAAATTGTGTCAATAACTTCCATGTTTATACAATTCTTACGACGAGGAAGGCCACATTTTTTGCTCCCGCCTTGACTGTCGCTTGATTCAAAGTTTGCTCTCGTAAAATTTTGTTTTAAATTACGAGGCTGTCATTGGCTTGAAATAAAATTCAGATATTTTTAAATATTTCTCCAAGTGAGGGATCCATTTCCAAGATTTTAAGGGCTTCACGTATTTGTGGTATTATCACTGGATTGTTAGGATTGTATCTTGTGATCATGACCAGATTTTTGTCATCCCCCTTATAATTTTTGCGGTCCTTTCTTTATGATTCTGGTGTTACACTTAAAACTCGCAGAATTCTCATTGAAATGAGTGATTCTGGGTAGTCCCTGGCTATAAGAACATTTCCCAGTTCATCCAGATGTGTTGCTTTTCTATTTGTATTTTCTACAATTGTGCAGATCCTTCTTGCTTCATTATATGGGATATTTGTCTTAATGTGCCGTGGTTGACATGAATTGTATGGCACATACTGATGAGTATCTGTATTGTTGTAGTATATATCCAATGAAATCTTTCCATCATTTAGAAGAACTTTCAAGTCTAAAAATTCTAATTCACATTGAATATATTTCGTTTCATATTGAATACTTGGTTCAAGCTGATTTAAAAGCTGGTGAAAATCGTGTAAATCTGATAGCGACTTTGTCCACAGTATTAAACAGTCATCTAGATAACGTTTCGAGTTCCTTTTAGAACACATGGGGAAGGATTCGGATGTATTTCTAAGTTTTTCGTATGATAAAACTTCTAGATATCCAAGACTAAGCGTTGCATAAGTTGGTGCACATTTAGTTCCCATCGAACACCCTTTTTTCTGTATGTAGTATCCTCCATCAAATCTGAACATATCATTTTCTAATATTAGTGAAAGACCTTTCACAATAAATTCTCTTGTGAAACGTTGACTTTTTTGTGTCAGGATATTTGTTCAGCCAGTATTCAATCGCACGCTTTCCTAACTCATGACGTATGTTACTATATAAATTAATCACATCGAAACTGACTAAATACCCATCCGTGACTTGCTCTCGTGATATTTTATTGATGAAGTCGATATTGTCACAGACGTAGCTGTTGACATGCAATAAGTACGGTTTTAAATTTTTTTTTATGAGTTCACTAAGCCTGCTCGTATTGCATACATGTCCTGTGACGATTGGTCGGAATTTTCAATCTGTAGGTTGAATAATATGTACATGTATATACCATCTTGTTCATTTATAGCTTTTTTGATAATATCAGACTTATAAACTTTCGGTAAGCCGTATAAATTACTTGTGTTTGACTGCAAGCCATCCAGATAATTTCTATTTTTCGTTGTAAAGATGTTACGATATTTGTCAATAAATTTTCTTAATTTATCACTCACTTTATTTTCTCTGTATGGTTCGCATCGCTCATAAAATTGTTCATAATTCAGTAATGATTTTATCTGTTCAGTATAATAACTGGTGTGCATAATGACAACTGCTCCACCCTTGTCTGGTTCCTTAATTATGATAGAATTGTCAGTTTGCAATTCATTCATAGCTTGTAGCTCCTCTTTAGTAAAATTATTTTTGTTGGTGGGTGAAGGTACTTTGTGGAGAGAGTGCGCAATTTCTTTCAGTCTGTCAATAGATTTTTCTAATGTCTCATTTTGACTTTTACGAGGGATGAAAGAACTTTTTCCTTTGACCAGCGATTCATCCCATTCCCTATCTGTATTGTGGAAAAAATCTTTCAGACGTAATGTATGACAACATTTTCAAATATCACACACTTGTTCTTCTGTGTCTTTTCTTGGTGTCGATGTGAATTTCAATCCCTTTTAAGCAACTTTACTTGTCCTTGTGTCAATTGCTTCCTTGATAAGTTTATAATTTTAACAATAGATGTATTTGAAGTTAATATCTTCTTGGCTCCTGCTGTTGGGGGTATTGTTGCGCTCTTTCTCTCCATCTGTTGTATCTTTGCTCTTTTTGGTAGGTGTCTCTTACTTCTCTTGATTGTCTCTGGTTAATTTGTGGTCTTTGTCCTCTTTGATTTGTGTAGTCTTTTTGCTTTTGCAGAGGGCGCCATCGTGTATTTGGGGCATGGTCCTCTTTCTAAAGAAGGAAACTCTTCTTCAATTTCTACATTTAGGCCTAGTTCATATCTCTGACCTTGGTTTTGTCTGTCCAATAGGTCTGTGTCATGTCTGGGTTGAAATACTTGAAATCTATTGTATGTAGGGAAGTCTACGTTTCTTCTGTTTTCAATCCTAGCTACCATTGCAAAAGTTCCTCGTCTGTGGTTTCTAAAGGGTTCCATACATTGGCTAAACATTGACAAATGTTATTTGTCCTTTAATTCTGATGTCATGTCCATACAATGAACCTACAGATATTGCACATAATAGTTTGGTTTTGTAATATTTACAATCAAGAGTAATCTACATTCATTACAACAACCTGCATCTAATTGATTTTATATGTTCAAATTTACAATTCAATTTGGCCAAAAGGTGGTATCTATTGTGATATGTTTAGCAGTGTATGAAAGTTCCTCAAAGTTCATTAGCGGTTGTTTGGATGAGGCATATATTGACATGTTCAAGTTACCTTATTCTACAATGTTTAGCACTTTCACTATGATAAATCTATATTGATCAGCAATGATTAGCAGTCTTTGCACATTTATTGAAATTGATTAGCACCTCCATTTCCTGAAGTTTCCATTTTCAATTAACAAACTGTGCTTCAAATCTTGCTACCTTTTGCCTTGTGACATGTATACTCATCAAAGGAATCACTATGCAGATTTTTTTTCACCTTTTATGCAATAACATACATCTATTAAATTGCGTATACTGACTAAAAGCTGTGCAGCAGAAAAGTCCATCATGCTGTTTTGAGTTCCTGAGACATACACCAATCAAAAAAGCATTGTAAAGTTTGATGCCCTCAGATGGTACCAATTGGTCAAAATTGGGCCCTCAGCTCATGGACTAATTAGGTTTATTCTTAATTGCTTTTCTCAGATTGTTACTAGCCCATATCATTTAATCCGCGGATACATAAAATGTGCATATGCCTAGATTAACGTTTTTGTTGGTAATTGTGTGGTCTCTTTCCCTGAAAATATATATTTAAAATTTCTTTTAAATTTACTTACTGTATTGTGCTAAAGCATTGTAATGTGAACGTGCATTTATTTACTTTGTATGTTAATTTGAGGCAGTCAGAGAAAAAAAATTGCAATATTTTCTCCAGACTCATACAGCTACGAAGCGGAAGTAAAGCCTAAGAAATAGCGCATACGCAGTCTCTGGTGAGAATCCCCTATTGAATACGCACTGGTCAACTTACCAACAAGATGGCGTGTCACAATGAGTCACGCGAAATCCTGCATTCTGGTTTCCGTATTTGTGAACATTCCATTATTATCGCCAATTGAAATGTGGAATTGACTGCTCTTAACAAGGAAAATCATTTCGGGGCGTTTATCAGTAAAACCCCGAAAATTTAAAAGAAGGTGTAGACAGCAAATCAAAGACTTGAAAGCTGGGAAATGAGGTAGGTTTATCGATTGTTCAATCAATTAACTTGCATGGACATCAGGCTTAACCTTTGTGTTGGTTTTTTTTTCAGCTTCTACTGTGCATTTGTCTCATACTTTGATTTGTATACAAACATTTCTCCAGACACTTGGCAACAAGTGTGCAAATTTGTCATCATGTACCATTTTGTGAGCCTTGATACCGGGGGATGTGTTGTAGGTTTTGTTCCTAACATTTCAAACAAAGATCTGAACCTAATGAACGCTACTTACATGTTGCTGCACATAACGTATCTGAAAAACGTTTGTCACTCACGGCACATGCCTTTGCATATGAATGTTTATTCATGTACACTTTGAAATTGTGCTATTTTGTGAAAGACTCTTTTTACAGACCCACAAATCCATTGTGAGGTACTAACAGAGATCTCTGCAATAAGAGGGATATAATCTGATTCTTCTGGGACGTGGGCTCATAATCTCAGTATTGGTAGCCAGCACACTGCCACTTGATAAAGTTTGTGGTGTATTCTGACTTCTTCTGAGGCCAATAACATGTCCCTCTCCACAAGGACAACTTTGCATGTGCTGCATTGTCTGTCAACTAAACCTAAAAAAAATATCATCACTGAAACAAAAGGGCTGTTTGGACAGTCCATGTTCAGCTGACTTGGAGATTCATCACACTTGTGGGTCTGTGATCTTCGGATAGGATCAAGGTCACCCATGTACTGAATACGTCTGACGTCTATGGAAGAAAACTAGCATGTGCAACATAAAGGTACAAATTTGGTTGAAACCTAAACAAGCTACATTGCCACCAAGATTGAAGTCAATGTCACAGACGGTTTTGGAGAAGTTCGAAATGTGAATTAGCATTAGAATGCACATTGACTTACGTAGTAATCAATAGGAAAGGTGCATTTACTGAAAAGTACCAAATTAAATAAATGAATTAAAAAAATCGACAGCAGTGTAATATCAAAAGAATTGAGGGGGTGGTTTTGGACAAGAAGATTTTTTTTCAGATTTGCCCCAGGACTGCCCCCCAATATATATATATATATATATATATATATATATATATATATATATATATATATATATATATATATATATATATATATATGTATATATATATATATATATATATATATATATATGTAATACTAAAAGATTACAAAATCACTGTATCTTGACCATTTGAGAAAAAAAAAACTGGTAGAGACCTACCTAAAGGAGGTGCCAAAAAGTTTGACGTGAACGTGGAAGATGGTTTTTGAGAAAATATAAATTGTTAATGACGGACGGATGGATGAACCGTAAACATTAGATGAGCTCGTCTGACTGACAAGTCAGCTGAGCTAAAATTTTGAGCCTCAAAACTAAAAAGATGTTATCTACATATTGGAATACAGTTGGTTATAAGCCTCCCCATGCCCTGCATGTATGCTCTGAAGTGGGTAATCTCGTTACCTGTCCAAATTACCAAGTCAAAGGTCACAAAACCATGTATTAAAGAAATTTTATTATCACATACACCATTTGAGCAGACCTACACCCATACAAGTCTATGGTTATATGTAATGTCAATTCATTTTTGAGTTTGAAAAACTACAGGGTCAACATTTTGGGTTATAGACCTATCATAATCCAATGATTATTCTCTTTCAGAATTATCTTTGAGAATAACATGGAATCTGTTGTAAATATCGCATAATTGGGCATATTTATTTTGCAAGACATGTAGTTTTTCCTTGCAGATTCATTATATCACTTTCAGTGCCATGTGACAGAATATTGCTTATCGCATTTATATGTCTGGCCAACACAACTTTCATGTTCTTTCAGGTCACAGGGCTTCAAATGGTGGATCTTTGAGATCTTTGGCCACCATCTTTCACATGCATACATAACATATGTTCCAGCAAATCTAGTATTGAAGTAAATAGCTGGCTGACTTGACAAATCTATATTTTAATTTTGCCGTCACATCTGGTCATTAACGGGAATTTACCATGACATGGGTTCTTTCAGGCTCCACACACACACACACACACACACACACACACACACACACACACACACACACACACACACACACACACATTGCTGTAACCAAACAACACAAGGAAAACCCAAAAGTATCTATAATAATCAAGCATCAAACAAAGCACCAGTTTACAGCTTATTATGTCTCATCTGAAATTAAAAGATGGCAAGTTTGTAAACAGTTTCATATAAAATCTGCATTGTCTGTTTTTAAATTTTTGAAGAATGACCTGTATCATGAATCTACGTATACGTTTTCAAATTTGTCATCCGTCTATCATATGCAGACGGGGTTAGCACCAACAGCATGTCACTTTTAGAACTACAAGTATCATTTGGGCGTCAAATGTCGTAAATTATTTTCCATATGCTAATGGCTGGGCATGCTATGACAAACAATTATATCTGAGCACCTTTCATTCCACACGTTTCCTCATGAACTTAAATTGAATATCATATGTGTTAACAGTTAGTGTCAGTCTCTGTTGTGTCCATAGATTCTTATTTTACGTTTTGTTTCTTTGATTAAGCCAGACTGTGACACTTACACCTACATTTGCACATTGAAAGGTGGTTGTCAACACAAGGTGCATGATTTTTCTTCTCTCCATTAACCTATTTCATACTCGGTTAATGAAGCACACTGTGTCATTACGAATTAAACCCACTTTGGAGGTAGCACTTATTATTGCTGAACGCACTCTTTAATAGTTATTGACGCACCTTTAATTATGTCACATTTACTTTAACATATATAATCAGTTAACCATGGCCTGTTGGACAATCAATGTATTGACATAGAAAAATATGTCAAGCAATACTAGAAACATTGTGTTAACAAGAAAGCACAGACACCATTATGGATCTCCCTGCTCAGGTAGTCATAAAACTAGTGGTGCATTGTAAGCAAGGCATACGCAGGCCAAGGACAGATACAAAAAAGTTCAGTTTTCACAAGTATAAATAAATCATACAAAAGTGCCTGTATTGATAGAAAATATTTATGGAAATTAAATTTGACCCAAGGCAGTCCAATTATTTTAGTGCACTTGTCACCAATACGACCAGGGCAAGTTCTCTTGTTATATTGTGTTGTACTTCATTTGCCCGTTTTCTTGTCTTTCTTTTTCACTTATACTTGTAATCACACATTTGCAGTCGTTCAAGGTTGTTACTTTGAAATAATAATTGCCCTTTTTAATTTCAACTCATTATATGTCATAAAGACGCAAATACTCACAGGTGGTGCCTTGTCAAAAATTCCATACATATAGGACAAAGCAGAGTTTGGTCTTTTGAACAGATATTTTTGCATTTCTAATCCATTTAACCTTACTGTTATAAATTTTTGGCATTAATCGTCCAAGACTTGGTTGTTGCAGCCTCTTTGTGAAGTTCCCAAGTGGTGAAACTGAGGCTCTAGCTGAGTGCTTCGCAGATGACCAGGGAGTTCGAGATGAGCTGACGTGCTACCAGTATTCCCCACAGAGTTCGTTATTTCTGCCATATCCAGTGCATACGATCTCAAGGTATGTTCGTATTATTTATACTCATAGGAAATATTTTAGGGAATCCTATATATGACGAATCCTGCTTTGGGTAGTTCTGTAAAAATGAAGGGAAATTTGTATGACATGACTTTTTCATTCCAATACTCAACATTTGAAGAAAATTTGTAACGCAAATGAACATTTCATATTTATGAACATTACATATTTATATATTCTAAAATTGAAAACAACATATGCTGCTTATATTTTATTCTGAATTATGTATTTGATATGCTTTCCAATTATGGACTTAGAAATGTTGAAGGTTTAACCAGATGGTTTTGACAGTTGCCACAGTCAAAGTATAAATATGTGGCAAAATACCTGTCATTGAGTAAAAAAATGCAAGATACACTACAGGAAATGATGAAAATTGCACTTGTGGACACCTCCACAAGCACAATTGCTTTAGTATATGATTTCACAATATTCAACACACTTATTCAAGCTGCATCACGAAAAACATACACAAGTAAATGCTACACATCAACGATGCAACAGTAGTGGCAATTATGAGTAAACCTACTACAGCAGTTGCGACAGACAAGCAAGAGTTTGCTCATGTGGGCATGTATGCTGCAGCACCCATTTAAAGAAGTCCCTGACGTTCAAATCGCAAAAGAGTGTGTCAGCTTAATGTGTACAGCAATATATATGCTCATGGAAATATTTTAAGGAATGTCATATACAAATGCCTATAATTCCTTATTGGAATGAGTAGTGGGAAAGATAGGTGCCTAGATATGTTACCTGATCAGTTTCGTTTTTGTTTTGAATGCCATGCATCATTGGCTCCCTTCTGTTGTGCCGTGAGCATTGATTTCAATGGCCAAGGTGTGGTGTCAAAATGTGTCAGAAAAGTGTGTCACTGGCCAGTAAAAGCACAGACCATCATGGAAACCACCCATAACCGTTTAAACGATGGTAAAAAATAGCAAATTGCATGCTGGCTGGTCCCGAGCAAGGGCTGGTTGAGAGTTCAATGTTTCATGTTCTGTGGTTTCAAGATTAATGTCTAAATACAGGGATGTAGACCTATCCAGTGGTGCTTGCCTGCTTTACAGGCGGAACAAACTGATCTGTAGACGTTCACCCATCCCCAAGTTATCATGTCCATGATGTACAGGACACCTTTATGCATGACGGTGATATGCTGCATGTGATGCATCGACTGACAAATTTTCGTCACTGGAGCTATACTGAAAATGCTTCATTAAGCAAATAGTGAAAATATAGCAAAAAACATTGACAGAAATCCTATGTTTGTCTGTTATGTGTAGAATGTGCAAACATAAGCGCTTTAAAAGCCAACAATTGAGCATCTGATCTCCCGCTGTTAGCGTAATTTTTGTAACAGAATGTTTGTCCAGATGGAAATTAAGCACTCTGATATTGGGTGAAATGTGTGAAATGTGAAAAGGAAACTTGTCAGTTTCGTATCTCTTATCTGAAGTACTGAATTATAAAAGTAATCTGTATTTCATGTCGACTGAAGAAAAATAACAATCATTTGCAGTGAAGCACTATTATTTTGGAGTAGGAACATTAATTCTCACCTATATATGAGTCTACCTGCGTGGCATACTAAATTTTATTTTCTCGTGTTCTGTTCTCAGATTTTACCAAAAAGTCTTTGTGGAAGGAGTATGCGATAGCTTATTTGTCCGTATTTTGTTTAAAAAAAAACAAAAACAAAACACCCCCCCCCTAAAAAAACAAAACACAAAAACAAAAACAAAACAAAAACACGGACGTTTATAAACATGAAACACGTTCTTGTTGATAGCGACAGACCACACAAGCAACATGCTGGCGAGGGGAAGGGAAGGGAGGAGGAGGGAGGCATTTACATTGATACTATAACAAATCTGCAATTGATTTGCGTGAAAAGTAAATTCTGTAAAGTCAAGGTCTGTGTGATCAAACTTAACTGGAAGTTCTTTACTAGCAGATTCTGAATCACCATGGTAGAAAAATTGACTTTGTGGAAAAATGTTTTTGTTTCAACCTTTTCAGCACATACTGTTTTAAATGTGAAATATTGCGTCATGATAATTTCGACTTGCTTCGTTCGATTGCAGTATGAAATGTATTACTACGCCGTACAGTAAAATTTTCATATTTTGTGTACCACAAGCAAGATCACAACAGTTAACAATTATAAGAATGGGCAGGATTTCACATGAACTCTGCATACGGCAGAAAGTATAGAAAAACAAAGGCGTTAGCCTATTGCTTTCACACCTGACTCGCACCCACAGAAGCTTTTGCTTTCGGAATGCAGACCCCTTCCCATGAAGTAGACGTCTTGATTTTGCCAGAGATAGTTGACTGCAACTATCCATGATTTTACGCAAGAGATACAGTGGCATAAATTCAAATATACCAGCCTGGCCTAAGCTGACACGTTGTGTGTTTATACAATTATGTATATGCATTCAGGTAGAATGGGTCATCCGCTACTACAGTAAAACAACTTTACCGAGCATATTTATTAAAGTAGAGAGAAAAAAAAATCCCGGAAAGACCTACCCAGACTGTGAATTTCTTAAATTTCTGCATCAAAACAAAGATATTTTTTGTTGTTGAAATTTTAGTAGTCATTTTGAAGTTTTAGCAACATTTGCTCATTTTGGCTAGTGCTAGCGCTAACCTAGTCTCAACTAAACAATTTATTTGCCTTCAAAGTAAATCTACTTCCTTCGTGCGCATATATCCCTGAACCAAACGCCTCACAATGCAAAACCCATTGTCCGGTCTCAAGTGCGTTCTGCATTGGATATTCTACTGTAGTGGGATTTCCAAGTAGACTTGGAGGTCTGTAAGTATTTGTTGGTAAACAGGTACCTGTTAACTACAACTATTTCCAGAAATGCAAATTTTATGCTGATCTTCTAAACAGCCAAGATTTTGACCAGCAAAGAAGTTCTCGTGAAAAAAAACCCAGCATGTTTTATACATACCTGATATATGCAACACTCCAGTTGAATCTTCGACTAAATGGATTTACCCCCCCCCCCCCGCAAATATTTCCAGGAAAAAAATAATGTGCTAAAATATATGAGCTGAGCAGAGGTTCAAAGTGAAGAAAGCCGTTATGATTCAATTTCGAGCATTTTTCTTTTTTTTCAGCTAAATTTAAATCGATTTTGATAAAGTACAATTGCTTCTTACCTATGGAAACAAAGTCCCCACATATATGACACTTAGCAAGGCTTTTGTCGTCATCATTGATAGAAAAACTCTTCCCAATGATCGATTTTGCTCACTTTGGAATAGCGGAATAGCCTTGCCATTCATGGTCCTAAGAAGTTATTGGGAAAACATTCGACAGGGATTTATAGGTGTTACCCTTTTACGCTGGGCATTACTATTGTTAATATAATAAAGGTGATTAATGCATCCCATGTGGCCTACTTAATTCCAAAGTATCCTTTGTTACATTGTTTAAAGTGTATCCAAGTACAAAAAGTAACCTAAGTAACCTTTTTATTTCACTTTACTGCAAACATTGACAATCATAACCGAACCCAAACGTGTAGTGACGTGTAAAAGCCGAACCTGAGCCGGGCTTGGTTTAAACATATTTTATCTTTCAATTAGGAAGAAGGGCAAGCCCTATATTCATCCCTCTTGAGAAATTAGACAATATCACAGGACAAGACGAAGCAAGACACGTTCAGTGTAGTGTACGCTGCTGTTTAGAATTCTTATATAATGATATATATATATATATATATATATATATATATATATATATATATATATATATATATATATATATATATATATATATATATATATATATTATATATATATATATATATATATACATATATATAGCTTAGCATTACAAAACGAGGACAACGGACATTACACTGAAGAAAAATAAATGAAGTAATAGAACATAACAAAGACAAGACAGATAGTGGGGCACTCATGAAACAAATCAACTGATCCGGTTATTTCCATCAACAACTTATGATTAGAACCTGTCATGTGCTACAATTATATAATGGCATCAAACTAAAACCTTTTTGCGCATCAATATAGTCTTGAACAGCGAGAAATATCAATTTATTATTTTCAAGGCTACAAGCAGCAGAACCAAAAAGTAGAGTTTGAAGTGTGAAGAGAGCAAAGTTTATCATAGCCAAATTATTGCGAGGAATCAAATATCGAGGACAAGAGAAAAAGAAATGCAAAACATCTTCGATACCAGTACCACACACACAATCAGGCAAATCTTTAACACCCATTTGAAACAAATGTTTGTTAGGCTGGCTGCGGCCCATGCGCAGTCGAGCATGTAATACAGCAGACTTTTCTTTTACCAATATAATAAAGAGAAGGGTCTTTCACTGGGCACAAGGAAGGAGTCTGTATTCTCCTTTTAAATTGTAACAGGGAAGGGGCATTCCGAGTATCTAAGGGAAGAAGGTTCCATAGGCGTGTGGCATAAGGATAAAAGGACTTATCAAACAGATCTGTACGAGCTCTAAAGTGAGGTAAATCGAGCCACCTGCGAGTGTTATAATTAAATGTTGTATCAGGCAACGGGATATTTGGAATGATATGTCACAGATAACTTGGCGTTAAATTATGCACAATTTTGTACATCTGAATCAATTTGGATTTCTCACGCCTTTTGGAAAGTGTCTGCCATCCAGTCTCTTCATAGAGTTTTACTGTTGGAGTAGTTTTCATTGCCCCAGTGACTATCCGTGCTGCAACAAGCTGAAAGTTTTCCACACGGTTTTTGTCATCCTGTGTACAGCCGTCCCATACCACACTTGCATACTGTAGAATAGGTTGCACATACGATATGTAAATAATTTTCAATGTCTTGTGTTCCAAAACATACTGTAGAGATTTCATGACATTCAATTACTTTGTTGCTTTCAACACAATTTGGTTAATATGTTCGTTCCATTTGAGATCGGCTTTTATTGTCAAACCCAAATGCTTATGGCTGCTGACATTGTTCAATTGGTGTCCTTGGAATGAAAGGCGGTGGGGGGTGATCTATTGATTGTTGCTTCTTAGAAATAATCTAACTAACTAGCCAGTCATTTGACCATTCGGAAACTGAAGAAAGATCTGAATTTAATGATGCAGCAGCTGCGATGGGATGGTCAACTGTAAGGAACAGGGAGGTATCGTCGGCAAAAAGCTTGATTTCAGATTCGACTATGTTTACAATGTTGTTCATGTATATTAAGAAAAGAAGTGGTCAATGTACTGAACCTTGGGGAACGCAAGCATTAATTAGTCCCTAATTAGATCTTTGGTCATTGATAACTACATATTGTTTTCAGTTAGAAAGGTAATCACTGAACCACGAAAGAATATGTCCAGTTATATCGCTTTTGGCTAACTTATGCAGTAAGCTTTGATGCCAAACTTTGTCGAATGCCTTGCTTATATCTGAAAAAGGAGTCTAAGCTCTATCTGCAAATCAACAGCCAAACATAATTCATGATAGAGAGAAAGTAGCTGATTAACAGTAGAGTCCCCGGGTATAATCCCAGATTGATTTGCGCTTATAATCATGTTTCTCTAAAGAAGTTAAAAACGTGTTTGAATATAATTTCTCCATGACTTTTCTGGACAGCTAAGCAAAGATATAGGCATGTAATTGTTACACGCACTTGTTTCGCCTTTTTTGTACAGAGGACAAGCATTGGCCTTTTTCCACTCAGAAGGAAAAATGTTGTTTTGCAGAGATAGATTGAACAATTTGGTGAAAGGTTTATAAATTGAAGGTGAGGCTTCACAGAGCAGTTTCGGGCCATTATTTTCTGGACCAGTGGCCTTCGTGACATCCAGTGATTTCAGAATATCAAGTACTTCACTTTCAGCTATCACTATTTCATTTAAAGTATTGTAAGGTAACCCGGGCTGTGGCAGATTGGGTGCAGTCGAAGTGTCGATGTTGCATGACCCAGGAAAAAATCGTTAAAGGACTCCGCTTTGGACAGGCTATCGATTACATGGTTATCGTTAATCAGTAGTGATGGTATTGTAGTAGATTGATTGCCTTTAATAAAATGTTTAACTGTCCACCACCATGCTTTTTGCCCCTGCGACCAGTAACCAGGGATTCACAAAGATTTTTACATTAAATTCACACTCAGCGAGCTTTAATTTTTCTTGATAGGTATTACGAAGTTCCTTGTATTTAGCCCATGCAGCAACATTTTCTGGAGTCGACAGCAGTTGCCCTCGTGATTTAAATTTGGCCTTAGTATGTGCCCTCATGACTTTGCGCTTAAAACAGCGAAGTGCAGAATTGTACCACGGAAGATCGTGAGGTCGGATCGTTACATCTTTATTTGGAATACAGTGTCGTGACGCTTGTAAAAGACGTTCTGACAAGGCCAGACATCATCTATCTACATCATTAGACTCGAAACAACTCCCCCATTAACACTATCCAGGTGATTTCTAAATTGATTAAAATCTGCTTTCTTGAAATCCCAAATGTGTCTCACGTATACATGATCTTTTTTTGCATTGAACTTTAATGTTGATTGAAATAATACAATGGTCACAGTTAGCTAGTGGAGGATACACTCTATGTTCAGATAGGAAGTTGGGAATATTTGAAAAAATTTGGTCCAAACAGGTAGCCGTATTTTCGGTAATTCTTGTAGGCTCGTCAATATGCATGGAGAATATATTAGCGGTGCAAAAGTCTTTTAACTTACGACCAGTAAGAGTACTGGAATCGGAATTAAGATCACCGGTTATAATAATATTCCGGATGCTGGTTTCTTTACTCAATTGATACTATATTGAAAATGATCCCAGAAGGAACTTGTGTATTTGGGGGTCTGTACACCACACCTAGAAGGAATTTATGACTAAGTATCCTTATTTCAGCCCAAGTAGCTCTACATCAGGAGCTTCCAAATCAAGACGACTTGAAACTGTAAACGGTTCAGAACAATATAAGGCTACTCCCCCACCAGGACCATGCGAACGGTCCCTCGCCATATACCATGAAAGCCTGGCAAAAAGTGGAGCGTGCAGAGTTGAGTCAGTCAAAAATATTTCGGACAATGCTATTATGTCAAATTCATTAGCAATATCTGCACGAATGTGCCTTAATTTATCTTTGTTTAGACTTCTAATCTTTAAATGACATAATTTAATGTCACGAAGGCCGCTTTCCGGACCAGGATTAAGATAAATATCACCTGTGAGTAGAATTAGAAGAAGACTGATTAGTAACACGTAAATATCCAAACAAGTACGTTTCCTGTTCTCATTTGAATAATAAATGTAAATTAAAAACAAGGTTCGACGATACGTAGCAGGACAGCTATTAAGAAAAATGCCAGCTAGCCACAGATAAAACAGTATGGAAATTAGGAGAAACGTAATAGGATCGTATATACATGTAAAGTGTATTGTGACTGTAGTATCTGGGAGGGCTGTACACATGAACTACAAGTAGCAAGTATAGAATGTCGTTTGCAATGAAATACCACGTATGAATTTGTATGTACAGCAAACAAGAAATTTTGTTTAAAGGACGTGTTGCAGCCACACGGTATCGAAACATAGAAGATATGCAAGTGCACACCGTACAAAAATGATATATCTTTGGTAGAGTGGAAAATATATGATGTCGGAATTCATACATGACCCTTGATTATCATCACAAAACAGGTCACGAGACCACAAAATACCATTAGTACGTAAATGTATACCGCACCTGAGCTGATGCAGACCAGTTTGTAATACATAGGCGAACTGTTATTAATGTTGTGCATGGGATGCAAGATATGCAATTTAGTACACACAGTATATCATGACACAAGATGTGGTAACCAATTCTCCACAGTCTTAATATATGTATGTAGCCGTGCTTCAATCCTGAAACCCGGTTAGCCCTGGTTCAGTTGTTCGGTGGGCTCGGTCAGGCTGTAATTATATATGTATATATATATATATATATATATATATATGTATATATATATAAAGGAACTCCTGCTTTAACGTCTCACCAAGATGATTTGCTGCTCTGCACAACGACAAGCTGCTTTTGATCTTGAATGTAATTCTCAAACCCTACTCAAAGTGAGCCTCTGACACCAGCTCTTTCCAATTGATGTGGCAGCCTTGGATGATAAACACGATCGAATGCTGAGTGATATCGCAAAAGATAACTCAACGTCTTTTAGTGGTCAAAGGCCTAACAAAAATTATGAAATAAATTTACCAGTTGATTCACTACTGTCTTTTAGTGGTCAAAGGCCTAACAAAAATTATGAAATAAATTTACCAGTTGATTCACTACTGTCAAGAGGTATGAACCCAGACTGACACTCAGGCATGACAACATTACCCCAGTGATTAGTACAACAGTGCTGAAAAAGCTGGAACAACATTGGCCTTTTTCCATTCTGAAGGGAACTCTTGTACATGATAAAAGTTAAAAAAGCTATGCAAGTTGTTCAGCAAAAACAGGTGCTCCATCCTGAAGAAGCCATGGGCTAATACCATCCAGACTGCTCTCCTAGGAAGTGGTCAAGACTTTCCAAAATTCACTGTACCTCATCCTCTGCAATGTGGATATTTTCTAAAGGAGGAAAATAATTGCCCAAAGTTTTATAGATCCATGTAAGGGGTGATAACAGAGCATAATATGCGTGAGAAAACATCTGCACCATGGTTTACGATTTCCCTAATATTCTCAATTGTAGGGCCTTTCCGAAATAGACACACATCATGCAAATCAATTCTTTGCAGTGTTTTCTTTCCAACAGTTTGCATTGGCATTGCATTAGGTTTATGTGGCGAACGGGAAAAGACATATTCACTTGAGCCTATATCTACATGTTTATATCTTTATCCGGATATTAGCGACTATTTTGGGGGAGTGGGGCTGGGTTGGTGAAGTGTGTTGGGGGGATGATGCATTTCCAGTAAGATAATCCAGTGTGTCCATCGGTTAATCTGTACTCCCAAGCACATGGAACTCCAGAATGATTGTGTGTGTGCCTGCAGGCAGATCAGAAAACAACTGCTTGCAAATTGGAAGTGACGCACCAGTGCAAGTCTGAGCAGTTTTGAGTGCGCGCAAATTTTGGTGAAGTTACTTTCAGTTTCTACTGTATGTACAAGTTAGCATTGTTAAAGTACAACAGGGGTAGCAGCAAATCTAAAATACCAGCAAATATTACAGAAATGGTGAATACTGTGCCCATGGTTATTATTTAGCCATTATGGGAAAGTTTGTTGGTGTAGCGTGTACATGTAAAGTAATTTGCAAAATAACAGAGTACTGTTTTGGAAAATGTTTTCTATAGAAAATCTCTAAAATATTTACTGCTGATAATGGAATAATATGTTTGTTGGAAATTGTAAAGGTTAAGTGGACTTTTCTTGCTATTGCTGTTGACATTTATGTTCTGATTGCTGATCTTGTCGTAATCGCCGTTTTTGTTGTTATTATTATTATCATTTTTTGATTATCATTATTTTTATGATAATCAGTTTTTATTAAATTCCCCACGAGAACCTGAGGACCTCTAGATATACACCCCATAAACATGTCCTTCTCTTGTCCCATAAAAAATGACTGTCCTTTTTACCTATAATGTTGTCCCTTCAGATACCATGTTGGATGTGTGGATACCTTTGGAGATAGGGATGTGTTGCATTGTGATCCCATGTGAAAATGTGTGGGTTGTTTTCCATATGCTGTAATCACTAAAGATGCGAAACCTCGTTTGTGCATACTTCTTGGAATAGCAATATGTTATATACAAAAATCAGGTCACTGTGGGTTGCACCCTTACTCTTGGAGCTGATCAAAGAAATACTTGTCTTGGTCATATTTGCGGTAGTAGAAAAATTGCAGATAACATTTACCACTGATGGCCGATGCAGCATATGTTCTCTTGCAACAAGTTACTGTCCTTTGTGCTACTCTTTCTCTTTTTCATTTCAGGACATTTTGCCTGTACATCTGTGGACATTTGGAAAAATGCAAGACAACCAAAGCATCAAGGAGAGTGCACTTCCCTGCCAAACAAAACTTGTACGACCATTAGGCTCATGGGAACTTCATTTGGACAAAGGTCATAGTGAGGGTGGCTGTTGGATACTGGTAAATGCCCTCCATATAGTTTCTAAGACCGAAGCTACAACAAATATTATTGCAGATGCTCTACACAAATTACAGCAAATGTCACCAAACTTGCGGTGGTGCATACAGGAAGATACGTCCCAGGAAGTTCCTGCTAAAGCATTTTTTAACATGGACAACCCCAGGATAGATCTAGAAGTGGTCCATTCAGCAGACTGGAAACAGGTCATGGAAAAAGAAGTGACTATAAAATTTGATACGCACAATGGTCCTCTTTGGAGGGTGAAACACCTGCCAAACGTTCAATTGGGTAGAACTAACTCTCACTTCCCATATGAATTTGTCATTATATTTAGCTTTTCTCATTCATTTATAGACGGCATGAGCTACCAGAGGCTTTTTGGGTACTTCCTTGACTTTTTGTCTGATGGGAGACACGGAAAACAAGACAGCATCAGGGAACTACCAGTAATGCCTTCTTTGGATCACTTTTTGCAACCCTACATAACAGAAACTATATCTGACAGGCTGGTCACTGGAGTTATTCGTTTTGCTTCAAGATTACCATGGCTTATGAACAAAATAGTGTTGCAAATGTATGGCAAGAATGCTTTTCTGGATATATTTTCTCCAGATTCTTTCAAGCATCCCTCAATTCCAAACACTACATCCTTTATACCAATCGAATTTTCTGAAAAAGAAACATCAGCCCTTGTTGCTGCTTGTAAAGCAAACAAAGTGACTGTTCACGGAGCTGTCCATACTGCAGCAGCTATTGGTATGGCCATGCTCTTACAAGGAGGTCATATCACTTCTTCCATGGAAATTGAGGCAACTGTACCCATTAATTTGCGACGGATCAGTTCTCATTTGAGTCTTGATTGTATTGGTGTCTATATGTTAGATTGCAATGTTAAATTATCAGTGTCGCCAAATACAAGCAGTGATTTCTGGAACCTGGCCCGGAACTGTGTTAAGGAAATAAACACTGCCATAACCAAAAGGAAATATCTCAAATCGCTTAAGATGTCCAAATTTGATGAGATATTTGATGGACGTTTAAGGACAATGACTGAAACCTATGGACGAGAATTAGAGTATTTTTTAATTTCAAATATGGGACGATGTGATTTCCTCTCTCATGGCCATGATGCAGTCTTTAAACTCGCTGCTCGATTTGCAATTTCTGGAGAACACATCATTGGACCCATTTTTACACATAACATGGTGACTTTCCATAACCAGCTTTTCTGGAGTTTGGTTTATGTGCCACATATTGTATCCAAGGCATGCGCAGAAAAGTATGCAGAATACATCCATGGCATCATAGGTACTGCCAGTGTGGTGCAGAAAAATATGTCGAAATGAATCTCTCACATCAGGATTTCAGGTACAGCTATATTGGTGTTTTAAACTGCAGATGTGGAGGTCGCAAACTGCCACAGACATATTTACAGATGCTCTGCACAAATTACAGCAAATGACACCAAACTTGCGATGTTGCATACAGAAAGACACGTCCAAGGAAGTTCCCATTAAGGCATATTTTGCCATGGATAGCCCCAGGATAGATATAGAAGTGGTTCATTGAGCAGATTAGAAACAGTCTGCTGAATGTATATAAAAGGAACCAGTTTGTTGAATTTCACAAAGGAACTTGGTTTGGGGATAGTTAATAGGAATGTGCAATGCAAAGGAAAGTGGACAAGGGTATCTGGTGAAAGACAAGCAATTATTGACTGTATTTTAAGGGACAATAGAGTATTTCAAATGACACAAAGATGCCAAAAAAGATGATTAAGGGAAATTGGATATAGTAAGTGACCACAATTGGATTATAGTCTCCATTTACATGCAATATCAAGGAAGAAACTAACGGGGAACTAAATGGGTGTGGAATATAAAGGAAGAAACAGAAGGGAAAGGGTATCAAGAAAGTTTAAATGTTGATTTGTAGGAATGGAAAAATAGATGGAAGGCTAAAGAAGGAGTACAGGAAATGAATGGGATCAGAAAAATGATCAGAAGGACTCTTCAGGTAGCTCAGAGGAAGATAGGTAGAAAGAAAGTGCAGGTTGAAAACCTGGGGTATAGAATACACCCAGGGGAAAGGAGCAATGAAACAGAAAAAGGTTTAAAAATAGAGCATGGAGATAAGCCAGGAAAGTGAGGTACTCTGAAGGTGATCTAGAAGGCGCTAAGAGATAGTATTTTGAATGTAGAAGTTATGTGGCAGACATGAAAGCAGAGAGGAAAGATCGTGATTATGAACAAATGACAAGGAAAATAGTGGAGAATAAGGGTAGAAGGGTCAGTCATCTTTTGAAAACAGGTTGATTGGCAAAAGCAGAATAAAGCACAGGAAATCATGCACAAAAGGAAACAGACAGATAAGAAGGTAGAAATACAGGAAGCCTTAAGGGAGCATCGGGAACGAAAATCAAAACCCACAGTGGGGTCACGGAACAGTACCATTGGGTCAAGCAGAGTACACACAGGATCAATGGGATCCAGAGACATGTTGCAGGATCAGAAGTATAAAAGTTAAGATGGCAGTTGAGCAGATGTGCTTATACAAACCTCCAGGACCAGATGATATCTTGACAGAATTCAGAAAGAGAGGGCCAAAGAAATTGTTGATAGTTTATAGTTGCTTTTGAATAGGATCATTGATAAAAGGCAGGTACCAAAAGAATGGAATAGACTTAGGATTTCATATAGTCCAAAGAAGGGCCCACAAGGTCAATTGGACCAGTGTAGGGGCATTGCGATTTCATCAAATGCGGGCAAAATATTCAGTAGGATAATCTCCCTGAGACTAAGTAGAAAAGGTGAAAGGTTTAGTCTTCTGCGGGAAATTCAGAATGGATTCAGACCAGGGAGAAGGGTAAGTGACCCCATCTTCACGCTGACCCAGGTGTAAGAATTGGTAAGACAGAAGCGGCAGAAAGTCTTCATGGGCTTCTTAGATGTAAGGAAAGCTTGTGATAGGGTATGAAGAGATGCACTATGGGAAAAACTAAGTGGACTGGGTTTTGGTGAAAATTTTCTACCAATTCTGAAAGCATTGTATAAAGAAGAAGACACTATACATTCATGAAGAAAGGTAGAAGTAGAGAATGCAAGTCTGGATATTGGCCTAAAGCAGGGATGTGTGCTGTCCCCAATTTTGTTCATTCTGTACTTTAAATATTTGGGGGATCAGTTGATGGAGTGTGATAAGGGAATAAGGGTAGGTGATCACAATATTCCAGGTCTATTCTTTGCACATGACATTGTACTCATTGCAGAGTCCCAGGAAAAACTAGAAGATATGCTGATCATAGCAGGGGAGTATACACGTCTTGATATAGGCCTAAAGTAGGGGTGTGTGTTGTCCCCAATTTTGTTTGCTCTGTATTTTAAATAGTTGGGGGATCAGTTGATGGAGTGTGACAAGAGAATAAGGGTAGGTGATCATAAAATTCCAGGTCTATTCTTTGCAGATGACATTGTACTTATGGCAGAGTCCCAGAAATAACAACAAGATATGCTGAACATAGCAGGTGAGTGCGGGATTAAATAGAGGTTAGAATTTCCTTAAGGATAAGAGTAAAGACATGACTCTTGGGAAGAAGCCAGATGGGAAAAAATGGAGAATTGGGCAGTTCCAAATTCGAGGAAGTTGAGAACAGTTTATCAAAATTTGGGAGGTCAACGAGTATGAATACCTGGGCATGCAGATAAAAGCAACAGGTCAAGGCATGTTTAGATATCAGGTGGAGGAGATTAAACAGATAGTTAATTGTATGAAGGGAATGATACAAGGTACAGCACTGAGCAGTTTCAACACAGCATACAAAGCAATAGTATTATGGGATAGAGTTGAAATAGCTGGAATGATACTTGGCTTAGATGTGATTTCAGTGAGGGAGATATCCAAGGAATGAAGAAAGTACAGAATGAGATAGGGAAGTGCATACTGGGAGCATCGTCATGTACAGCAACAGAAACAGTCCTTGGAGAGTTAGGATGGAATAAAATCACAGACATGATTGTCAACGCAAAGTTTAAATACTAGGGGTATCTACAAGCAGTAAGTAAAGACAGCTGGTGCAGCAAAAGTTACAATGAGGTAGTCAAGGAGAAAATAAGATGGGTCAACGACATAAATAAGTTAGCAGAGATATGAATTAAAAGGATATTATGAGGTAGATGATTGGAAAGCATATAGCTATGATTCCAACTAGGGTTTGTACGAGGACTGGAAAAGAGGAGTCAGGGAAACGAGTACACTAAAACATACAAGGCATTAAAAAAGCCAAAAGAAAAGTGTGCACTGGGATGGAGGGAAGGGATCCAAGCTTTTTTTCAAAGTAGGACAGGAGTAAGCAACCAAAAAAGAAATAGAGCTGGATAATAGGTAGTAATGGAAAGTGTAAGATGTGCAGCCAAGAAGCAGAAGAGATGGTGGGTCATTGGCTGTTGTGGTGGGATGCATATAGAGAGATCAGGGAATTTTTTTTTAAAAGTGGCACAGGGAAGATTACAAATACAAGGGTTTGGAAGAGCTGTGTTGTTTAGAGGAAGAGGAACATGTAGCATGGGTTTTAGGTTTAAGAGGTGGCTTTCTGGGATGCAAGAAACGTACTAAACGTGTATAGGACTACCTGGTAGGATGCTGGAAGAAAAGGAATGAAATAATAGAGCAAGAAGGCAACACGTTAAATTAGAATTCCAGAGTAGAGGGAGGAAAGGGAATGGTAGTAGCCTTTATAAGGGCTCCCATGGGAAATGCCTGTGCCATAGAGGCAGGGATAGGGTGTGTGAAGGAAGGGTTGTTTCCTTTTTAAAGGAAGTACGAGCTATGAGTGTAGGGGGATAAACCCAGGACCAGGGGCCAACAACAGCTGTGAGGGTGTGTGGGGTGGGGCCCGACCGCACCTCTGGTCCTCGAACACATAGCACAAAGCTGATAAGGATTACAATGGTATCCCCGCCTCATCTACCCCCCCCCCCCTTTTCCCCTTCCCTAGGCCACGTGTGTCACATAGGACCAAGCCAGACCAGGAAAGAGCCACATTATTTTTATTATTAGAGGAATTCTAATGTTCATTATGTATGTTACTGTTTCAGTTCTTATGATTCACGGATTCTCAATGATGACAATAAAACCTACTTGACAACAAAATTTTAATATGAAAACAAACTACTACTACTACACTATTCACTATCATTGTGTTTGCTTATAATTTTCGTAGATGTTATAAATCTGTCTCATGGCTGTGGAAACACATGATAGAATGGGAGAAGGAACTAAGTCAAAAAAATGCAATTAATTGAAACCAAAGTAAATAAGAAAAAGAGAGGTATGGGTAGGACACAAAAGTAACTGGTTGAACTGTCTCGTAAGGCTGTTGGCGCTTAATGAAGTCTCACCGTGGCTGACCCAGCCACCCTGCATTCTGCTGCAGTTACATGGTTGCTGAGAGACAAATGACAAAGCCAGACCTCATGCTTTCTCCCACACCAAAATGACACATAATTAGTTGTCTAATTATCTACACATTACGTTTGTTACCATGTAAATGCATATGATTCAGTACATCCCAGTAATAACAATACAACTAGCTTGGCAACAAAAGTTTAATATGAAAAATTACGACAACTATGCCATTCACTATCTTTGTGTTTGAGTATACTGTTTGTATTAGACCTTGTAAATCTGCTTAATATGGAATAATGTAGAAAGTTTTGAAGGGAAAAATGCCAAGCCGGAAAAGCCAATTCTTAAAAGAAGAACACATTACACTAACTTAGGCTCAACTTTTGATGCACTTGTAATTGCCTGTAATTATCCATAGGTAATGTGGCCCAAAGTGTCCGGTCAAGTAATCTACTTAAAACCCAGTGCTACCTGGTGCAGTTGCCGGGTGATGGGTAAATGTTACCTGTCCATCCACAGACACTACGCCTGTGTTTACAGCATCCCTTGTCCCTGTGCCGTGATGTTTTACTTCAAACTGAGAAGCCTATATGGCTAACGCCAATGAAGCTTTGCCTTGGCAGAGACTTTAGGGACTTTATGCCTGTGTGATCATCTAAGTACTGGAAGTAGAGCTGTAAATGCTCACCACAGTTGTGAAATGGTCAAAGTGGTGGGTGGGCCCAATGAAGTGCAAATTAATAATAGGGGTGCATGCTTGATCTGGGCTGGAACTGCAGAAACCTTGTTTTGATAAGCATGCACTGGACAAAGAGCAGTAACCCAGTGTCCTACCAGATACATGAGTGCAGGTTATGAGCGACCATGTATAGTTTTAGATCGTTTTAATATCACAATTAATCCAGACGGGAAAGAGAGCAAAACTCGGCAAGTTTGGCCCCTGGAGTCAAAGTAGCTGGTTGTGTGCAATACTAGATATGATTGACATAAAAAACCATAAAATCCAAATAGCATTGCATATTTGAGAACCAAGCAGGTGAGACTGAGGCTGATGCATAGATGGTACAGTTCCCACAGACAAAGAAGGGTTATAGGCAGACACTGATGGACGTGATGTCACTATTAGTCACATAACTTTGCCTCTCAACCACCATTGCCAAGACCTCTGTGTTGAGTTGCTCAGCTCACCTTTTACAGGAACTCTTCATCATGTGGGTGGGTAACCCCCGTAGATGGCTATATGGCATTGGGCCTGTGGCTGACACACTCCATGTCTCACCAAATAAATTGGTTGGAACTGGAGGCACCATGCCAAGTGCTCCTCCATTGCCATGACCTAGTGGAGCACAAACACATCCTCGTGATGTGTTACAACAGGACTGGAATCGCCTACCTCAACCAGCAAGGCTGATCATGCTCCAGGAAGCTGACAGAGCTGGCCAGATGCATCACTTGTTGATGCTCCGAACACAATGTCCACGCTGTGAGTCTTGCCCGTGACAACAATTGTCCTGACCGACCAACTCTCGAGAAGAGGTCAGCCAGCCAGTAGGGACAGAGTGTTCACTCTATCCACAGGCCACGTGGGCCAGGTGGGACAGGTGGGGTATCCCACATGTGAATCTGTTCACGACAAGAGCAAATGCACAACTAGTAGTATATGTTTTGCCTGGTCCAAGATTCTCAGGCACTAGCATTGGATACTCTAGGAATGGACTGGATGAACCTGTGAGCATACACCTCTGCAGATCCTTCCCAAGGTCCTGTGCAAGTTAGGTATCACATGTGCAATTAGACCCTGATCCATTCCTGATGTCCCAGAACAGATTGGTTCATGGACCTCTTTGAATTGGTGTTGAGCCTCCACTATGTCTACCAGCAAGGCTGAAACTTTTGGTGCAGCCACAACATCCAGATTCAGATTCTCTCTGCTCTTGATCAATCAACACATGTGGAAAAATATACACAATTGAGTAAAAGCAGAAGCAAATAGGCCAAAGGGCTCATATTTAAACATCTGAGATGTCACTTTCATAAGAGCTTCTATTTGATTGGAACAATTAACATTACTGAAATATATTTAACAAAAGATATTACATTTGTAATATGTCATCTGCAGTTTTGCTGACAAGATGACGGAAAGTTTTCAATCATCAAAAATGTATTCAATGAATACAAAAACGCCGACATTCATGTATGCACATTATTCTAAGTTAGACTGACATGTTAAACTCCCATACATTTTAACAAGTGAAGTAGTTTTCTGCAATGCAGATACTTTGATAATCATTTAAAATAATTTTTATGTACCTAATGAAATCCAGGAGACAATGTGTTTCTATTTTTGCTAGAATGTTTACATTTGTATTGTTTATAAGTATGGGAATGTGGTATCTCAAGCTATGCTGTGCAAATGTCCTACTTATTCGATTGATAAAAAGCCTTTTACAATGCCCCATGTTATGTTGTGTATTAGTGTGCATGGAACAAAATCAATGATAAGAGTTGTCCAGGCAGATTATTGTGGACAAAGTTATAATAAGACTGGAGTTCAAAAAATGTAAAAATGTCAGTAGCTTTCAGTAACTTTAAATTTTTAAACATTGGTTTGGTATGTGTATTGTGTTTGGTGCAGGTCAAAAAGCGGACAGCTTTCTTCTGCAGTTTTTCTTATTTGTAAACATTTAAAGCCACGTAATAGTATACCATCATTAATGTGGGGAAGAATCGAGGAATTATATATTGTAATTTTTACTCTCAGAGGTAAGTAGTACTTCAATTTATTGAATATGCCTGTGACTCTGCAAATTTTTGTTGATGTTTTTGTTATTGTATTTGTGTCGTTTTGCCCAGCACCACTTCCTAGTAGTCAATATCCTATTCCGCAGTTCGAACTCTTTATTCTCCATAAGCTAACCTGTCCCTGTCTAATATATATACATATGGAATTACTATTGTCCATATTGCACAGATTCCTCTGTAAGATTTTGACATAGGCTGTATCAGCCCAAATAAATGAAAGGGTCTTCAGCGGGTAACTACTCAACATGTTTCGGAGCCTTTTACCCGTACATGTCTCTCTGAGTAGCAGCTCCTTGTCTAAGCTAAATATTCAGCAAAGACAACCCACATAATAAAGAATAAATAAGAACGTGGCAAATGATGAATTAGCTAAATACGTGAAGTTTTGCTTATAAATGCCGAGCTTCATTATGAAAGAAAAACACCTGTCAAACAAACCATAATTACCAAATTTGTATAGTACAGGTTCAGATAAGAACAATTTGACTTACCCCTGAACCAATATGTACCATTTTTAGCTGGACAGCTTATCCTAGTTAAACCACCCGCCAGTGTATAACTGAAGTGGAAGCAAGCTGGGGCCTTATATTCAGTCCCAGTGATAGTAAAATAAACAGTTGCAACTAGACCACCTGTACAAACCAAGGGAAATCCCAACAAGGACTGCAACAATGCACATCCTGCACCAGAAATGTAAAACAAACTCTGTGGTGACACCTGCCCCTCAAACAATTAAGCTCTATTTAACAGCCAACTCTGAGTCAATGTATCAACTTAATGTGTCAGGTTTGTGACATTTGAGAAAATACTGCCAATTTTGAGTAAATGTGCATTTAGGCATGTCAGAAAAGAATGAAAGTCATTAGCATTTATGTCAAAAAAATGTTATCAAAACAATTTTTCTTGACAGGATTTTGAGTATAATTAGGCAAGCTTGTAACTGCCGTCAGTAGCTGCTTGCTACCTATAGCCCCTGGGGTTTGACCTAACAGAAAACAAGCCAGCCTAAAATGTCTGACAGGTGAACATTAAAACAGAATGATGCCAAAAATAAAGTTAAGTAGCAAAACAGACAAGTCTAAAAACTGTAAGTTATTGTAGCCAAACTTTCTAATAATCTTTGGATATTAACAGCTAAATTGTAGGACAAGTCAGAAAAGAATGAAAGTCATTTGTATTTAAGTCAAGCGAATGCAATGAAAATATAATATTTCTTAACCAGATATCAAGCACAATTAGGCAAGCTTGCAACTGTCGTCAGTAGCTGCTTGCTACCAATAGCCCCTGGGGATTTGACCTATGTGATAATTCCAGGACTATTTATTATCTAAAGTAAGTCCTCTGAAGCTGAAGGTGTTGACATGCTGTACAAGGACATCATTTATTTTCATTTCAGGCAGATTTAATTTTTAAAGTGCTTGATAAAAGAGCATACATTTTCGTTTTGATTCGTTTACATTCAGTGAAAGTTCGTTAACCTTGAGCCACCTGTTGATTTGTTCAAGTTCATTGTTTATCAATTGATTCATTAAAATTTTGACGTGCAGAATCGAGATAAAAAGAGGTTGACAGAGTGGTGTCATCTGCATATAACGTAAATTTAAACAAATCACTGGCATTCGTGATATCATTCATATGATTATGAAGATAAGAGGACCTGAAATAGATCCTTGAGGCACCCCTGTAGTTATTTTAAAGGCTCAGAATTTATACCCTCAAAGTTGACAAATTCTTGCTGATGTGTTAAATAACTTTGTAACAAGTTTATAGGTACGCCATTAACTAAAAAATATTGGAGCATTTCCAAGAAAATATCATGATTGAAAGTATCAAAAGCTTTTCACAGATAGAGAAATATACATAGGGGGATTTCTCCTTTGTCCATTTTTTCAATTAGACCAACAGCAGCAAACTCTGTTGAGTGACCTTTACAAAACCATACTGGCGTTGATAGAGTAATTAAGTTTCATCGAAAAAATGGTATAATTGATTGTAAACTACTAATTCTTAGAGATCATGTACAGTAGCGAAATGGGACGATAATAGGTGAAAAGCTGCTCATTGTTTTTTTTTAAATTTTTTAATTTATTTTTGTAGAAGGATAACCCTAGCATTCTTTCACATGTCCGGAAAGATGCCTGTATTTAAACTTTGATTTACAACTACATGAAATAAACTGGATACGCAAGAACTTCTTTCAATTGTTTGACGACTTAAATGGAGATTTTATCATGACCCAAACTAGTTTGGGGTTTCATTTGATCTACGATTTTCGAGATATCCTCTGCAGTTACATCCTTGAAATGACAATGATGATGGTGGGTTTTGTTGAGATATTTAGCAAAATTTAGAATTTTTGGTTAAGACATGTCCTTGGAAAGATTAAGTCCGGTGTTTGTAAAAAAAAAAAATGTTAAATTTATAAGAAAAAAGTGTTCTATAGGAGCACTCAAATGCTTAACCCCCATGCTTAAAGGTTGTCACACAGTACATCTATGACAGAGGTTTTTCGCAATCGGTCTTAGATAGAATTGCTAAACACTGCTTCAATCCTTTTCACTAAGAGTGCACTCTGCTCATTGGAAGGTGTTTTGAGATTGGTGTACTGGTAGATACATCCATGGTTTCAATGCATTGCCCACATTGTCAACTTCCCGCAGGACCAGCAGAAAGTGCTCCCTCCCCCTCCCTTCTATGTGTAAATTGAGTGCAGAGAAACAGTTTAAGATTCGATTGTATGGTTCTATTGCTACACCAAGGCAAAAGACCATGTCCATAAAATGATAAACACAGGTCTAGCAGGGAAACAACATACTTGGGGATAAATTGCAAGTGCATGCATTGAATCAATGATTAACTTACTATAAGTGGCTGCAAGGACCCTGGGAACCCACTGTGGGACCACATGGATGAATGAATCTGGCTTGAAATCTGTGGGCTGCAGCCTCATTTTAAACCAAATACTTACATTTCACACCCGACATTGACCTCACTGTCCCTTCCTCTACATAATCCCTCCCTGCCCACTGAGGAATAAAGTTAATAGGTTGGACACTCGTATATAATTGATGGACAACTGCAGCCGAACTGGTGATGGGCCCTGTCCTCTTTGTGACGTCATGTACCCCAAGGGAATCACCCAGGAATTCCCTTAGTGACAAGCAGGGCTGCTAAAGGAGGCAGGGCAGTATACATAAATAAATCGATGTGTTTCCTGGGGGAAGTACAACAGCTGTCTGTGTCAAGTATGCTGATGATTAAGGAGTTGTTTACACAAGTAAGGCTGAGGAACTGCTAGGCCAGCATAACACTTGCTGAGGGGGCTAGGAGAAGCGAGATCCATGCTGTTGCACATGACTAAATCCAATGGTCACCTGACCACTCCCAAGTTATACTGAGGTTTCACTTGGAATTCCTTCCAAAGAACCAAGTTACTCCAAATCCAGCTATGGCTTTCAAGGGATTTGCCCTCAGTGCTATGCATACTGCTCTTTCTATGCAGGGACGAGCGCTGTGTGCCATGAGAGCCTTTTGTTGGTACCATAAATGCAAAAATGGTTTCTGGGGTCAGAGGTCCGCCCTCTTTTTAGCTCAGCTGGCAGAGAATTAGGGATGGGACATTCTTCAATTACTGACCGTGTTGCTTATCTCATAGTAAGCTTAGGAATGGGCAACCTCACTTGACACAAAGTGTGATGATGAATCACAATCCCGACACATGGGCATGGGTGCATGTTTGGTGTGGAAGATTTCATTTCTCTTTTTCAGAATGACCTGGCTGCATTACGTTTAAACTTAGCAATAGGATTTCTTCTCCTCCTTGTTGCTCAAGTTTACATCTACAAGCTGCCTTTTTACATATATGCATCTAAAGCGTTAGAGCAACTGCACATAGCATTTATGCGCACTTCCATGGAGTACATCTCTTGATAAACACAGCACCCCCCGAAACTTTCACTCTTTTATTTTCCAGGAAGTTTGTCCATGTGCGGCAAGTGTTAAGTATGTTCCATAAAGAAAATTAAACTTGTGCATGATTTCCATCAGCTAACTTGGGTGGGCAACACTAATAGCATCATATGGGGTACTCTTGCCAAACCTTGCCTTGGTATTGTAGCACATTCAGTCGTTCCGACTAATCTGATCAACAAAAGCCAGTAATTTTACTATTAACCTGCCATTGAAAATTAATTAGCTCCCATCATGGCAAAATAAAACAAATCTAAAATGTTACAGAGGCTGGACTTCAGGTTGATATGCGCAAATTCAGACATATTAATTACCAAGGAACACTTTATTCATCTTAATAGTAATACAGAGGCCGAACAATGGTTTAACATCATTAATTTATTAAGCTCCACTAGCTATATATCTGGAAAATAATCCGGAAAGTTGAATAAAAAATAAACTTTCCATTCTGTAAAAAAACTTCACCACCACTCAAACATGACCTAACTGACAGCCGTTAGAAGCTTCTTAGAGGGCTACGTACCTAGCGTACACCCTGTTTGAAATTGTTGAAGAACATAAACGGTTCTGCGTCCAAGTTTCCCTTTTCGCCTTCAGGCCAAGTGAGCGAATCAAGTTTGAGAATAAACTTTGGTAGATTCAAGTCTAGACATATCTCGGACAAACTGTATAATAAAATGACTGTGCTGGAAATAATACTCTATATTGTTCGTGCTAGAAGCTGATGAATATAAATATACATAAAAATAAAATAAACGCTTCCGTTTGCTGCATTTTATATATATTAGCTGAGTTGACTGACAGGTCAGCAATGCAAATAATATAACAAAGCATTTGATGGTTGTTTATTGTCTGCCTATCATTCCAAAATCGACTTCTCAATAACGAGTCAGAGCTACTTCAAACTTGCTTGGGATGTACATGGCTGAGGAAGGGGAGGGAAGAGGGGGGGGGGGGGGTCTTCATCACGTTTGCCTAGTCAAGCTCCATAATTTTTTTAAATTTTCACTTCAGGTAGCTTGTCAGTCAACTAACCTTATGTGGCATGTCTCTGTTGGTCGTCCACAATTCATTTTTTTTCCAAAGCCATTATCTTCAATTACTTCAAACTTACTGGATATGTACTTTGGGTAAGTTGCTACTATGTTTCATCAAATGCTTACATTTTCTACTGATTTGGGGATTTTTCTTCTAATATTCCGACAACATCTTAGAAAGAAAATCTCCAAACTCCATTGCCCAAATGCTTCAGAACAAAATAGAAGCTCTTTTTGGGGACCCTGATCCTAATTTGTTCAACAGGTAGCACTGCAGTTTATTTCGCATTTTGTTATGATATATTGTGTGATTTTGCAATTTTAGACTTTATCTCTGAAAGCGTCACTCAGAGTAACCTGAGACATGATGGAAACGTATCTTGTGGAAGGTTAAAAAGAGTTGTTCACTAGGTGGTTTGCTGTGCTTTTATTGCATTTTTCAATTCAGGTATTAACAGGTTAATGCACACATTTAAATGTAAACTAACGGGGATTACCATGGTAAAATCATTTTTTTTTCTTCTGAAAAGTCGTAAGCTAGATATATTTCAAGATGTGTTTTGCGGTAAAGTCTCTTAAGTTTTTCGTCAAATGGTTAATGTTCCTGCGATTTTAATGAATGTTTGCCATGGCTGACTTTTAGTCAGCTGTGGCAAACATTCATTAAAATGAGATGAAATAGTCCCTAAGTGCCACATATGTCTAAAATAATCACCAAGTCAGGCAAAAGAGCCTATGATTTCCCGGGATGTTCCTGATGCAGGTATTTGGAAGTTGGATTAGACATTATGACACTAAAAGGGGAAGACTATTTAGTTGTAGTTGATTGTTATTTTAAGTTTCCAGAGTTGTCACTACTGAGTGACTAAACAGGCAAAACAATTGTAGCTCATACTAAAAGTATTTGTGCTAAACATGGTATTCGTGAAGAAATCGTGAGTGATAACATCCCATTTAAAACTCACGAGTTTCGTGAATTTACACAGCAGTGGGGTATAAAACTGACCACGTCAAGGCCAAGATATGCTCAAGCAAATAGTCAGGCAGAACTGTATGTTCGACAATAAAGGAACTTCTGAAAAAAGGAGATGGTACTGGTCATGATCCATATATAGCTTTATTGGAGAATCGAAATACACCAATCAGTTGACTTAATCCGCCATATTGACCATCACAACTACTTTACAGTAGACTGTTACACTCAGAAATGCATGTTCTACCATTTGCTCTTGAACCAAGAGTAGCTCATGCACATGACATGTTAAAAACTAGACAATTTCAGTGAAAGAAATATTATGACACAGACTAGAGATGTGCCATATTCAGTGCTGTAACCAGGTGATGTTGTACTTGTGCAAAGAGGAAAAGTTTGGGAACCAGCGTGTGACAGATGTCCATACACAGCCACGTTCCCACATTGTGCAAAATGAACATGGCCATATAAGGAGAGACAGGCATCAAATAATTAAAACAAATAAGTGAATGATGCAACTGTTCAAGCCAATTTACTGAAATAGGCCTATAATTTCAAACAAAACATTTTGCATTCTGTCATGTGAAAACTAGATAAAGTTTTGTTTTTTTTCCCTATGGACCTTTGCACTTACGTTTTGGTCTCTTTTGGGTAGATACGAACTATAAATTTATATGTTTCAGCTATACATACCAAGGAACATTGCCTTTGGTCGGAATTGACTTGGATATGTTTTGTTAGGACTACGGTTTGGATATGGTAATGACACTGTCTAATTTGTTCCACCAAGCTATCAAGATGATAATTTGCCAGACCCTGGAAGTACGCAGCAGATGTCACCTTCGATGTCATCACCAGTGTCAACTCCAATTTCATCACAGATGTCTCAGCCAATGTCGTTGCCTGAGCAACAAGTAACAATGACTATGCCACAAAATGTAGGACAGGACAGTGCAATGCACAAGACAATGAGTGTTGGAGTGATTAAGCCTCCAAAGCGCTATGAGGATTATGTGTGAATTAAAATTTTCAAATCTTTAGTTAACGTGATGACATAAGGAATGTTTATCACTTATAGACATGGAACTTTGATGTTGTCAAGAAATAAAACCCCGCCACACTGCACAAACTGCACACTAATGATGCCAAAGGAAAAAAGTGTTACTGCAACAACCTGCTTTATTAATATTTTTTTATTAAATGTTTTATTCTTTGATATTCACATATGGAGAACATTCATATACTAAAAGATAATATGGATCATTCATATGACATTCAACTAACATAATTATTGTTGAGATGAGTGCTGTCATATTTTGCATTTTCGTTCAAAAAAGGGAGATGTGACAGTGTGTACAAATGCAATACTCGATGCATTGGAAATGTTGTTGTCTGATGCTGCCATCTAGGGGCAAAAATGTCAAGGTCTGGAGTGAGCACATTAAATGAGATTGAAGCCAGCCGAGCTGTCACGAACAAGTAGTTTGTACATTTTCGTTCCATCCCCAGGCTAAGTTGGTAAGCTAACCACTACATATTGTGTCTATGTGTCAAGGTTAACTGCCTTTGCTAGAGTATGCAATGATTTTTACAACCTTGATTCCCATCATTTACTTCTATTTCAAAATCTGCAAAAGACGCTTCTGGGATAGAAAATAAAATTTTACTATGCATGGGTATTAGGTGGACATGAGGTGTTATACAATGAGGTAGTAAATATGTGGACCTAACATATATTGCTGACATTTAATACAATGTGTTTGTGAGGCAAGATTTTTCTTAAAGTTGAGAATTGCGAGCATTTAACAAGTTAAAAATGCTAGTAACTGTTGTCGGTACATGTCTCAAGTCAGAACAGAGATATTCTCATGTCTCAAGTCAGGACAGAGATATTCTCTTCATACCATATTACATATCTATTCAATGATATACAAATATATCAAAGAAATTTGACATGTCTACCTTGAACTTCCGGATTTAGACTTTACTTGTTTAATGACTGATTTTGAGCATGGATGGTTCTTGTTTCTGCTGTGTCTCTTTTTTAAAGTTTTTTTTGGGCGTGTATGTTAATATGTGAAAAATGTTCACTGCAGTTAAAGTAAGATTTTGAATAAATTTAGAGGACAAGATTAAACCACCATTTGCATTTTATGGTTGACCGTCTATCTCAATTCAGGAATAAAACTTATTTCTTGACTTTGGTATTGGAAGATGACTGCTGATACTTTAGTAATTCTTGAATCTCTGCCTTTTGCTTTATTTGACATTGCTCTCATTGTCGGATTAAAATTTGTGAATATTTGTTATTTTTTTTAAAGTCGGGGTTGCGCTGAAGTTTCTCATGTATTGCTGAGAACTTGTTTCTGTTTCACGACAGTTATCATTATGATGTTGTCAATATGACATTTTATCACCTTGAGATATTCCGTGAATAAAGTATTCATATTTCATGATGTTCAGGTTGACAGGCTTGTCAAGATTTGGATGTTTTCCATCTTTGACTAATTTGCGACTGTGATCTGACAAGCAACACTCTAAAACTTCAACCAAATTTGTTCCAATGGTCACGCCCAAGTGATTTTTGCATTTTATTTCACGATTTTTAGTGTGCATTTTTCCTTGTTTGTTGGAATCTTGGATACTGCCTAGCTTATTGCTTTCAAATTGCATGAAAACACATTTGGGAAATTTCAGCCCTTAAAATGCGTTCCATAGGTGCCACTGAAATCTTACATTTGCCTCAGCTGACTTGTCGGTCAGCTGAGGTTATGTGGTAGTCAGACATCTGCTGTCCATCTGTCTGGGGGCATCCACCATTCATATTTTTAACTTCTTTGAAACTGTCAACATGATTCTCTTCAAAGTTGGCGTGGATGTACCTTGGACGGGTTTCTGCTTTTTTTTTTTTTTCTTTTTGTGTCTTCTGAGTTGGCCATCTGGTGATTTTTTATCAGTTTTTAATGAATGTTTGTTTAATCTGCTTCTGCCCTAAAGCAGTCACTCAAATTGTTCTAAAACTTGGTAGAAATGTAGCTTGTTAGAGAGTGAAAACAAAATAGTTCACTAGGTGGTGATACTCTGGATCCCAGATTTTTGTCTTCTTTTCCATTTGGGTACCTCTAGGGTAATGCATGTATTCCAAATGATTGCTTTGTAGGTCAGTGGTGATTGCAATAGGAAGTGAATTCTGTACTTCCTCTCTATAATCCTCATCCCGCAGACCACAGGGAAGCTATGGTTTGAATGTGTAGGTCAGCTGAGAGTGGTCTGTTCACACAGGTCTGTTGGGTTAAGAAATTTGTGTGTCTTTTTAAATGTAGTGGATTTATTGAGAACATTCTCTCAGATTGTATTGCAATATGGTGATAATATCCCTTGTGGAAGGGCAAAACAAAATTGTTCATCAGGAAGTCATGACGTGTGTCCCTGATATATATATATATATATATATATATATATATATATATATATATATATATATATATATATATGGCTAATGTTGGTTAATTCATGCTTGATTATGGATTATAATGTTAAAATGACACCGCAATGGTAATTCTAATGGCCTCCTACTTCAAACTCGGCACAAGATTCACTTAAACCTGGGGGTTGTAACGTGGTCTTTAAATTACCGCACCCACCAACCAAAACCAGACTTGTTTGTTTGTTGTCATGGTCTGCTTAGAATGGAATCTCTCATTTCATTTTATTTTGAGGAAAAATGTTTTAATGGTCATTTCACCCGAAAAAGCTTGGCCAATTTCTTTGACATTGCACAGGTATATTTCTGGGGATCCAGAAACCTAAATTTCTTTCACCTGTGATTTATTATTATTATTATTATTATTATTATTATTATTATTATTATTATTATTATTATTATTATTATTATTATTATTATTATTATTACTATTATTATTATTATTATTATTATTATTATTGTTGTTGTTGTTAGGCCAATGTTTGCGTGTTTGTGCTATTTTTGACTTTTCCAATCGTGTAGAACCTTGGTGAAAAGTACTTTATGGGAGCGTCAAACAAAGTTGTATGGTAGATAGCTGTGATTCAGATCCCGCATTTTCAATGCATTTTTCACCTTGGATAATTCTTAATTCTGCTGACCGTAGGTCACATGCCGTATGAAAATGCTCATATGTGTCTGTCCATCTGTCTCTTCATCCATCTGTTAGTTTTGCTTGAGAATGTGATAAAGACAACTGTTTTCATATAAGCCCCATGTAACTTTTATGACTTTTAAAGGGTATGGAAATCTAGGTCGAGTTCCATATTGCTGGTACCAGCTGTAGAGTTATGTAATACTAAAAGCTATATAGTAAAATTTTGATACAGCTGCTTTTTAAATTCTTTTTTGAATCATCTCGAAACTCGGAAAGAATGTCGATCGGGCCAAAAAACGAAAATGTGTCAAAGTTTGGTGGCACAGCAGTATGGGAGATCCACACTGAAAAATGTCATAAGCATGTTTAATTCATTAAGTTGGAAAAGAATAAGGCTCATGATACTTAATGCTTATGTTACCTTAGCTTACATTCTCAAGATCACAGAGGGAATACATTTCCGGACATGATTTTTTGGGTGATGATCACTACATCCAATCTTGTGCAGGTATATCGATATAACAGAAAATGCACGATGCGTGGGGCCAAGGCGGTGCCACTGGTGGTATGATGTGGAACTAGCATAGCACGGGGCAAAAGTAACGCAGTAACTTCATTGTTTAAGTTATGAATGGACCCTTTTAAAACTCCAGAGGGTAGCACTTGAGGGTGATCATTTGCATATTTTTACTCCTTTGAACAACGACAAATCCCTCTAAGGCTTTTGTTCAGTAAATATCCATTTTTTTTTTGCAAATGAACACCGTCAAGTGCTGCCATCTGATATCCTAAATTCCACTATTGAGACAGGGTTCTAAATTTACACCCAATATTAATCTGGCCAATTTGGATGACCTTAAGATAATTTTCGAGGTTATTTATGACAGTGAAGGGCACGCGATTTTGTATGTCGAGAAATAAGCAGCCTAACGATACCAAATGTAGGACACACATATCATGTAGATTAGTTGGATATTGCAAAATATGGGTGACCTTGACCTACTATGTCGAAGTCACAGAGAGGTTGCATATCCGATTTTGTCATGTCCATGACATAATCAAATAGTTTGGGACTGCGCAACTTACAGTAAATACGCATTAAGGCAAAAGTAAATTTTGTAAATTTTGTAAATATTGTGCGAGTTTGACCTATTTTTCAATGCTTTTAGCACTAATGAAATAGACACTAAATTCAAAATGTTCATTTACATGAAGGGAAAAAAAACTAAATGTACATCAAATGTGTGTTATTGTGAAAGTTTGATGCTGCATCATGTGTATGACCATGACTTATTGCTCAGGACCAGGACGGGAATGCATTTCAGGAAATGGTTTTTTGGTGATGGTTATTATATATGTCAGCAGGGCATTAGGCCCACGGGCCTGTTGTTTATTAATGCTTGTATTGCAGTTGATTACGGTGCACGTTTATGGGTCCTCTCCAAAATCGTGTTCCAGATTACATGGGAACAAATCTGGGGACACCTAGACCTTAATTTGTTGAACATGTGACACTGCAATATTTTTTCTATTTTTTTCATTTGTTTTCAAATTATTGGGACTTTAGTGTGTCTGACTTCCTCAAAGCTGTCACTCTGATTGTTCACAAATTCTGTGGAAATACAGCTTGCAGAAGGGTCAAAAAAAGCTGTTCGTTAGGTTCTGACACTTCAGATCAGATTTTTAACAAATGTTTCAGTTCGGGTTCGGTTTATGCAGACATTCTTAATGATTACTATGTACGTTAATGGTGATCGGTAATTTACATTTTTGACTTCTCCAACAACCTTAGCTATATTCTCTTCACCTTGGTAGGGATTTACCGTGGATATGTGTTTACATTGTTTGCAGAAATGGACTTACTCCAATGGGTTTTATAAGATTTACATTTAGAAAATTTATTTATTATTTATTTGTTCGATTTGAAATGAACTGTTTAAAACTTTCTCCGTAAGATCACCAATTTCACAGGGATTCAGTAAACACTTAACCCTGCTACAGCAAATAAAATGCGATTTTTGGATGAAAATATGCCCTTTTACATTAAAGAACCAGAGGTTGGTAACGCTGCATTCATAAACTCTAGTTTTATTCACCAGGATAAAATGGCACTGGTAACAAGAGAGCTATGATACCAAGTAATCACTGAGATGCCTCCGATTCTATTTGACTTGTAAATTGATTGCACACAATACCTACTAAATGTGACAACTTATTCTTTGCTGCAAGTGACCCATGAATATGTTGCACCGAGTTGAATTCCTAAAGATTTCGATGTCATCTATTCTAAGTAACGCTGATGAAATAAATTAAAACAAAAGCCTTCTGGCCACTTTCAAGATGCATCAGTATCAAAGTCAAATTGACCGTCAGAAGTCAAAGTAACCAAACACAGTGACCCCAAAAGCCAACAATTATATCTTTCCTTGAAATATATCTCTTTACCAAATTTGAGAAACAATCAAGCAAAGTACTGTGAATATATTGCAATCTGTCTGAAACAGATGGTGCTATATATAGATGCACATTTCATAGAACCTTCTGTGGATAGCACTGAAAACCATGCCATTTATCCCTAGTTATACCTTAAATGTGATACGGCTGTGAGCTTTCTTTCATGTATAATATTTCTAATTGTCCCCCCCCCCCCCCATATATTAGACAGGGGTTCCAAATACCATATGATTATGTACTACTGCAGATTCTTCGTGAATTTTCACGGTCCGTGTCCTTGAGCTGGCTCATTGTTAAGGTGTAACGCATATATATGTACGACTGTAAGAAATCTGTTAAGCATGAACACGAGTGACCATGACGTTCTTAAATGTCACTGGGCGATTTTTTTTCAGTTTTTTTGTGCTCTGGTTATTTTAGTTGCAGTTCGTGACTTCCATGTTCTACATGATTATGCACCGCCATGAGACACTACGTAAGCCTGTACATTGGTGACCTTGACTCCAGTTGTACAGCTATAGGGTAGTTTCCGTGAATCTGGGTAGTGCATGATAACTCCGAAATTTTAATGAGCATGAATTCCTAAATTGCATATGATTATGCACCCCTGTAAAGCCTTGGCTAAATTAAAAAATGATTGACTTTGACCCCTACTATGCACGGTACCAGGATGCATTTTAAATATTTGGTTTGCAGATAACTGAAGATATTTTTTCTTTCTTAATTGCACATGATTCTCTACCCTTTGAGCACTTCTTGACTCAGGTCCTGCAAATTGCACATAAGGATATTGGTTAGCACTTGAAGGCGTTGAACTTTAGAAATAGGTGACCTTGACCTGCTTTGAATGTTGCAGGACAATTTTTTTTTTGAATTTGGTTTCCGAATCATAACTGAAGGAGATTTTGACCTAGGACTTTCAAATTGCACATTATTATGCATCGCTACAGGCTTTGGTTCGTTTTAAACATGGATGACCTCTGACCTCATTTTGAATAGCATTGGGCAGTTCTTGTGGGGGGTTTCTTGATGATAAATCAAGAAGTCTTTGGGTTAGGTCCTCCAAAGCGCACGTGAATAATATTATAAGATCTATATAAAGTTGAAACGTGGAGGACCTTCGTTGGTTGGCCAACCAAACTGTACCTCCATCCAAGCATATCTCCGTCAAAGCTTACTCCATTCTAGTCATACTCAGAACCTGTTCTATATATATATTATACAGTCTGTACATATATGTATATACAAGGGCCTGCATTTATGTGTAGCTTTTCGCTCCAAAGCTTATCTGATCCAGGATATGTACCTGTGCCTCATTATGCTACCTTAAAAGGTTACATTCCTGTTCCGTAACTGTATGTAATATTTGTAATGTTATATGTAATTTTCGGTTTTGGCCAATTTATTAGTAAATGCCCATGGAGTTGTCGAGGTTAATCTACAAACGCAATGATCAGCAAAGAAAATCTTCTGAGGTAACTTGCACAAACTTAAAGTTTAGGTGTAGGTTACACGTCACCCCAATCATTAAAGGTAAATGTTAAAAAGCATAATCGAGTTAGTGATTCTGATTAGTTTAGAATAATGCAAAACTCTACTCAGCAGCAAAGTTACATAATCTCCCAGGAACAGAAATTTCCTATCCTCCTCCCACCAATATTTGTTGCACAAAGCCAATGAACGACCAGTTGTGAATGCAGACGTCCAGAAGCTGCTGAAGATTGGACAATGTGAAATTTAGTATGGGTGTGGTTCCTGAAAATTAGGCTTTTCTTTGTTACAAGTTTCAGTCAAATTCAGATTATTTCGTGGAATGGACGAGTTTCACTGTGCATATTCATATTGAAGACATGTCTGGCTGTCACCAATCAGTCATTTTTAAAGGTCAAAAAGACACAGTTTCTGACTGTGGTGTAAAAGTGCAAGATTGTGTTGGTTCATAATTGTGTTGAGTCATACCCAAGACAAGGTATACATCTCCTTCCCAAATTTTTGTACAGGTAAGGCCAAGTGTCTATAGTAGCATTTTTATGCTGACACAAGTACCTACACCTGTGCGAAGGAAACAAATTAAACTGACGTCAAAGAAGGTAATGTGTTAAAGGGGAAAGAAAGTCCATTTTAAACATCTTTCAACAAGTGCCAAAGCTTAAATTAGAAACAACCTTTTATTGGGACATGCTGTCAATTTCAGGGCCCTAGCAGTGTATGATTTGTGGATGCATATTTGTTAGCACAGGTAACCCCAATCATGTTGTTTTGGAAAATAAATTTTCTGTAGTTGAAACCAGTTGTTGAAAAGCTTAACGGCACAAAGGCTACACTTTTAGCTGTATTTGTGCATTTGTACTCATTAAGCAAATATACCTTTTTTCACTTCCAAAAAAAATTAATACAGCTAGCTTATATAAGACATTATGGGACTTTATAAACATTTTGAATCACCGTGAATTGAGAATAAAGGGAAATGGCAAAACACCTGTATTGCACCATGACTAATTGTGTTTTACTTTGGTTGCTCATTGTTATTGTGGAGAAAAGGCTACAACTTCAAAAAATAACTCTTAATTTCTTTTTGTTTCTTTGCTGGAATGCAATTCGCAATAGTGACAGTTTTGTTTTATCAGTTGATCACCAAGTGTCATTGATCAAAGGCGAATAATTTCTTTCACATTTGTCAGTTTCAGATATCCAGCCAATATTTCCAGCAAAATGCAAGTACAGTGTAGCCTCACCTTAATTTCTCTTTCTGTAAAGAATGTGACACGTGATACAAATTCAAGTATACAGATTCATACACTGAATACATGTGATAACATTTCTTATATCTGGTGGCTTTTGCAATCAGAAGAAAAAAATCCGAAGATCTTTAAATTACCTGTCTTTTATTTCCTTTGAATATGCCACACCTCTAGATATATGATCTTGTTTCTCCCAGGTGGTAATTGTAAGTTAGAATAATAGCAAAAGGTTAGATAAAATCAAAAGTTGATACTTGCATTTACATTTTAACATACGTAGATATGTTTACATTGGACAAAAGAAGTATAAAGGAAAAAAATTACTTATGTGGACTAAAGCTCTTGATAGAATCATAAAAATTTAAAACAAACATAATTTACATAAAGCTAAATTTTGATTTCTATATTTATGGTTTTCAAAGAACTTGTCAGCAGAAATGGCCTTGCCCAAACACACTTCATTGGTCTGGCAAAACAAAGCGAACTTTCAGACTGATGAACATAAAAATTCAACATAGAGATATCATTGAAATGAAATGGTATTTAAGCTGAATTTTTTGTTCGTTGAAAATAAACTTCAGTTTTGAGAGATTGAAAATGTGTGTTACAGTTATGTAGGATATAAGTACCAGTTTTATAATACAATGCTTTCTTTGAGAGCTATGGTATGGGTGACAGTGAACGTTCTTACCAAATGTGAAAACATACCACATAAGACCTCAGTGAGGTCTTTAATGTTATGATTCTTCCGACACCTTTGTTTGGGCAACATTTAAAAAATTCACCAAAAGAGGAGACTTGTTGGTCGGTTGTATTTTGTGAAAAAATCTGAAATTTGAATTTTAAAAGTTTCTATTGCCTAAATAGGTTTGCAGTTTTTTTTCTTCTTTATCGAAAACAACTCCACCAAGACTGTCACATAAGTGTATACCAATTATATGCCAGAATGGAAAAATTAATAAATTGAAGTACAAAATGTTCGTGACAAGTTTATATTTTAATACGTATTTTAAAACAATGTTAAGGCTGTTACTATTGCCAAAGCATCTCACAGTATGTACCATCTCAATCAATATTGTGCATAGGGAGGCGTAACCACATTTTCAATCTGCAACCATTGCCAAACCATTTCATGTAACATGGAACAATCATCAGGACATAAAAGGATGCAGATATGCATGGATAATAATCAAGACTTTTTGGTGGTAACATCTTAATATTCCTTTGTGTAACAATATGAAATGTAGTCTTCACGCCTGAGCCCTCTCAATGAAACAGCAGCAAGCTATGGAGAAAACTGCAAGGGAACTTTAGATGGTATATACAAATTGATGATCACAAAGTCTTTGGATGCAACTGTAATTAACTCTGTACCAGTACATACATTCTGTAATGCTGTCTCTATGCACTACTGAGCCCCCTCAATGAAACAACAGCAGGCTGTGAACAAAACTGCAACACAACTTTAGATGAGATAAACAAAATTTATTATCAGCAAGTCAAACAGATTCCAAATAAAAGGAAAAAGATGAAGCTTCCGGCGGCAACTATCATTAAGAATATTTTCTGCATAAATTTTGTTAGGGAGTGTGAAACCACTAGCCATCTAGCTCAGAAACATTTTTGAATGGACATCATCCAAGGCAATTTAGTGCCTAAATACATTGTATTGGTGGAATTGCTTTCTAAATGCCTTTCAAGGCTGCTAACACTTCCGATGTGGACTGCAGCACCCTCCATGGTATATAGAAGCTCCTTCTTGGGATTGCCATGTGACGGCAACAAAAGACTTTTACCTGGTAGGCATTCTTGAACACCACCTGCTTGCCAATAGCAGCCTGATCCAGCACATACTTCACTGTGCCGCCAACTCTATCGTCAGGCCCAGAGCCTCTAAGTTTGTACTGTGATGCACAACCATCCGTCCATCTGTGGATATGTGTCAAATCCTGTTGTTCTTAAGCCACTTCACAGATTTTCTAGTAACAAGGTCAACAAAGTGGTGATCGGGAGAGAGATCATTAGATATAGAGACCAGGTAATGCTAAGCTAAATTTTGCCAATCATCACTGTTATCAGGTTCATCATCTGATTTCACCTTGCTTCATGTGATCATGAATATGACCAGAGAATGTAACAAGCTGTATCCATAGATTGTCAAGAAAGGAAGTAAAGGAGGTCCATTTCAGTATTTGTTACCCATTCTCTAGCTTCTCTCCCCCTTTTTCCATGAAATAGTTTCAGTTCTACTTTGATCAACAACCTCCTTCACATAAGTATCTAGTATCTTTGGTCCAAACTTATTGCATGACTGCAAGGCACAGGTTTCTTTCCATTCTCCATCATCATTTGAGCAGATGATCAATGACATAAGTGCTTTTGTATCTAATATCCTCAATTGGCTGTGACCACTTTTATCTGTAAATATATTGAAAGAGTCCAGTTTCTTTTTCATGGTTGAGGGCTGGAGACACACTGCTTGTAGATGATCATTTGCTTTTCATGGCAAACTCCAGGAGGGAATGTGTTTTCTGTAAGTTGCATATTTGCATGGGAATTGGGGTAGACCTCTTTGAATTTCTGTATCAATTCCATCTGGATTCTAAGAGAATTATACTTGCTCTTGGTACAGAACCAACTTTCCTCTAACAGAGCATTTTTGCTCCACTCTTGCTATTTCAGGTCGTTTAAAGAGGTTTAAAATTTTGTATTTCCAGCCTTGCGACAGGCAGTCTGATCTTTATTTTCTGGCTCTCTTGCTCCAATGCGTTTTGTTTTTCAAAAGTTGAACAGGATTGGTATTCAGCACATTGGCAACTTGATCTTTGTGTATTTTACGTTGGAGGGCTTTGTTTTCCTTTAAAGCCGCAGTCTTTCTTGGGGAAGCTGCTTGTTCAACATCAGCAACAGTCCTAGACCAGAGTCTGAGTGTAGTAGGTAGGCCTTGGTTGGCCTGACTCCTCTCCCTTCTCGCTGCTTTTCATGTTTAGAAAGCTCAGTAGGCCTAGTGTGTATATTTCTCCATCAAATTTCTGCCTAAGTCTGAAATTCTGTACCTTAAGACCCTTTATTTTCTTTTTGAGCTCAGGAATTTATTTTCCTTTTTTGGTGATTGAGGTCTACTTATGCCCTGTTCTTTTAGGTTTTGTTTTGAATTTGGTCTGCTAGTTGGCCTTTCTGGTCCAGTCTCTTTCATATCCAGCTAACGTTGCTCCACCTTAGTCAGATTGTGGAACTTGATTGGTGGTTCCTTTGTGATCACAAGTACTCTTCCTGGCATGTTGGGCCTGCTTTCTGACCCTTTCATATTCTTTCTATATAGTGTAGGGGTGAATCTTTTTTTCTGTTTTCCCTCAGCTTTTTCCTCCTTTCCCTTTGTGCTAACCTTCCTTTCTCTTAATAGCTTTTTAGTCTTTCAGGATCTTTTGTCAAGCTTTTCCTGTACTGTCTGACCTTATCCTTTATTTGTAAACTTTTATCTGGACAAAGACCCTCATCTCGCCCCAGCTTTACTAAAAGTGGATATGGTGGCATGGTGAACCTTAAAAATTGTCACTGAGGATGCAGTTACCTTTAGAAATTAGATTGAGTTTGCATGTGAAAGATCAGGATGTCCCATCAGGTGCCAGGACAGGATGTCCCACCAATAACAAATCTATCTTTGCTTCTCATTCTATTATTAGGTGGATATTTCGGACTGACTGTTTAGTTATAGGTATCATTATGCACAACATTTAATAAACTTTACTCATTTTGAGACAGAGCAATATGCGCCAATTTATCAAGAAGCTCTGAGAGAAAAGAGAATATTTAGCTCCCACGTTTCAATTGTTGAAATAGCACACACTCTAATGACCATGTGCAAATGTTGTAAACTTAAAACATGGAGTCTTGCTTCATATATGTTAACATAGTTGTTTTCAACTTAGTTTAGCTTTAAATTGCTATGTTAGCTTATATGTTTTCTTGAATGTGTTTACCCCCAGCTTTGTGTCACACCTGGGGCAAATGTGCATACAGGCATGTTCACAATGTTAAAAAATTGGGGGCCAAAAAGCAAAAAATAAAAACAAAACAAAACAAAAAAAACAAAACAACACATTAATTTGAAAGTGTTCAGAAATCTTTGAATAGGGATGATTGGATGCACATACATACATTAATGGAAGGTTTTTGAAGAATTCTTATAAATCCGGTTCACAGAACAGTCTCTTAATCAACATGGAAACAGTCATCTGGATGGATATTTGGCTTCTGAACCTCTTCAAATTTGCATGCTCCCAAATATCTTTAAACTTGCTGGAAAAATGGACTGGTTTTCATACTAATCCCCTAATAATGTTTGAAGAAAGAAGACAAATAGAAGACGACCGTCACATGTTCGCCATAGAGCTAACAAATGACACAAGCACAGGAAGATACATAATGATTTGTTAGGTCTGGGTGATATTTTAGTACATGGCATGGAGATCTTGAAGGACAGAGTAAGAGCATCAGATTGATCAAAGTTGTTCGTGAACAGGGAAAATAACTCTCTCTTTGAAGTGCACAATATATATATATATATATATATATATATATATATATATATATATATATATATATATATATATATATATATATATATATATATATATATACAGGGAAAATGAATGCTCGTTTTCCATAGTATAAAAAGTGGGCACTGGTAACACTTGATGCATGAACAACCGTTGTGGTGCTGTGGACTGGTTCAAGACAAACGCCATGTCATAAAATGTTGCAGCCTAGTCTATCATATAAGAGTCAAATATAACAATACATTTTCCAAAATGCAGCCTTGAAGCTTATGATATGAGTGAATTTCAATTTTTTTTCATGTCACACTGTTTTATTTTGAATACTTTAATGTATTTATTGTTTTTTTTATTCAATTATGTTGCCTTTATGTATTGCTTTGGACCGCTGGTTAAGAAGTATACTACTAATAGTACTACTATGACAACTTGGATCCACTGTAATCGACTGTTTATCCTGCTGTGTACTGTTTGGATCCTGCAAATGGAGCCATTCTGACTAGGGTATCAGTGATTCACACTTTCAGATCATGGTCTGCCCTCTTGTCATGGCAAAATTTCTCATTTTTTTTAAAGTTTGTTAAATTCCTTTTTTTTGGTTAAATTCTTTAATACTTCGTTTTACTTTCCCAAATTACGTGAATATGGTTTGCCAAGTTCTCTACCAACAGATAGTTACTCATGGATAGTTGCTGGGGACAGGGCACAGCTGTCTGGTGGTGCTGTGCAGCAATGTAGCACAGCAACATATTTATCCTTGAACCTAGCCAACGGTCTTTTGATGGTCTGAACTGCTAGTGCAGCCTCCATATTGGGTTTGGATGAGGATGTCACATATTCCATATCACAGTGTTTGAAAAATTGCTTTAACTCTTTTGAGGTATTATTTGGGCCATCATCTCTCCTCAGTTTCCAGGTAGTTTATGACGACGTGTCTGCTTTCTTATGGCCTTTACAGCAGATGACCTCGTTAAGCTTGTTAGCTTGTCCACCTCTGAGTATTTTGAGATATAGTCCACTGTCATATAATGGGATCCCTCCCATTCAAACACATCTCAGCCCACTCCACTCCATGGGAAGTTCAGGATTGTTGTAGGCCTCAGTGCTTCTGTTTTGATTATTCTGGTAGCTGTTGTAGACTATAGAGTTATTTACAGCATTGTCAATCTGTGAAGACATACTGGGCTAGAATAAGGCTTCACAGCCCTGTGGCTTACATTTTGTAATCATACGTTTTATTGTTGAATTTCTTTCAACCTATCATTTTGTATGCTCGGTGGCATAACTAGCATCATGCGTTTAATTAACTCTCGCAAGATTCAAGATGACTTCTTTTCAGTCCATATATAAACAAATAATTTTTACATATATTACATAACACACATTCACAGTTAAAAAGTACATAAAATCAGGAAAAAGGAAATTACATTTCATTAAAAAAAAAAGAAAGAAAGCCCTGTTCATACTACAAATGTATTTATAGAACGAGCAAGACAAAACACCCTTGTCTGTGGTATGACTATAAAGACATCTCATGCAACCCAGTATGACAGGCCAGTGGAGAGAGCAAGGAGACAGTTTCTGTGTGCATCGGAGCTTCAGCCTAGCTTGCATGTCAACTGCCACAGAATTTTAACTACAGAACATGAGCTGCCCCTAATTGTTGTATTAAAGGGTGCCAGATTCAAGATTTTTAAGTTGAGTACCGCATGCCCGCAGTTACATCGAATGCAACAGTACAGGTCAAAAGCTGCTGGCCAAGTAAACATTATGGCACTGAGAGAGTTAAATATAAAATCACCAAAGACAGACAACTCATTGCAGATATTCAAAAGCCGTATGATGTTATTTATGTGGCGTGTGTTGCTTCATGTCTTTGCATTAAAGATGGTTTAGTGTAGTTCTTTTGTTCTTTCATAGTACATGAAACACTTTCATTCATGCTGGTGTAACTGCCATGTCTTAAAATATATTTGCCACTATAGGTTAAATATCTGACTTATCAGACCGGGTAGCTCTACTTAAAGCATCTCCAGTGAGAATTTCTTTAGCTGGTTTGAAGGTCACATTTAGTTTATATCCTATAAAAAGGGAAACCCAAATCTGTAAGCCCACGTACCGTGTGAATACTATCAAGTCCGATTTTCCGTTAACAAAGTCCTAATCCGCACCAGTCACTTAATAACTGCATAGTTTTAAATCATGATAACAAATTCTTGTGCGCAAGGAACAACTCATATTTATAAAATTTAAAATTTGGAAGAAGTTTAAGGTTTTATTTGCCTTTATATTAATTGGGGCATCAGTATAGAACCAGAGCAAGACTTGTTTTATTAATTCCCCCGACAAGTCATTTGCTAATTGGCGGCACCGTGCCTGTATATTCAATACAAACACTCCGAGCTGATGTATTACAGAATAAAGCAAATATGATGTCCCTTTGCTGATAGGCCTACAGCCGCAGCCCATATGGCATAAATATCATCAAACTTCTTCTGCAGAACGTAACTCCACACCTAACTTACATGATTTGGCCTATCGGAATTGAACCATTGAATATAGTTGACTCATTCCATACCAGTCCCTGATATTGACGTATATTTACCTAGATTTAAGACGGCAAGTTCATATTTAAATTCATGAAAAAAGCTTTCATTCAAGTACCAACTTGTCTATTGTCTTAACTCCAGAGACCAAGGCATGTGAACATATTATGGAATAAACCCCACGCTTACCTAGAAAGCTTGGTCTTTGAACCGTCCCAATTAGGCCTACTTAACGGAGTAACCAGATGAAATAACAACCAGAACCCCAATTAAAGTAAAACGCAAATGTAATAATATGACGTAGAAAAGTCACGTCTCTATTCGTGTTTTACCGGGAAACTGGTCAGATCAAGGCTGTTATATTCAGAATTACAAATAGGCCTATTCATGTTCAACTCACCGCATTTCACAGCCAATGCAGTCACTTCTTATGACTAAATCCGTTTCAGTAATTCATCAGTATCATTATATTTAATTAAAATGTTTTACTGGTAGCATGGTCACTGGAAAATTAAACCAGTTTGATTTTCTTGGAACACTGATCAACGAAACATTGACTTGGAAATGGAAGGCTTATGATAATCAAATAGTAACTAAACTGTCCAGATTTTTTGGCCTTTTAAGTCAAGATTGCTATGTTCTGCCCTTGAAAAGACTCTCAACAAACTTAAATTTTCTTTTGCCACATCTTAACTACTCAATTCTGGCTTATAGTTATTTGTGTGACAATATAAACCAAAGTAAGCCATATGTACCATATGTTTCATACACAAAAAGCTGACCCATATTCATATATTCAAAACCCAACAATGACAGCTGGAGATTCAAGATATACCAAAGCATCAACATTCACCTCCCAAAACCTATGTGAAGAAACAAATTTCACTCCTGCCTTGAGAGAGGCAGTCACCCATAAAAGGCAACTGGTGGTCTTTAACTGGTCTTCTCAACCTTTGTAATATTCTTCATTAACTACAGACTACAGTGTTCCCTAAACGTATAGGCCTAACCGCTCAAAATCCAAATTCTATTACTTATGTCAAAAATATAAAAGAATGACTTGGTAGGCCTATCACCTTTTAGTGCTCCTGACTTGCTAGTCAGCTAACTTTACAGAAAAAAGAAAGTAGAAAGTAGGCCTACATTGTTTTTGTGATATTTATGAATCTCGAACATTATAAACATACTCTACCTCCATTTAAACTATGAGTCGGAGAACACAGCCCACAGCACAACATAGCCAATGAAGAATTTATAAAATCGTACAGAAAAAGATGACCCATATTCAAAAATTCAAAACCCAACAATGACAGCAAGGAGATTCCAGAGATACCAAAGCATCAACATTCACCTTCCAATAACAATGTGAATAAACAAATTTAACTTCTGACTTGAGAGAGGCAGTCACCCATAAAAGGCAAATGGCGGTTTCAAACCGGTCCTCTCAACCTTTGAAATATTCTTTGTTAACTGCAGACTGTATTGGTAAAAAAAAATCCAGGCATACCCCCGTAAACTTTGAAGACAATCTAACAAAGAGTTTGACAGAAGAAATCGGAAAAAGCAAAGCAAAAAAAAAAAAAAAAAAAAAAAAAAAAGTCGTATAAACGGGTAAAAAATATAGTAAAACCCAGTGAACAGTGAAGGTCACCAGAAGTGTTCCTATAGAATTTACGTCAAGAGGGCGTACACACTATTGAATCAGTAAGTGATGCAGTATAAACTTTTCCCATTCTTTCTTCGCCCGCACTGCAATGAATATCTAGAGTGTGTCCACATTATAAAAAATAATGAGGAATGGGGTGCACATTTTTGTAATTGTGCTTTTTCCCCCTGTTCACTGTCCAGATAATCCCTTGTCCCACAACAGCGTCTGCATCGAGAAAATGGAAATTTAATATAAAACTGGAGAAAATGCAGTCGTGTATTGTCCATTGTTTGTCCCTTGTTCACCACCACCGTCTGCAAGACGATGCAAATATAATATGAAACAGAACACCCTGTATAGTCCTTCAATCGTCCATTATCCCACAACACCGTCTACATTAAGATTATGGCAATATGATATAAAACATGAAACCACGCAGTCGTGTATAGTCCTTTAATTGCCCCTACCACCGTCTACATCAAGAGTTTGGCAATGTTATATAAAATTTGAGACCATGGAGTCGTGTATAGGTCTTTTCATTGTCCCTTGCCCCCACAACACCACCTACATCCACCTGCCCATATTATATATGAGAACATAAAATATAGATTGTTTTTTCATTGCCTCTTGTCCCACAACACCATTTACATATGAGTATCCATAATATACAAAACAGTGAGAAAAATAAGTATAAAGTTTGTGCTTCATTGTAAGTTGTTCCACACCACTGTTTACAACTATGTCCATATTTAATGAAACACCGAGAGCATATAGTACAAAGTCGTTTCATTGCCCGTTGTTCCACTGCACCGCACACATTTTTTTATATGTCCACATTTAGTGTATAGAAGTTTTTTAGGGTTCTGCTGTTCCACATCCTTAAGTATGTCCACATCATAAAACCATGATTTAAGTGACAACATTTTAGTGTCTAATTCCCTTTTCTTTATTGCCCGTTGTTCCCCACCCCCGTCTACATCAATCTACGGCAATATGATATAAAACAATGAAATGAAGTGGTGCTCCGTGTACCACTAGACCTCAGAGTTCCTTTATCCGTTGCCCCCATCACTGTGTAATTGTACAGTATGCCCACACTGTAGATCCAGATAAAGTTGCACTGTTTTTCTTACATATATAATTTACAAGTGAAGGAAATAAAAATGCGAGATGAGACCAGAATCTCATCAAGTGGCAAGTTTGGGGTACAAATACTAGGTCAACACTGATATCGTTGGTGTAGGTCCACTTGCAGCATGTGAAGATGTCCTATCGTGGTGCATTTCAATAGCACAACAATAAAGACCTCTCCACGTGGATTCAAATTTCGTGTTACATCAAAAATCACAATGAACGACATAATTTTAAAATCTTTAGAACCCTTTCGGCAATTTAAATAGACCTGTTCATACCGAGTTTTACCGAACTTCTCCGGACCCTAATTAATTATGCATTCCAATGTTGGCTTGATTGTCCAATCAGCAAGTAGCCGAGTCGGGCCCACGCCGTCATATGTTTACAACGGATGCCACGGCAAACGTTAGTGATTACAGCATGGATTGTGTGAACAGTGCAAATCTTTTGCCTAAATTGTCACGTCAGTGGTGAAATGTGCATTTATAGATTGATGACCGTTTGCTTTTTTCGTTAAATCCAAGCACACCCTGTGTTTTACTTTCTTATACTTCCACGTGTAATCCGGCCAGCGTGGCCGAGCACAAAATGTAAACAAAGCAGGGTGCGCTTCCCGAAGTGAACCGAATAAACCCGAGTCCTATGAACAGGTCTATTGTGCACATGACAGAATCAGCGCTTTTTCACGGCATACACACACAGTCGAGGGGGGGGGGGGGGGTAGGGTTGTGTACCTTGACTAACTCTGGAACTACAGATGTAATGGACTGCTCATACTTAAGCCACGGTGCTTACATGTGACTAAAAGAACCCTCACAACTCGAATTGAAAGCACAAAACATGTCCCAGCCACGGCAAAGTGATCAACAGTTCTCCAAGGGATACTGAAAAGATACCACACACAACTCGGTATGAACAGGTCTATTTCAATCTGGTATCAGAATAATTCTTCAGATTCATCATTGCATCTCAAGTCGAAATTGGCAGTGAAAGTGATAAGCAGAAACAATCGCCACAAAAAGGAAGCAAATCAGACAAACAGTTTTTTTTTATATGCGGGATTGAAAAGTCAAACGGTACAATTAAACCACCAATCCAAGGCCTAAGTTTTTCAGGGCGAAAATGGAACAAATCCATTCTTGTTAGCACTCGTTTTTTTAGGAATTTCTTTTTCAGATTGGACCCCCCCCCCCTAAAAATTTTGTCAAAGAATATTTGAATACAGCACCACACCGTTGAATGTTTGTACTCACATATCTTTAAAGTAAATGACACAAAGGCATATGTGATTGCAGCACAACCTAGCAAACATATTTGAGAAACGTGCCCAAGGTATATTTGCACCATGTCTCAAGATGATATTTTTTTGAGAAATCGAAAATAAAACAAAAAAAAAGAAAAAATTCATGGAGGAACGACCGACAATGACGACTGACAACTGGTTGCTGCATATTATTTTGTTTTTCGTCAACAATGCGTATGCATTTTACATTGGCATACCGGGTAGGAATTCCAACTTATATGAAAACCCAAAAAGAAGTACAGCTTTGAAAATGTAATCCTTGTGTACATGTTAACTGCACTTACACCATGGGCAGAGATTCCACAGTTCTGGACAAGTCTGCGGAAGATTACCTCATCTTATGTGCTCATCGTGACTCAGATACATGTGTGACTATGCAATATATGTGAATGTTAGTGTGTTGCATACATCTATTGGTTACAATTTAGCAGAATTAATGCTATGCACGTGCCAGCATCTGTATCAGCATTGATCAACAAGAGCGCTCTTACTTACAACTTGCATAGTACAATTTTATAAAGACATTTTACGAACAATTTTACATCCCAGTTACCGTCAAAGATTAATATTGCGTTTTTTCGTGCTGCGTTTAATCCAAGTTTCAGTGGCGATCAATTCAGCCATTACATCCTCGTAAAATAGCCTTGGATGCTCATCACATGCTCTCCATGCGTTTTGTTGAGTACAAGGTTTGTCAATAGTCTAAGCTTCGTACTTTATCAATGAAAACATGAGAGATGAATGCTTTTTCGCAGGGTCAAGTTGAGCTCCGCCCTTATCGCAAATTTGAGAGGGAAAATGAACGACTATCATTTGCATTTATCTTGGTATCACACCATACAGATTGTCATCGCAAGTTGTGTGGTAATACAGCACTAAAGCATACTGATGGGGGTCAATGAGATCTCATTGCCCTTGATTTTTAAAAAGTTATATTTGTCAGAGATATTGTGTTCTAAAATATACGTGACGATCCTATCAGAAATACCACTACATAAGGGGCACATTTACACTCCACACAACAAAAATGACCTTATTCAGCTATGCTCTGGACAATGTATGCGGACACTGTTTAAAATATGTAAAAAATGTTTCTCCACATGAAAACATCAGACCCAGATTGGACAATGTATCCGGACACTGTTTAAAATATGTACAAAAATGTTTCTCCACATGAAAACATCAGACTCCGATTAATAGTATAAATATAAACCAAACGTTTCATTTTGGTGATACATCTACCAAGGCGCACCAAAAATGCAAAAGTAATAATAAAGGTCTTTCCAACAAATAAAAAGTCAGGATGACCCCCCCCCCCCCTTTCCCTTATGGGTGACAATTCGCTATAACGGGGCCTCATATGACTAATTATACATGAAAAATGTACAATCAGCACATCAGGCATAGCATGCAGCTACATTTTGATAAAATTTATAAAACTATCATAAAGGTCAGGCACAGTAATCGACTGCTGCAAGCAAAACAATTTAACAATGATGCAGCGTTTAGAGTACTGAGAGAAGAGAATCATTCATGTTTACCATTTCGTTTAAAATATATCCTTTTTTGCATCTCGTTTTTTTTTCTATAAACTTCTCTGAAATATGCAGTTATCCCATGAAACTGGTCAAGTTTCAATAGTGTACCTTTTTGTGATACAGGTCCCTTTCTCATTATCTCTGTCTGCATGTAAGCATTTCTAGAACACGCCTGTAATAGGATAGAAAATACCTATGAAAAGTTGTCGGGAATAAGCAGTGAGAATTTGAAAATGAGAGGATTCCGTTTGTGGATAAATAAATCTGGTTTCCAACGTGACTGGCTGACTGAAAATACACCTACTGCTCTCTTCTCTCCCGTTACGCTTTGCCCAGCAAAATGCCAGCTGGACACCTTGCTACATCGTCGATACCAGGGGCACTATTGTTGCAAGTAACCGAAGAGATTATTGAATTAATAGAACATCACGTGTATTTTCAGACTCTGTACGTGCACATTGTGGGACACACTTTTATGATGTTGCCAATAAGATAAACAATATTACATTTGATCGATAGAGTTCGTGTATTAGATTTTGATAGGAATGCATTATGCTGTCGGAAATTATTATTATTTAGTAAGAAACATAAAAGCGAGCGTCAGCGAGCTCGTACCATTAACACACGTGAATACAGGACATAACAGAACGGTAAATCATCCAATAGACTACTCAGTATCTAGTCTATGGATTTGATTTTCTTCATTCTCCAGTAATGCGCATGCGCACATGGAGGGGGGGGGGTACCATTACCTTTTTATGCATCCCGGAAATTTCCCGAGTTTAATTGACACAAAAGTCTAAAACTCACTGGACTTTCCTGAAATTATGTCAATAATTCATGTCAGTTCAGAAAACGTCGATGAAGTGTGATAAATGATAATGATTGACGAATTCGCATTATCGACAAATTCGCTGGATCCTGGGCATGACTAACATGCTTCTGGGGATGGAAATAGGTTTAGACCTGATAGAAAAACTTCACAGATGTGAGTGTAACCTAATAAACATCGCAACATTTGTTGCGCATGCTGCGTGTTACCTTAATGTCTGCAGCCACCAGTGACCAGGTCGCTTCTAGAAGCCTTCCAGATCGTGCCTCACACTTTGTCCCTCATAGGCCCCAAAGGGCCATCTAGCCAATGAACGCTCCGATTTGGTATTATCGCGCGAGATTCCAACAATTACTCTCCGTATCAGCTAGGTCTCTGACACAGGTTACGACTCTATTTCAACGGGGATATAGAGATTTGAGGTACAGTACTTAAATTTATGGAACAGTATCAAACAAAAAGAAAAGCAATACGACAGATGGGTTCGCTCAGCTGCTCGAGGTACTACGGCCTCCCCTATTTAGACTGGTTTAGTAAATGGCCGCTAAAGGGACCTTGCGACCAGGTGCTACTGTCGGTATGAATACACCATTGCAGCCAATCAGGTGCAGGTTACCGCACTAAATAGTTCTTGGTTGCCTTATGCTCACACCTTGGGAAGCCATTTACCTGTAATTAGCCCACTGTTTCAGCTAGACTATTACATGGAGTTATCAGTCTGTTTGTGTTGTTTGGTTTGACAAATATTTTGTCCATGATGGATTTAGTAAACAGAGGGCGTATCACATATTCGTACACAGTGACTTAATGCTAGCAAGCCGTGCTCGGAGCACGCGTTTCCAGGCCATGACAGGTAAACACTGAAATAACTTTTGATTCTATCTAAAGACTTGCCCTTTTTATCTTGCATGTTTTCAATGAAAGGGAGCCATTTACCTGTAATTAGCCCACTGTTTCAGCTAGACTATTACATGAAGTTATCAGTCTGTTTGTGTTGTTTGGTTTGACAGATATTTTTTTCATGATGAATTTTATAAACAGAGGGCGAATCACATATTCATACACAGTGACCAAATGCTGGCAAGCCGTGCTCGGATAATGCGTTTCCTGGCTATGACAGGTAAACAATGTAAAGACTTTTGATTCTATCTCAAGACTCGCCCTTTTTGATTTGTTTGTTTTCAAAGAAAGGTGTCTGCACAACACCAACTGCATCCTTTATTCCAAAAAGTGACGCAACAAAAGTTTTACGCCGTTATCCTAATATGAAAATATGCAGTAAATATAATGGTGATTTTATTCCCTGTCGAATCCACCGACGTCATTTTTGATACTTTGTAATGATGCCGCTCGCATCTTTGGATATGCCTACAGCATATTCATAAACAAAAGTTATACGCCGTTATGCCAATATGAAAATATGCAGTAAATATAATGGTGATTTCATCCCTGTCGGATCCACCGACGTCATTTTTGATACTTTGTAATGCTGCCGCTCGCATTTTAAGCTATGCCTACAACATATTCTAGAATGCATTATTGGTTAACAGTTGTATGTTCAAGTATTATCGCAGGTACGGCTAGCAAAAACCCCGATAATACCGGATGCAGAGGAAACCACGCGCTCGAGGAAGCCAATGGGTGAACGATAATTTGGGTTTTGACAAGTGATCACAACTGTGCATAACTTTTTGTCTCTTGATTTTCAAAACGCAAAATTTTCGCTATTACCAGACATCAATGGGTTTATATGTTTGACAAAACGTTTTCTGGTAACTTTGGCATGGACTCACCACTTATAATTGCAAACAATGACCTGGTAGAGCTTGTCTTAATGAATGAACAAGTTAACACAATCCCCCTGGTTTAGGGATCGTATCATATGATATCTAAGATCATTGACTTCTCTCAAAGTTACCCATGGGGCAACACAATCGTTCCAAACATATGGTTGGAACGATTTTACGACCAAAATGAAATAAAAGATAGATTCCTATTGGTTCTTGTTTTATTAATTATCCAATCAGATTACGTATGATAGAAATGAGTAGCTGAAAGTTCTTTCTTGAGTGACGTACCTTAGCAAGCAATGTTGAAAGTGTACAAAATGGAGTTGAAACGACTGCTGCAAGCATGCAAAACCAAGTAAGTTTTTCACAAAAACATAGGATTTAACGCTCTATGGGGGATAAAAAAAACCCCACATGGCCGTGTCATGTAGAATTCTATATTTCACATTCATGTAAGTTTGCGGTTACAGCATGTTCACTTGCACATGTTGTTCACCGATACATATCATTTTCAGTTTATCAAAAGTGATTTGTCAACACCTTGAGTAAGGTGGGTTTTTTTTTTTTTTGTTTTTTTTTTTTTTTTGTTTTTTTTTGTTTTTTTGTTTGTTTTTTTTTGTTTTGTTTATATCTCCCGTAGTAAGCATACTTTATGAATGATTGACTGGCGATAACTTATCCCTGTACAAATATCATTTTCGTGCAGCTTTGGCGCAAAACAGTCTGCTTTGTTCAATCCTTCCTTGCTTTTTAGCTCAATCTTGTACTCTCTTTTTATCATTTTTAGGTGTCTCCATTTTCACATACCTTTTTTGTTTGTTTCTTCCATTTATTATACCGCTTTGCCACCACCTTTATTTTTCCAGCAGTTATTACTTCTATTACATTTTTTCATTCTTCCATTATGACAAATAACATGTGCTTTAAAGTTTAATATTATTTTGAAAACACCTACTGCAATTAATTTTGCCGAATAATTGTTACACTTTAGATGCATATTTTCTATTCTTCCCCATAACATAGCAAACCTCAAGTAGGTTGACATTATATCATTACTAGTGTGAAAGACCGTGACACACAGACTCGTGACACGCTATATGTAAACAGAGCTAGCTCCGGACCCATCCGTGATATCAGCATAATCTGTGTAGCTTACAGGAAAATCTTGGACATTCTCTAAAATTACTTGGGGGTGGGGGTAGGGGGTTGGTTGGAAAGACTACTTTACATACTCGAAAGAGTCCATGTCATAGCATTAGATTTGTGACAAAAAGTTTTTTAAGATTGAAGATACCAAGGGTCCATAAAGTGGACTAAAAAGTCACTTATGAGTAATATGTCCTCATTTGTTTTTTTTTTCTTTTGCGTAAAATGAAAACTTCAAATTAATAAAAGCTGCAGACAACATATATATATATATATATATATATATATATATATATATATATATATATATATGTATATATATATATATATATATATATATATATATATATATATATATATATATATATATATATATATATATATATATATCACGTATTCTCTTTATTCCCTTTGAAATCCTGGCAATGTAGCAGGTCGAAAATTGTCTGTTGACCATGCATGAAGGAAACTCATGCTTTGTGACAGAGCTGTGTGGAGAGAGTTGGAAAAGCAAGTTACATTTATGTAATTTGGATCACGTAACTTGCAGCAGTGAGTCATTGGGCAGATCGATCAGCATTTTGCTGCATAATGCTGTTAGTATGTTGATTAATGCCTTGTTATTTTGAACTGATTTCAAAATATCTGTATGAAAATGAAGTGTTAATGGACTTTGTATCTGAACCATATAGAAAGAAAGTTGTTGAAGCATTAAATTGAAATTAAAGTGTGTGTGTCAGCACACACTTTTCTGTTTTTCTAGGAATTCTTTATTTCTTTCTTTCTTTCTTTCTTTCTTTCTTTCTTTCTTTCTTTCTTTCTTTCTTTCTTTCTTTCTTTACAGGCAAATTTGTCCGACATTTCATTTGAAAAGTATAACACGTAGAAACTCCAAACTTGGCACAATTATACTTCTATAGATAAAGTCTGGCCTTTTTATAATGAGAGGTCATGCTTTTCAAAATTATGCAAATGATGGCTAATTAAAGTTTTAAATCTTCAATATGTTATATACAGTGCATTCCACCTAACTTGAGCTCTGGGGGCCGTCTCATTAGTTGTGACCACAGTGCTGGTGGACCAAACAGCCTATCACTGACCTCTTTGCCCTGCCACTCAACCCCGCTGCTATAATTAGTGGTGTTTGTAAACAGGTCCACATGGGTGCTGCTGTAGACATTTATATGGGTTTCATTTTCACCCTTGTAGCCTCAAATAATTGGATTTTTTACAAAATAATCCGGCTACAGGGACACCATTTTACTGTGAAGCTGGCCCTGCTATGTGTTTGCCACCCCACCAAACACACATGACCAGTGACAGTGAATGATTGGTATCAAATGGCCAGCTTATTCCAAAGTCCTGGCAAGTGTAACCACATCAAAATAAACCCTAACCTTTCCTCAAGTTTATGTGTATTTTATTACCCCCGATAGATTTCACTCATAATCCAGCCTTTATCAACATTGTAAGACCTGTGTGACATTTTTACAGGGGTGTCACATCTCCATTAAACAGCAAACAAGCCATAATCCTGGTATATATTTTACAAGATGTGACATCAAAATCACCCTTTGAAAATGCGGCATGCCTTGACTCATTCAGGACAGAAGTCTTCATTTACTGTCAGTAAAATTAGTATCAAAGGGATATACTGAGTATTTTTATCTTTTAAATGAGGGGGTTCTGCTTTAAAATTTCTGACAATCATAATAGAGTATAATATCTGCTCATGATTTGTGAGATTCTGACCTTTTTTATTTGTTTCACACATTGTATTAGCAATGCAAATTTGAAAGAATTCGCAAAGAGCATATCCTTTGGGTTCATCACTGAATGGCTTAATTTTGTCATATAAACATTGGCTGCATTGATTGAATAGCTATGTCTGTTTGGTAATTTAATTATAAGATAATGTTTTCTTTCTGGACACCAGTCAGTTCAGTGGCTGTTAAAGAAAACATTTTGGGCTACATTATTCATATACAATTACACAGTCCAGGAAATGCTCAAGATCCCTGCTAATGCATGCTATCATTAAAGTGTGTGTGTGTCAACACACACTTTTCTTTCTTCTTTCTTTCTTTCTTTCTTTCTTCCTTTTTCTTTCTTTCTTTCTTTCTTTCATTCTTTCTTTCATTCTTTCTTTCTTCTTTCTTTCTTTCTTTCTTTCTTTCTTTCTTCTATACCAGCAAATTTGTCTGACACATTTCTCGGACACCATTATGCATAGAAAGTCCAAACTTGGCATGATTGTACCTCCATACAAGGAGTTTGACTGTTTTATACAGAGAAATGAAGATGTTTAAAATTATGCAAATGCATAAATGCATTTGAAATTTTCAATCTTGAATATGTTCAACAGTATAATAGAGATGTCATTCCAACTTCTACTAGGGGGTTGTTGACCATTGGCACCTAATGAATTAAAAATAAAAGTTGTAGCAATTTAAATGGCTAAATAGCACCATTAGAAATTTTAAATCTTGAATAACTTCAAAGCTATAATAGATAGAGATGCCATTCCAACTTCTACTCCTGTTTTATGGAATAGTTGTACATTGCCATACCAATATACTTTGAAGACACACACACTGATTTGCTTTGCAGCAAATCATCTTTCCTAGTTAGAATTACATCCGTCTGAGCATGTCCTGTTCATAAAGTTTCGTGAATACCCGGCTACAAAAATACTGGACCTAGGACCAGTATTTGCAGCTGGTCAAAGGTACCTGGGACCCAAGACCCTGGTCATTGCACAAGTGTGTGAGTTTGACCATTTTTCCCGGATAAATATGTCACGGTAAATGTTAGCTCTGTGCGAAGCCGCAAGTCAATCTGCGACATAGTTCTTGTGGTTGCAGGAAATCGTATATTTGCAACCAGTTACTGCAACGGCGACGTCTTCGTGAAAATTAAAATTTTGACCGCACGACGCCAGCGACCCGTTTGGGAGTTATTTTCTTGTGAAAATTTGAAGAAACATAAGCTTCGACCATGTTGGTTATATGTTTAAATTAACTTACCATAATAAGTTACACGTGCACGCAGCCAATCGACATAAGAAAAACCGAGCACGTCCACAAACGGCGAGTGACCGCTTGAACGGTTCGGCTTGATCGACACACTTGTCCCAGAACAAAGAATGCATATCTGCTATCGTCGTATCAATTTAGAAAACATCGGAATTTTTGTCAAAGAAACAGCTAAATAACTTCATACTCGGTAGTTCAGTTATTGCAAACTGCACGACACACAGTTGAAGAAACTAGTACCTGAACAACGTCTCCTACATCAACTCCATGTGACGACGTTGTGGTTTTAGGCCCATCCGCCACCATCTTATTAGCACAAATTGTTAACTGCACAGATGAATACAGAATATTTCATTGCAGATATGGCCGTATGTGGGTCATTGAACGCATTGATGTTCCATGTCCAACCTCTTTGCCCACTCCACTCCCTCCCCCCCCCCCCCCCTGCGTATATTAGCACGGAAGCTCGACTGATTGAACGCTACGAGCGCCTGTGCTAACCACTGCCTGTGTACAGAATGTTCAATCACTCTGTTCAATCAAATGAGTGCTCAACTTATCAACTGCATCTTCTAATCACTGACTCGCCTGGACTTATTTTAGACAGCGGTGTTATGCTGTTTTGCCATGTACAAGATAGGCTACTGGTGCTTGTTAGGCCCGTAACTCCAACTTTTAAGAGGGTCTCGGTGATCCCCGTGATGATCTTAAGGTATCCTTTAGGCTTTATGCAGGGTAGATCATTCAACTATTCTAATCATAATGGCATGTAGCACTGAACAATATAGAGCAGCCATGGGCCTCTCCATATGTATTCTTATTTCAGGTATTACACATGCTATCCATGTTATTTGTCCATCAATAATTAATGAAATCACCGCTTCCCATTGTGTCATAATAATAATATTTCTAAATATTCTTTTCATTGGATTTTTTGTGCTCACAGCATATTATTGATGTTAACCAGAAGAAAATGAGTGCTCAACTTATCAGCTGCATCTTCTAATCACTGACTCGCCTGGACTTATTTTAGACAGCGGTGTTATGGCTCCTGTCTCAAATTCTAATCACTCAGTCATATTCTGCTTTTCCTCACTTTCATACAAAAACAACAACAACAACAACAACAACAACAACAACAACAACAACAACAACAACAACAATAACAACAACAAAAAACACTCTTTCATTAGGGACATACGGAACTTCCAAAAAGCTGATTTTCAGGGCCTTAATACCACTTTGTGTTCCGCCTTGTGGGACACTGCCTTCGACTTGTTCCATTGAAGACATAGTCGGTTATTGATCTGACCTATTCTTAACTACAACAAAGAAGTTTATCCCATATAAAAGAGTCACCAGTCGGCCCAAGGACAAACCTTGGGTAACAGCAGCTATTAAAAAACTTATGCACCAGCGCAGCCGTGCTTGGGAAAAATTCAAGAGGTTATCTAAAATGCCCCGCCTCTTCAATCCAGATGCCCATGTTAGAATTGATAGGTTTTACCAGTTTTATGAAAAAAAACGCAACAAGGTTGTCAATGCCTAAAACGTTCAATTAACACATGATTTTCAAAATAATATAAACAACTGGATGAAAAACATGTAAATCCCAAACAATAGTAAAACTTGTCCAAATCTGTACTCGGAAGCAAAATTCCTGAAGATATACCCTCATCATTGAAGATGTTAAGATTACTTGTAGTATTACCGAAAAGAGCAAAGTATTTAATGCATATTTTGCTAACCAGTGTGTTACTCTCGCCGACAATGCTGTCCCTCCCTTGCCCGATCTAACGTATTGCACGGATACATGCATGGGAGAATTCACGATCAATAAAGAATGTGTTAATAAAGTTTTATCCTGACACTTTCTTCATTGTGGCGAACCACATTGGTCAATAAACGAAAGGTTGATATATGGCTCAGAGAGCATAGGAACAGCACAGGGGCTTAAATTGGCAGGCATGCCATATGTTAGCCACAGATATGTGGCTTTTCGAGGGGCACAATTAAATATGTAAGCCTAGATAAGTAGTAGTAGCAATAGTAGTAGTAGTAGACTAGTAGCAGTAGTAATAGTAGTATTTGTAGCAGCAGCAGTATTATGTTATTATCATTATTACTATTATTATTATTATTATTATTATTATTATTATTATTATTATTAGTAGTAGTAGTAGTAGTAGTAGTAGTAGTAGTA